>JANCMC010043217.1:19011448-19344033 GCA_024363005.1 Charaxes varanes | reverse complement strand
ATACATAACACATAGTTCAACTTTACGCAAAGCCTTGGAATTCTGCAATGCTTCAAAGATGAATGTGCTGTAAAGGTTTTTTATAAGTGTTATAGATAATCTAAATAAATTATGAAAATTATAGGGTTTAAATTTTTTTTTAAATGTTTGTATGTATTTCTTTACATTTCCCAACTTTATTTATGAATATCGTCTAACTCTATTATTAATAAACAGTCTATTCGACAAATTGAGAATAATAAAACTATATTACACTTTATTCCCGTTTCCCCTCAAACTAATCTTAAAAGCCTTTGCCAGAAGTAAGTGTGACAATAAGCTAGTGTCATCGGTCCTCTGCGTTCTCACTCTATCTCTCTATCCGTTTTTTTTAGACCCTGTGACTCTAAGGATGGGACTCTGTGGACTGTAAGGATGCGAGACCCTTCTCCCCTACCGTGCCGTCAGCCACCCAACTTCGCCTTTTTAGGTACAGGTTCTGGGGGCATATAAGGGGGTACCGTCTCTTTTACCGTTTACCTATTAATGCTCTACTTCTTCCTTCTATCGTTTAGCTATTTAGACTTAACACTATGAATAATATAACAGTTCCTTAATGAAATATAAAAGCAATTACTTATGGAAATATCAAAGGAATAAGGATCATATATTGAGGAGTTAAGTTTGTGACGTGATTACCATAGCAACAGGTGCCTCCCCCCCTTCCCCCTTCTCTCAGACACGGTACTTGAGTTATTGCATAGAACGTTCATATTAGACGTTACGCGACCGTGTCGTATTAAATTCCATATTTTATAACTAACCGTCGCCCGTTTGATGTTTGTTTATTTTTCACATAAAATCCTCTCTCGATGTTTGTGATTTTATTTTCGAAGATTTTCGTACAACACTTGGCTAGCTCCCAAGTACTTTTATTTTCAAAAATATTAAGAATTTTCGAGAAATTTCTTGTAATTTCCTTGGATTGAGAGGCACTTTTGTAAGTTCTTTATCATTTTTAGTCAGTTCATTATATTAAATTAATATTGTAAAAAATATAATTTGTAATTATTGATGTAAATAAATAAACTTTTGAATTTGAGATGATGTACTCAAAAAGTCTTTTACGAGCTCTTTTTGAGTTATTAAGTAAACTGGATTAATCATTCTGTAGCACTACTACTACAACTATTAATTAAGCTGGATTAATCGTTCTGTAGGGCCAGAATTTTAGAATTCTGGTTGATCTTCCTTTTCATCTATCCGATACGCGTTGCCGGCAATTGAGAATTGATTATGCTCTTCTCATAATAGTCACTAACTTAAACATTTAGCATAAAGTGTTTACAGTTGAGCTGCTTTGCCACTAGGGGCCAGAAGAAGAAGAAGAAACTGCTATTGTCACTCCCACTTTACATTCCGTGACAGTAGTTTCCGCATCCTTTCTCTCTTTCGCCTCTACCTTTATATCCTTCTACTCCATCCCTTTCCTTTACTCCTGTCTATCTTATTGGAGGTACCGCCACACTTGCAATTTTTTTTGGTCTGCAGCCGTATTGGCTGCCGTGTCCGGGTACCAGTAACTCTTTCTCGTATGAGATTGGTATTAAGTGGCGGCAGTACTGTCGTGTCAAGTGATTGTATTATTGTTGCGTTTCGTCCGGTTTGTGAGAATTCTATGTAATGCAGATATGCATAGGCGTCGATAGTCACTTCTGTAAACCGCCTGCTCGTTTGCGCCTTGTAACATAAAAAAAACTGGATTAATAATTCTGAAGGACCAGATTTTTTTTTATATAACAAGGGGCAAACGAGCAGGCGGCACTCTTAAGTGACTACCGATGCCCATGGACAACTGCAACACCAGGGGGATCGCAGATGCGTTGCCGGCCTTTGAGAAGCAACTTAGCGATCGACTCAAATGCCGACCACTGATTAGGCCACGACCTCCTCAATGTGATTCGAATAAGTGAAATAGTTGCATTGTTATTTTTGTCTGCGTGGTTATCGTGCGTCCACGCTAGTATGTCCATGCGGAACGTACATAATTAGACAACTTTTTCTTAACTACACGTATAAATAATTGATATTTACATTTAATGTTAATTTATTTCGTCATATATGATCATCGTATGTCAGAACCTCGAGTTTCGTAAGTTTCTCTCACCAGTCACCTGTATTTACTGTTGACATATCTAAGACAATACGTGACATTTGAATAATCATAAAATTGTGTAGCCATTTTTAACGAATTTACACTAAATTGTGGAAAATAAAAAATAATGAAGGTACGTACAGGTATTTATTTATTGTTTAAGCGTCTACTAGATATAACGAGACACACTTGACGACTTTCGTACGAAAGCGAAATCATTAAATAAAAAAAAAAACAACCAGACGACAAAACCTACTTCTATTCGCCTCGGATGGTAATAAAATTATATCAATTCAAAACCCACTTCCATATATATTTGGTCTAGTTCACAAAATATAAGAAAAAACATTATATTATATCAATTAAAAAATAATCTAGTTTAAGCCGAAACGTTTGCGCAGCGCTAAGACTAAACAGAAGGATTTATATTAGATTTGTCAGTGGAAAAATAAATCATAGGTGTATCTAGTACCTTCTCCGTTCACAAATAGATTGAATAACAAATCTCAATTGATACATAGTACTGAAAAAGAATATTCATTAATAAATAAGTACAGATTAATAGACAAATATAATACTTTTCGCCATAGACTAATGCCTCTTAAACAACTCTTGCCAAAAGGACACGTACGTTAAGGGCCAATTTTAGTGATGTCTAGTTGGTACTGAACTCATAATTTTTGCAACAAAATTGTTTCTAATACTTGGTCACGCGTTAGTATCCGAGTGATTTAGGATTTCAAACACAAAATTAAAAAAAAAGAGGCCATTAATTAAAATAAAACTTTCCTGTCTCTCTAAGTTGCACCAAATTACATATGAAACCAACTTTCGTGGATATCGGTTGACTTGGTAAGGAGTTTACTGGGAACATACATAGTGACATTGGATCTTTATATATTAAGATTTGACCAATTTGTCGCCTTCTTCTTATTCAAATATAAATTTGACAGACGTAATAATTCTTATCTTATTTTTGGTTAATGGCTTTCTATTTTAATCTGTGCTAACTGGACATAATTTATTTCGCCAATGTCACGTTATTTGAGGACAAAAAAAAATATTCAAAATTTATTGCACCAAAGAATATGGAATTTGTTCAGACTATTCGGGGGTAGGGTTTAAAATAACAAGATCTATAATAAGAAGTGACTGAACGTAATTGTAACAAATTAATCTTTCAAATATTATTAAAGTTTACTTGTGAAGGAAGAGAGGGCCAGGAACCATCGTCCTGTATGCCCCCAACCTAGTTACACCTATGATCACTAATAATTTTTATATAGAGGGATTTGATTTTTATAAATCATATATATAATCGAAAAAAGCAATCAAAGGTTGCACTCCAATACATAAATACGATACAGTTAGTCAAACTAGATAATGTCGTTCGAGTGTATTCCTAATAACTTCTGAATAGTAATTTGAGGCAGAGATATTCAAATCAAATAAAGATATTTGATTTGAATGACTCGTCATGAACCTCAAAGCAGCGTATCTCTTTCGCAACGCCTTTATATGCAATCTCACAACAAGTTAAAAAAAACCTGGCCGATCACTTCTTTTTAATAACCAAATCACAAAACCGTGTGAAATAAAAAAAACGAGTGTGCTTTATACCACACGACTGAAGTAAAACTTCTTTAGGTACATTTATCTTTGTCTATGTTGATTTGGCTTTGGGGCGAATTGTTTAGAGTTTATGTAAATAGTATAATTGTACTTTAAATTGAATTTACAATTAAACGTAGAATATTGCATAAACTCAAGAGAATATTAATTAATAAAATTGTTCAAGAGAGAAATATAACCGCCTCGCCCGATCACACTTTTCGTAACGCTCTCGACACGCATTCCCCAGCTCACTCCCCAAGTCAAGCGCGTGAAACGAAGTTTTACTTCAATAATTAACCGTACAGCGCCATCTAGTTTGCTTTGGTGTAACCTTTTCCACTCGACATCATTGCCATCTCGTTATGTAGCGGCAGTTACAAATTCATGACAGCTGAGCGGAAAATAGAAACGCATGACGAATGTTCAAACAAAGCCGAAAATCGTTGCGGAACGCAAACGCAAGTGGCCATGATTGAGCCGACCTAACGTTTGTTGTCGTTGAGGGTCCGACCGAGCGAGCCCGTAAAAACGCACTCCGACCGGGGTGGAAATTGTCGACGCCTGATCTCGGCCACTCGTGTTAGGGATGTGCTTGTGTAGTTATCGATAGTTTTGAGTTTTATAACTTTCCAAGCAGGCTTGATCACTTAGTTATATTAGTGCCAAGACAAAATAGTTAGGTATCTTTATTTTTTCGATAGACCTATCAACAAAAATACAAATTATTAGAATCCCGTGAACACTTCTCATTAAATATTATTTCAACAAAACATATTAAAAATTCCGAAGCTAAAGTACAATTAATTGATGACTATGAACCGTCTCAACATTAGTGTGGTTTTAGGCAAGATTACCTCAAATATTTTATCCATAATGACCTTTGAAGCTTTTTGACCAAGTAAAATAAAATGAAATAGTAAATTAAAATTATCGAATGTTGCCAGCATTAACTTATACAATGAGGAACTCTTATTAGGCAGCTTATTTTATTAGCAGCCTGGCTTTAAATCAGCTCCACAGAGACAGGTGAGGCAATCGCCATTCTCATCGCGTTCGACCGTTATTTACCTTTCATTTAGTTTTCTACTTCATTAAGGGCCAGTTTCATCGCTTACTAAATGTCTCACAATATCTAAAAATTTCATTTCGTAGCGTCATTTATTATTTGTTACATACAAGAAGAACATGTATATATTGGTATGGAAGTTTGAATATTTTACTCTAAGTTGTGGACAAGATATCAGAGAGTTTATCAGCAAGTCGTAAAAAAAACAGAGTTAAGTAATTTAAATATAGTTGTTTGTATTGGTGTGGTCGTAGAGGCAATATGTGTACCCTCGGGGCGCAAATTGATCTACATTTATTACCAATGAGAACTGGTTCAGTAGCTCAATGGCTCAATAGCTCAACGGTAGAAGGGCATGACTAAAAGGCGCCCGACTCAAAACCTCGACGCTGTTGGGGTATTATTGCACCCATTCCTTTCACAAGATTTTAAGTTAAGCCTTATATGAGGGGAAACGCGAGTGTTAGATAAACCTAAAAAATATTCCTATTAATCTTTAGAAAAATACATAAAAATTGTTCTTCAAAACAAAAAAGTGTTTAGTTATTTTACACTTCCCTGCTCAACAAAGGAGCTAATTTACCTCGCAAAGTATTATACAGTTCTAAATTTCGCACAGGCCTCTAAAAGAAGAATAGTACTGTAACTAGCTTAAAATAAATCCTAATAGATTTTTGCTCTGGGTGGTTGATAGAGTTTTAAATATTACATAAATCAAATTAAATTACTAAAATATGTCAGATTGTTTAATATTCTTTTAAGTATATAAATCAATTAAAATAAAGACATAAATCACGTGACACCGAACAGCAATCAGAGCTCATTACGTCAGAGCTTGCCAAACAAGTGTTGTTGCCATCATACACTTCAATGATGGTCAAGTACAGTATTCCTCTCAGTAATTCTTTGACAAAACGTTACATCAAAAAGAATTCGTTATAGTAAAGAGCGTTTTGGCGCTAGAATTTAAATGGGTTTATAAAAACGGTAAATTTACTAGGCAAAAAGATTATTTTTCGCTGAAGTATTTATATTTTAGGCGTAATTGGCTGCAAGGTATATGTGCAGGATTGGAATGAAAAGCTAGGAAAGGAGGGAATAATAATTACATTAAAGAACACATAACAATTTTGAACGAGCGTACAATCGAAACTGAATACAAAACAAGGTTAAAAAACTAAAGAAAATAAATTAAAATGAGAACACTAGGAAACCTACCAGTACCTCATAGATATTATTAAAGTATTTACATATTTATATAAAAGAGACCCGATTGGGAATAGTATAATATTAACTGGTTTCTGAATGATAGTCAACTAGCATATTTATAGCAGCTGATGTCATGTGTTAGTCAGGTCGTGTTTCGTAAGCTCTGCGCCGTATAGATTTACAGCGCGTTATCCTGCCCGAAGCCTGCCCTATTACTATATAATATTATTCCCATCCCCATCCCCGTTCCCGTTACATTAGAAGTAATTTAAAATAGTGGTTAAGTATTTTAGAATTTTCTTAATTACCGCGCGATATCCTTATTTTTTTCTTGCCAAAAGTAAATACAACAAAAGAGAATTTGCAGAAGCGGTCCAGCCGTTCTTTGGTGATGACGTTAATTTATTTTATATTTATTTGTTTAGAACTGTAACAACATCGGCAGTACAAACGAATGCAAATGATGATCCCATAAAAGTAACAATTATGTTGCGGTAAGCATCGCCTTCTTCTATAAAAGAAAATTTTCGTCCTTAATTTTAACTTATGCTTTAATTTAACTTTAAATGTGTAGATGTTTGTGTGTATGTGTTTTTGTGTGTATATGTGTGTTTTGAGTTAGTCTTGTTGAATGTACTTAGTGTTATTTTACAGATCCTAAAAGACTAGCAATGCAAAAACTCTAGGAAACTAAATAAAAAGTATTTAAATAACCTCACAATTTCTTTATTTACTCAGCCATTTTAATATGAACAATAATATCTACTGGTTTGCCCGCTTTCTGAAATTCTAGCGAATTTGACATTTTAGAATCTCCGTTGACATATTTATTTTTGGCAAATGACTTTCTGGTCTTCTTTTGTTTCCTTCTCATTTTCGATATCTTCTTTCGTCCTTTGAGTTTATGCTTATTATTCAGGGACGCCTTCTTGTTATCTAACATATTCTTTCTCTGTCGTATTTGAAACTCGGGAATATCCTTTTCGTAGACGTTGGCATCTTCTTGATTAGCATTTTCCAGAACTTGAGCGTCCTACAGAGTAAAAGAATAACCAGTGTAAGAAATAATATCAAACATAAGCCGATACCCGTGACCCCATGTAAATTCAGTGATTTAGTTATATATTGAGGGGTTTTTTAATAGTTTTTGTGAAGTGGAATCCTAATTATTTTTATTCTTTGTAAGACCTAGCATTAAAAGTCCCGACCGAAATCCCGAAATTTCCCGTAGCAAAAACAAACAGACAAATATATTTTATTTACTCAAACCTTGTCCTGACAATAGCGAACACAACAAAAAAAGAATTATCCAATTTGGTGCAGTCGTTCGGAAGTTTTACAATTAAAAGCGTACAATTCAATCAATTCGGCGATTAATTTTTATTTATATAGATAGAAGATTAAATAAAAATGTTTTTATTTTATCTTCTATTTATGATGACCGTAATATTTAATCGGTAGATATTTTTTTATTTCGGAAATACTTAGGGTTTCGACAGGAAAATTTCATTTTTCACGCGACTCCAAATTAACTATGTAAATTGTACCTTAAAATGGTACAAGTGTCTCCTTTCCCAACTGCCTAGGAGTGATCCCAAAGGCAGCATCTCACCTTGCTTTGCTTCTACCTGTAATACATTATTATAAGCTTTTGATTAAGTGCCTCTTGCCGGACGCAATTGACCCTAAATTGTCACACTTAAACACACGCCCAGAATATTAGTAAAAGATAATTCACTAGTGTACAAATATATATAGAATAAAAGAATTAATTTATTTACCTACTTCAAAATTTAAACAACAAAGTTAAGAGTACTACATTATTCTCAAATCGAAGGATTAAGCATCCTGCAATAACGATTGTAAGAAATATTCTATGCCCTAATAAAATAATTGTAATTTAAACTAATTTAAGTGTAATTATTTTATTAAATGACTCTAAATTCCAGGAATACACAACATTATTGTGAGAAATTATTTGGATATTTTTTAGAGCTTACCTGACTGTTATAAATTATGTTCAAGTCAAGTATTGTACATAGGAATAGCGAACTTAAAGCAACCTTCACATTCTGCATTATAAGCCTAATATTGATTAGAGAAAGTCGTTCGTTAGCGAAGGGTTTGGAATAATCACGTTTTTGTGTTTACAAACATTAAGTCTACGTAGAGTGCCCACGTGTGGTTGTTTAAACAGGACAAGTTTAATAGTAAAAAAATATATTAGTTCTGCTTAAAACCGATATATGAGAAATAATGACTATTTAACCTCGTTCGAATAATAATGCGGGTTCTCAATTGGACTGCATGTTTTTTTTTTGTATGTATGTTACACGATTTCTCCGCTATTTCCCTTTAATTGATCTAACATCCACTGGCACTTTAACTAAGTCGCCGACATTTTTAATAACATTTATTAAGTCTGCTTTCGGGCTGTACTTGAAAGGAAACACTAGAGTTATTATTCAAAGTATGCCTTATCTTGTAAAATAAAACAATTAGCAAATGTAGCCTTGTCGCCAACAGTCGTCAGTCATTGAAGGCGGTCGTTCAGCCACAAAAACAAGCCAATTAATCAATTCCACAGCCATTTCGTTCTAAATGAACAGACGGAAATGGTTCTTCGGGTTTCATTTAATTAATTGAGTTACAGTATACAGTGCTTTGATTGGAATTTTTGTACACTCTTATGAACCAACTAAGTTGTTACCCGCGACTTCATCTGCGTAAAATTAGGTGGAAAATTTTAGCTTTAGCCTTCCTCGATAAATGGGCTATCTAACAGTGAAAGAATTATTCAAATCGAACCATTAGTTTCTGAGATTAGCGCCTTTAAGTAAACATACAAACTCTTCAGCTTTATATTATATTAATATAGACACAAATTACATATGTTACATTAATGAATGAATTGTAGAAATTAATTCATTTATTATTTTGCTAAAAAAATACAAGAAACTGAAACAAACGTAGACGCCCGTAATACCGGAGCCAGACATAGCTCAAAGTGTTTGTACATTTTTGACCTTGAAGTACAAAGAATTACAAAACTTTGTGAAGTTACACAAATCGCAATGATCATTCAAATGAAGCTATGTTTGGCTCCGGTATAAGAGAAACAATGTAGAATGTATTCTATCTCATTCTTTCCCGTGTTAAGTCCTATAGGTGCGTTAACTTTGTCTCTTTTTACAGTCGCCTTTTCCTTTTCAATGGATTTCAAACGGTACTAAATAATATTTCACTTCAAAAGATGGAGCCATATTAAAATATTCTACTTTCCTTTATTTCAAATTTCGCAAAACACGAATAATATTTAGACAATTTCGCCTATTATTTAATATTCAGCCAGTTTTAAACAGACCATCCAAGTTCGCCAATTAGAAAAAGTTTTGTCATTTCGCTTTCCCAACGATGTCTTTTATGATCCATTATTATTAAGGGACGAATTCTTTTCGTCGTTGTTTTTTAGACAAATTGTGACAGAGAAGTTAAATGATCGTTTTGGTTGGGTATTGTAAATCTGACAGTATCTAAACATAGTTAAGTCCATCTGGCAATTTTTAACTAGCTTTGTTAGGAGATGTGAAGTAAAATTACTACGTTAAAGCACAAATCTATAAGTGTGATAGTTTTGCAGTAAATTGTAGTACAAACTGTTCACGTCGTGGATAGCGATAAGCCTAGTTTCGTTCCTCAATCTTATACTATTTCCGTCAGTAAGAAGAGTTTTTGAAGGTCTAATATTACATTGTAAATGCATTCGTACATTTTTTTATTCTACCCATTTTGTGCGCTGACTAAAGTTGAAAGCACGACTCATAACAAATACGCTTAAATTTTACGCTAAAAGTAATAAGAAAGTTTTTTTCGCCACCGCTTAGCTGAACTGAATATTCTACTGCGTGATTAAAGAAGTTTAAATCCGCTTTTGTCACGGCCGCTGTGCTTGTAAGCACTTCTGGTCACGACAAAGAACCAGTTCGTTTACATTTAATACATTTTTTGTGATATCGTTACGGTTGCGTTTGTTTCCATTATTGAATGAAATATATATACTGTACTAGCTGTGCCCGCGCCTATGTCACGTAAAATTAGAAAAAAAAAACCATTTTAGCGTTATGATATACAGTCTTTCTCGATAAATGGGCTATTTTTTCAAATCGGACCAGTGTTTCCTGAGATTAGCGGAACAAATAAACAAACTTTTCACTTTATATATTAGTATAGATAAAAAAAAATATTTAATACATTTTATTAATTAAGGCCGAATGACATGTAACATATTTATGGAAGAGCGGATTCCCTAACACAAATAATTCTTCACTCAAAAGGGGCTCCAATCGTATATTCTAAAATTGTAAGCAAAATGGCTGAATAAATAAAACATTATTGTTATTGTTATTAGTATAAATGGCGACCCGGTATGTGTTTTCCTGTCCAAATGTTAGGATTGGTTTATTAATCCAAACCATACTAGCTACACACCAAATTATTCAAAGCAAAATGGAAGAAAAGGCGCGTTGTGGCTGTAGGGCGAGATAAGATGGCCAACTGCCGTCTAACAACATCCCCGAAACCCCACACTCAGTGACATTAATCGGGTCCCACTGTTTTACGTGCCTTCCGAAACATGGAGAAAGTCAGATATCAAATATAAACCAATAGAATGAGTCATCTGTCTATCACCCAGTCGTAGTAAGAGCTGCTTGACTCCAATACCGACCGACCACTGATTAGGCCACGACCTCCTCGTGTATGATACATTTTATTATAACTATTATATAAATACGTGATCCACATTTAAAATTCATGTATTTTTTAAGTTTCTTACCTAATTTAATCGTTGCGAAGAAGCGCGTAATTTGTACCCGAATGTTGCTAAAAACGTTAATGCAAATAGAATAACACAGCGTCGAGCATAATCCTGCTTTCGGTAAATATATATATCGGGGTCCACTTAATCGAATCCCTGTTTCCAAATAAATAATAGTTATATACTTTTTTGCCATTATTAGCTGGAAGTTTGTCCTTGCAGTCACTCTTTGCAACATGTATCATCTTCGTTTTGAACCTAGCGTTATCCCGGTCCACAATCAGGCTCCACTTAAATTGCAGAGGACGTGGCTGTAGGGTGAGTTGAGATAACTGACTGCCTTCTGACGTCATCCCCGGAACCTTCAAAATCTCACCAATCTCACGGGTAATATCACCCGATGAAATTAATCGGGACCCACTGTTTTCCACGGTCGTCCTTATATCAACTGGTCGCGGTAAGAACACTAGCTATCAATTCAAATTTAGATTAAAATTAAGAGTCTCAATAGCTCAGCGGTATAAGATATGGACTGAAATCCGCAAGGTAGCCGGTTCAAACCCCACCGCCGTTGGGATATTGTCGCACCCACTTCTAATACAAGCTTTTAATTTAAGCTTAGTAGGAGAGGAAAAGGGAATATTAGACATACCTAAAAAAAAGTATTCCTAATATTATTAAAAAAAATGGAATGCCGGCCACTGAGTAAGCTCTAATCTTCTCCGAGTCTTAACCTAACACCTCCAGGAATTCAGTCCATCCTTCTATCATTGAACCTTTGAGACTTCAAAATGCGATTGCACATCGATTTAACAAGTTGATGCAATAAATGTAATGATTGAGCTTATAGGTCGAATGCTCGGGAATAATTTGCTCTTACCAAATCTGAGTTAGTATGAAATGGAGGTAACAAACAAAAATACCCGACTGAGTTTTCTTGCGGGCTTTTCTCAGTGCAGGGCACGTTGAAACCCTTGGAAACTTAGCTCTAGTTCGAATTAATTATCACCAAAATGTTACACATCTTTTAAACAAATATACATAATTATGCTAAAAAAGATTTTCACAAGTGTATGAAAAAAACCTAAGTGAATAAACGAATCTTGCATTTGAATTTGAAATTTGAATACTCGCTGTACTAAAAGGAAAACTAGTGAAGTCAATAATTTGACTGAGAGTTCGTTTAACTCGTGCATCGAGAATCCAGATTGCAATTTGGCACGGATCAATATTGGACTATGATTAACACAGCAATTGCAGGATCACCAGGAAACTTTTTATTTACAGAAAAACAAACCTAAAAAATCTCAACTTTTATCTCCCTTATTCAACTCTTACATTAAGAAAAACCTGACGGCTGCCTCCTATAGGACAGTCGATGAGGCTTCTTGGTAGTAACAATGCTAAATCAAAGTCGAAACACATTGATAGAATTGGTGAAAAATTAGTTCGTCCCCCGTAAGGAACTTTGGCGTTCTGGTCTCGCTAATCGCTCGCTAATCCTAGGAAATTTCTGCACGTCTTCGCTTCTATCCCTGTACATGGTTGATGGCTGATTGGCAAATGACGTAAGAGTGAATGCCATCTTCTGGCGTCTGTCTTTGCGTCCAACTCGAATTTGGATGATCAGGAAAATCCACCATCAGCTATCGCGCGGTGCAATTACTCTAAGCCGGAAGTAAGATTCCGGCAGAACTCCGTGCGCATGGCACTCCTAGGACGTTCACATGACACACACATATACGTGTTATTATAGGGTTCTGTAGTCCTTCCTAGAAGGAACCCTTATAGTTTCCCCCTTACTCTCTTTCTATTTTCACTAACTCTATCTAACTATATCTCCTTCCCAACTTGCCATCGCGTCAGCCGATGGCTACCAGAGAAGCTTAGATATTATCTTCGAGAAAGTCGCAAGAACAGCTAGTGCAATAAGGAAAACATAATAATACAATATTAAAACTGAGTCATGTGCCTATGGAACAAAAGTCATGGAACAAAACTTTTTTTTCAAATATGCAGTAATCTTATCATTAATTCCTACAATACCGATCACAATGGACGTATTTTCGGCTTAGAACCCAAAACGCTGCAGAAATGTGTAAAATGTCATTGTTGCACTGTTTTTTTTTTATTTTAATATAAATTTACCACAGAGGCTTAATGTCTCCCATTAAGTTTGAAATAAAATGTATGCATTGGATTTAAAAGATACTAGCTTAAAATATAAATCAACTGAATCCGAATAATTAAATGAAATCCGAAAAAAAAGAACATTTTGCGCGCGTTCTATACCATTGTTAAAATTTGATACTTCATATTTAGAAATGAAATGAAATATATTTATTTAGCATTTTTATTATTTAGCAAGAAAAGTTTGAAAAAATGGAAATAGACAGCGATGTTGTTGGAAGAAAAGTACGCATATTACGCACTTTGCTGAAGTGAGTTAATGGAATCGTGATAATTTAATACAAGCAACATAATATCCGTGTATTAATAACTCACTTTGCGCACATAGACTTTCTTGCAAACGCCGTGACTATCGACGCCCATGGACAACTGCAACATGGGAGAGCTCGCAGATGCGTTGCCGGCCTTGAAGAAATGAGTATGCTATTTCTTGAAGGTCCCTAAGGCGTATCCATTCGTATATACCGAAGCTGACAAGTGATTCCATAGGGGAATTGTGCGAGGTAACAAAGGTAAAGCTGGGAAGAAGAAGAAGAAGAAGTTGAATTCACCTACTACATACGGACGTTTTAAATCAGTTAGAAATTATTTCTAAGCGTCATACCATAGATAACGTATCCGAGGTATTGAATTTAGCTTAAGAAATGTTTGACCGCGTAAACAAAATTCAACCATATCTCTGTGATTATATGATTGGGTTTTGTTTGTGCGGATTTTTTTAGTGTTTCGCTTCAAAACCAGTCCGTCTACATTTCTGAGGACAGTCGGGCGACCGCAATGGAGTCCTGTGGTCACGCCGCCATATTTAAAACTGTAAAGAGGAAGCCTAACATTGGGCGGGGTGCACACTGACCTCTTTTATTTTTCTTTCTTATATTTATTTTCTATAATTCTTTTTGTATGTTACAAGGGAAATAGCAGGTGGTTCATATACCGACGCCCATGGACATCTGCACCACCAAGAGGTTAGCATGTGTTGCCGGCCTTTAATGACAAAATTTATATCCACCTAATTGGATATATATATATTTAAGTGACTACCGACATCCATTGACATCTACACCACCAGAAGGCTCGTAGATGCGTTTCCGGTCTTTAAATAGGGGTTTAGACTAACGGGAAGTCTCACATACCAAACGAAAGCCTACAACAATACCATCACTTGACGTGATAACATTGCCGCCACTTCATGTGGATCTTATTTGGAAAGAGGTACTAGTACCCGGACACGTCTGCCCAAAAAGACTGCAAGCGTGGTGCTAACTCTAACTAGATGGACAGGAGTAAAGGAAAGGGGAGGAGTAAAAGGATTTAAAGGTAGATGGAGAGGAGAGACAGAATGCGGATACTACAGTCACGAACGATGGAGGGGGAGTGAAAATAGCAGCTTGGATCTAAACAATTATCATGCAGTTAAAAAAGAAGATCTACCCCCTGGATTCAAATACAGTATATGACATTAATTAATAATAAGAGAAGCGAAAACTTGCGGTACCAGTTTATAAAAATTGCGCGGATGGAGGAATATGAAATTTGGCACAATTGTATTTTATATAGAGGTGATGTGCCATTGCTTATATTTTCTATAAAATATGTATTATTGAAATAACATATTTTGTATTAAAAGTTTTTTCCCCCTCTTAAGACACCACATTGGGTATCTCTACATATAAATACCGTTTCAATGAAGGCTGCCTCTTGTATTCGACTTTTAAGTACTTTTACTTTTGATCTAACATTCAAGCGAGAGCCTTTTAAGAAGACATAAAGCTATTTAAATTTCTTATTTACACGTGTCGGATAACGTTTTTGGTCGATAATATATTCTATTTTTATTTATCACATTATGCGTTTACTAACAAAAACGTTTTAACAACATAAATAAATAGTATTAAAATGTCTGTCTGTGATTTCGATAAAAAGGGCCCTCTTTTTGCGTCGGGGGTTAAAAATACCCGACTCAGTTTATTGTGGGCTTTTCTCTGACCAGGGCGCGACGAACCCTCGTAAACTGAGCTCTAAGTGAGTCGAATATATGATCACCAATTCACCAGAATATTACACACGGAAAATAATAAGTAATACTTTCACAAGACTTGAATGAATTTTGACTTGATTTAATTCTTAATTTGACTTTAAATTTCTTTTATATATTACAAGGGGCAAACGAGCATGCGATCATCACCTAAGTGTCCACCGACGCCCAGAAGGATCGCAGATGCGTTGCCAACCCTTAACCGCCTGGCCGTTTGCCCCTTACAAAACGTAAATAAACGAGATATTCACCTGACTCCCTGTATGGGACCAAGCGCCGACAGTCGCGGATCGCCGTCTTCATTGTGAGCGGTTAGTCGTATCCAGTTTGCGCGAAGTGACCAAGCCGTTAACAGCCTACTTTCTGCACAAAAAATATTACAACCATGACTTAACAAATATTTTATTTTCGTACTATCTCTTGGAGCCCTACATCATCGAAACGCCATGGCGACGACGTCTATTATTCCCCAGCGGAAAGGGGAGGGAGGAGAGGGAGGGTGGTCTATGGTGGGCGAAGATGGGTGAAGGTGGGCCAAAGGAATACCTTTAGCCCACCTTCTGTAACTACAGACATAAAGAAATTATTATTATTACATTCGGAGCTGAAGAAATAAGGAACTTCGTTCCTGGCGGGGTCCCCGACCGCACATTTTTTTTATTTTATTGGATTCTTTTTGTTATTAAAAAAAACTAAGTACTTACTATTTTTGTCTGGCGCCACCAGATCGTATAAAGTTCCAACGATATTCATGAATAATATAATTCCAAGCGTCCAAAGGAAGACAAGTTGCGGCGAGTCCATCGTCTCCTCTTTGGTGTCTTGACGGGAGTTGCAAGAGAAGCTCTGCAGCGATGCACGGAGGCCAGAAGTTAATGCGTGCTGCTCAACGCATCTCTCGAAACGCATCGTCGCGTTGCTCTCGATTGAAGGGCATCGGGAAGTCAGACAATACCCTCGATGTAAGAGGGTATGATCGAAATTTTGCGGCTTCGAGGAATACTCCTGTAAGAGAAGATTTGATATTAAAACTAGCTGTTGCTCGCAACTTCTTCAGCGTAAAATTAAACTTGCGAGAGCTCTAGAACTACATAATTTGGTCCTATAGAAAAATCGATTCTTAGCGAAAGTCTACTATATAAACCACCCCCCGGCCAAATTTAATCTTTGTACGTTCCGCAGTTTTCGAGATTGAGTGTTAGGTGATTTTTCGCTTTTGTGTACAATAGATTACAGTCATGTAAGCCACGATTGTGTCCGCGTGAACTAAATGATTTTATGTACTTTTGAAAGTTTAAATTTTTTGTGCGAAACAATAATTATTTGGCTAGAAGTAAAGTAGTCCATGCAGGCCTAGCCGTTTAGGAGATTACACGTAACAACCGTACCGAAAACTTTTAATGCTTTTGTAATAATAAAACGTTTTTTTCGTCTCACTTACCCTAATTACAAACACAATAGCTTAAAAAATTTAAACAGAAACGGTCACCTCGCGTGTGGTTAAAAAAAAATTAAAGTGGTCTAAAAATGTTACCATGTGTGTGAATCCAGCTATGTAATCATCTAGGAAAATGTAAATTATGTCTTTAAACACAGACATATATCACGTTGTTAATATTTAATATTTAATGTTCCTCAATATAATGTAGATTACCTACTAGCAAGTCTTTTTATTTTAAAAGAATTATAAAAGTTTTTGTCACACCGCTCCGGTCTAAAGTAGGTATATTAAGTTTAAAACGATATATTTAAATTAAATTATAATTTATTAAAGTATTGTTCTTTTACACTCCAGTGTTTTCGAGTTTACTTCAACTTTATTTCATTTAAAATAAGTACAAAATGGAAAAAATTCGCTTGCAAGCCTTTTTGCGTACGATATAATGGTTGGGAAGCCGAGAGGAGATTCGAAATGTTCGTGCTAGGGCTTCTGAAAATTTTGTCGGTTACTATATTTCTAGAGGAAGCATTAATTTTTACGACAACTTGAGTTATAGGTAGCAGCCGCTTGTTATATACAAATATATTTTATCCGGGATGTAACTTAAATAAGGTGCTCCTCGCTACAACTCAAAAACGGCATTGCCTATGCCTAGAAAAAAAAGAATATTTAAAAATTAATAATAGATATAGAATTGATCGCATTTTCGGCATACTTCCATTAGAATCCTTTCGTCTGACCGTCAATCGGGCAAAACAACGTCGTCAGTCGTTCAGCTAATATCTTATATTTTAAGATTTTCTGAAGTTAAGCTTTTACTCTAACTTTCAATCTACTGAAATTTTAAACTAGGTTTAAATATATATACATATATTTTTAATTTCTAGGAACTAGAAACAATAATAATCGTGAGTGTGTTCGGCGCAGCAGGACTGCTGCTGCTGCTGATCACAATGGTGCTTTGCGTGCAAGTCGCAAGTCTGCGCCGCAAGGTCAACGACCTCAGCGCTAGCGGACGACTCCGTGTACAGTAAGCTGTGTTGATTTTAAATAGGTTCAGTCTAAAAATGCACGCCCCTCCACTAATTATTTGCAACGCTTGCTTGTGTGTGTCTAGCGTTTTTATTGTAAACTAAAACTCAACCACGCACTGTAAGCCAATGATACTGACGAGCTTGCGTGTTTACACGCTATTTTGCATGTGGTGGTAAATACTTTGAAGAGGCGTGCAATTTTAGACTGTACGCACTCTAGTTACCTTTTTTTTACTAAATAATGTATTCATATATATTGTATACCTACCTATAGCATGGCAATAAATACCTAAACAAGCTTAGTGAATGTAGACATACGACAAATGTAAAAATTATATTCCGTGCATGTCTTAAGTCTGCGTCTGTGTGAGGTCAACGACCGAATTTCACCCACCTATTTTAGGCATAAAGATAATTTTGATAAAAAGTTTGTTATATCCACTAATAACAGTAATGGCAAGAGACTGTCAGGACAACGTCTGTCAAGTCTCTTGGCATTAGATAACTGATGTTAATAATTGTATGTACAGTAAAAAAAGGACCAGTAGTTCCTGAGATTAGCGCATTCAAACAAACAAACAAAACAAGCTCTTCAGCTTTATATTAATATAAGTATAGATTGTATGCGTATAGCTCATAGAAAGCGTTCGGTGACCATATCACTCATAAATTATGTCAAGGGCGGTGGGGGAAGGGGGTATCACCAAAATGTGATGTTGTATGACGGGAAGGGGGATGGTCAGGAGCTGTGGAACGTCAAAAGTCTCATTTCCGTTTTGTTCGGGGATTTCGAAACTGTTACAACCTGTGACAAAGTCAGTGAAGAGTTAAAAAAGCGTACAATTAGTGTGACTTCATTTATGCATGACTCCAAATGCCCAACGTGCCTAAGGAAGTCTTTATTTCAAAAATATATTGAAAATTTCAGGAAGCTAAAAATGAGCCCCGACCAGAACCACGCGTTCCACAACCCTGGTCTGACGCCCGACGAGGAGCTGACTCGTCGCGGATACTCCATGTACCAGGGACCTGACGATGACGTGGAAAGCGGTAGAGGAACGGAACGGTACGATCTGTAACATAGCGCATTTTTTTTTTAATTTTGTACCATTGTTATAGGCAACAACCATCGAATACACAAATATATTTATTTTTTAATATGTATATAAGTACAGACTATTATAAATATAAGCCCAAATTTGAGGCGAGAATCGAACCCAAAACCTCCAGAGCGGTAGGCAGGGTCACTAACAACTGCGCTAACAGGCCAGTCAAGTCGAGTTATTGCCAACACAGAAATTAGAAAGTTAATGATGCTGCAGACAGGAAATCATTTCTTATACTCATTTTTTCATAAAATCCTTATAAAAATACATAAGATTTAAAAAGAAAGGTGATGGCAAAAATAAGCCCAACTGAATTTTTTGTAAGCTCTTCTCAGATCAGGGCGTGAATAACCTTAGCTCTAAGTAGTATATATTATCTCCAGAATATCTTTTTTTTTTTTTTAAATTGCGCTAAAAATGACTTTCATAAGATTTTTAGACACCTAAGTGAATAAACGATTTGACTTGATATAAAGTAAAAGTTCAGCTGTTTAAAAAAAATGATTCATAATCTTTTACTGTTTTGAAACGGCACTCCTGTTTAAAATTAAAAGCGGCCAAGAGAGAAAGCGTGTATAAGGAGTGGGTGCGACAATACCCCAACGGCGGTGGGGTTTGAACCGGGTACCTTACGGATTTCAATCCATACCTTATACCGTTGAGCTATTGAGGCTCAAGGATAAGCAGTTCTACAGCGACCGGATACCTGGGTGACCCATCCTAATATTGATTTTTAAATATCCGACGTTCCTCCGCGTTTCGGTAGGCACGTAAAACACTGAGTCCCGATTAATGTTAGAATGATATTACTCATGATCGTGGGGGTTCCAGAGATGACGTTAGAATGCAGTTGGTCATCTTAACTCGCCCCACAGCTTCTAGTTTTTAAACAGATCCTTGTATTATACCAGAATAACACTAGGAAGAAGATGACGAACGAATATTTTAAGTCTCGATAGCTCACTGGTTGAAGGATGGGTTGTTGTGCGGTTCAAACGCCTATCTTCTCTTCTTCCCAGCGATAGCCCGGTTTAGTAACAGGATCCGCTTAAATTGTAGAGTATTTGGCAGCGGGGAGATTTAAGATAACGCACTGCCGTCTGCATTCATCCTCGGAAACCCCACAATCCTACAACTAATATCACTCAGTGACATTAATCGAGACCAGTCTTTTCATTCCCTTCCGAAACACGGAAGAGGTCGGATATATGAAAAATCAGTGAAAAAATGGTTCATCCAACACCAAGTCGCGGAAAGACCTGATGAATCTTGAGATCGACTTAAATGCCGGCTACTGCTTAATCTACCATCTCCTCCTCGATCTTATAACACTCAATGGATAATGGCACTACCAGAAGGCTCCTAGAAGCTTTGCCAGCTTTTGACCAATGAGCGTGATCTTTCCTTGAAGTTGCCTATGTTGTAAAGGTTACAAGAGTTAGCAACTGAAAATGAAACAGAGAGAAGATAATAGCTCAATAAAGAAATGAACAGAAAAGGGAGCAAATGTGTTATAAAAAGAACTCATGCGAATTTATACGTATGACTAAATTGGGTTAAAAAAGTATTCATCTCGTTACATAATGGTTAGATATATTTCTAATCCCTGAATCACAGCTGGTAACGATCCATTTTCATTATATATCTCTGTCGAGGAGATGAGTTACAAAAATATCTCCTAAAGGATTATAACGTAACATTGAACGTTTTTATAACGCGCCCGCAAAACAAAACAACGATGTTTCAAAGGATTTAAGAGATGTTTTTACCGCCCAGATGAGATAAGTCGTTATTACGTCTCTTTTTATTTATTACATATCAGCAAAATGTCCGTCTGTTACTTAAACGGCTTACGTCTGCCATATCTAAAGAATGCGCCTCTATGAACTATGGTATCCTTTTAAAGCGAAGCTGGATTACAGGTCATCCTTGGAACATTACAAGGTGCAAGTTTAACCTCACATGGAGTACTGCTGATACTAGTGTACCTTTAAAGAACCTAGAAGTGTTAGCTCCACATCATAAGTAATTGGGAAGAAAAAGATACTTGGGGTACTAGTCCGGTGCGCCGAGGACAAAGGAATATGACAGAAATGACAGCCAACCGTCTGTAATAAGGAGGCATATGAAAGAAGATCATATATGTCCAAATTTGTAGAGTATATTTCTAGCTACTTTTCGCACTCATTTTTTTTTTTTACTGAAGCGAACAGCAATGCGTTGGTTTTATATTTAAATATGCGGCAGATTTTTATGAGAATAACGTTTTCATATCATATTTTTCACGAAGAATTTGGGAGAAAGCGGATATGGAAGACGCAGAAAATCTTGGCTGTTAATTATGAGAGGGAGAAGACTGGTACACGACACTTGGCTGTTAATTATGAGAGAGAGAAGACTGGTACACGACACTGTCAGTGCGCAACTACGTAAGCTATCGGAAGGCGTTGCTGAAAGAATACAGTGCCCATATAATAAAAAGATTACAAATAATTTAAAATTGTCAACAATTATTAATACCTTAAATTAATAAAACATTAGGAAAAATAACGAATCATATTTTCTAAAACAATTTAAGATAATATGTTAAGAATGGAACTCACGGTCCCGTAATAAAACATCTCTTTCTTGTAACGCGGTGACACAATTACTTGACAAAAAATAAACATAGATAAAATAAAAAAAAATAAAACATAGTATTTACCGAAAATAATAAATGAACCGAACCCACGTGCCTACCGGCGCCCATGGACATCTGCACGACCAGAAGGCCAGCAGATGCGCTGCCGGCCCTTAATGACGAGTTTAGGGCACCGGAAAGTCTCACAAACCGAACGAAAAGCGACAGCAACACCACCACTAGACGTAACAGCATTGTCGCTACTTTACGCCGATCTCATATGAGAAAGAGGTACTGGTACCCGGACGCGCCGGCCCAATTTGGCTACAAGCATGGCGTTACCTCTAATTAAAGTTATTCTCTAAATCTAATGGCTTATCCCCGTAAGCGCCTCTAGTACAAAAGTACATGTTAATTCACAAGTGCCAAGGAATTTGACAAATTAATGTTAAGTAACATTTTTTTTATAATATGGAACAACTTAGATAACCATATAAGGTTATGTTTAGGATGTAAGAGATAAAATGTTGACTCGTTCCGCCGCGCGGTGTTGCTTTATACACCATATATAGGCGTCTAATAGTTGGGGGCACTTATTTGGCACCGCACTTCTTTCGCTGTACCGCTAAGCACGTGTAACTGAGTTGCCGTGACTTGAATTACAACACGCATTGCATTGTTAAAAATGTACACTGATTTTAATTTATGTGTAGAGTTTTTGGTGAGGGAAAATAAGGTCAATACGCGCATCAATATTAACGCTTTTATAGCAAGTTTAAATCTCAAAGTCCTCCTTATTGACCACCATATATTTCCAAATACAAGCGTGCAGTTATCAAGCACGTATTAAGAAGTGTCCATCCACCTGTTAGCAGATCGCGACCGAGAAATCTTGATCGCGGCGTTATTCGTCGTGGTCACGCATGCGAATGCGCTCGCATTGTTCGCAGCTCGTTCGCGGGATCGAACCAGTGACCGATTGCTATGCGGCGTATGCCCCCGTATAATTATAAGATATGCCGCCCGGTACCGCTGTTGACAGATGGTCAGACACACTAATTATATACGGATACCATATTTCGTAAGTCATTGTCATTTGCCTTTTATTTTTATTTATTACGGGTGCCCACAGATTATACTTAATGAGCTAAATTTTTAATTAAATTCCTGGTATTAGTTCAATTAAAAGCTGTGCTTAATTATAGATCCCCTTGCAGGTTCCCATACCTTGCTGAAAGTCACCTTGGTAAGAAAAGGTTACTAAAATTGATTCAGTCACTCGAAACAGAAAAATAACCGAATGCTGTCTGACGTCAACCCAGAACCCCTACAATCACTATAGTCTCACCACTAATATCATTTAGTGACATTAATCGGGACCCACTGTTTACGAGTTGTTCGAAACACGAAGCAGGTCGGATATTTGAAAAACCACTGGTAGAATGGGTCCATCCTACCAGTCCATCTATCAACCGGCCGCAGTAAGAACTGCTGTTCAGTGTATTAACTTACGACGTAGAATTAAAAATACATCCCGTCCGCCGGTTCGTCAGAATTCAAGTATGAATCCACGAGAGAGATTCGAGTTGCACTACAAAATAGTGTATCCCAGTACAATTTATACACCACCTAACTCATTGTTTTTCTCTACATTCGCGAAATTCTCCAACGAGTGTCCAATTGTGAATTCCGCTCGCGATTTTTATTATTTTGTTTGCATCGTCACGGACGCTACTCGGAAAGGATATTTCGTTACTCATACCTCATTTATTGTAAATAAAAAAAATAATGTAATAATCTTTTGGAAATCTACAAGCGGTTCAACAAACCTCAGTTTATGCGGAGCGCGAACAAAACGCTGTTTTATTTTTAAAGTACCTGCGTATTATGAATTTGGAATTGATCTGGTTTTATGGCCGCAATAAAAGAAACGCATGTACTACGCCGCGAAAATATTTAAAAACCTTTTAGCTCCAATAATAACATCATAAATTTAGACGATTATACCCATAATGTGCATGCGTGTATTTAAAATGACTGAAATCCGATCTGAAGAATGGTCATAAAATCGCAATGGTTTACATCATAATTTTCTTATATATAAATTTTAAATTCATGAAATATATTTTTTTTCAATGCTCGCTTGTATCGCAAAACATGTTAGTTAAAGCAAAAATAACATAAAAAAGCATTCATAGATGATTCAGATGAAATCTAGTCACACGACATAATATAAGGTATAAGAAATTGGGACAGCGGAGTAATTTCTGTTCATTATGGAATAGACGGACAAACGCAGTACGTAGTTATAGAACCGTATGACCGGTGCTTACTCTAATAGGGGTTTCGTTTCCTTCATTCGATCTGAGGCAACAGTTAAGTATAGGCGACGATTGCCAACTTCCAACGAGGTCGCACCACGCTGCAATTACATTGTAAACCGAGGCGATCCATGTGACAATATTATAGGGTACTTACTGTACCATCATTATTACATATACTTGTCCGTGCGTGGAGCATGGTTACGGTTTTTTTATAAATTCTTTATATGAAAGACATCTAAAGCTGCACTAGTAGATCATACCAGATTTGGCAAGGCAGGTGTGGGAATACTGGCAGTGAAGGTGAGTGTTAGTGGCCGCTTTATAAAGTTCTCTTAAACATACACCTGGGTAGCTAGTCCCAGACACTGCTATGGTTCCTTCCTCTGTAACGCGATAGACCCGGCACCTGCACGGTGAATACATTGAATGCTAAGAAATCGTCTCTCATAAGAATCGATTTTCATATTTCAGCCCAGGGAAAGAAAAGTCACGAGGAGTAAAGTAAAAAGTAGGAGTAAAAAGTTACGTGTTCGTAAGGAGTAAATACGAGCCTCAACAGCTCAACGGTAGAAAGGATGGACTGAAACCCGCAAGGTACCCGGCCCAAACCACGACGCCGATGGGGTATGATCGCACCCACTCCCATCGCACCCATACCTAAAGGTATTCCTATTATTTAAAAAAATCTAATAATTCTGCGTTGGACGGCACTCTAAAATAGACCTCTACCACAGCTCTAGAGCTCTAAAACACATTTATTTTTATTTCTTCATACACTTTATTATGCACGTATAATGTACGTATACTCGACTAAGAAAATGCTTTACCATTTTGGATGACAGTTCCTACTTAAACAAAATTTTGTTAAAGGTTATTTTCAGAAATTGCCGTAATGCATAACAAACAAATATAATCCTTTTACCTAATTGACATGCAAACGATATTCGACCTTAACGTGGTAAATCAATTTCTTGGTCAACTATACAAGCAATACGTACAGTGTTATCGCTAGTGATTTCATCAACACAAGCTTTAGGACAAGGATAGTTTGCGAAGTAATAATATATCTGTTATTTATATATTAATACGTCAAACGAAAACTTTCGGTACCACCTTACGGAAATTGCGCCTACGGAGGATTATGAAATTTGACACTATTATAGTTTACATAGGAGGAGAGTGTGTGCATGCTAATATTTTGATAAAATGTGCATTACTAATACGTTAAATTATTAAAATTAAGCCTCACACACACCGATGCCGAATGATTTATACACACATCTATAAATTGTATTTTACGATAGAGTCAAAGCGTGGTCATGATGACCGTATATATATTAATTGTCAAATATAACAATGTCGTTGTACAAAGAATTAAAAATTTAGCTTTAAATAAGAATATAGCACGCATAATTAATGTTTTGAACATCAGCCGTCGATTTCTAGTATAATATTTTACTTTACCTTACAGATTAAGGACTCTCATTATCTGTTATATTATTTTTATATTCTTATATTTATCTGTGTAAAACAGCCATATAATAAACTAACCAAAATTTAAAGTATACGTATATATTACTTGCACATATATGTATATGTGGGTATGCATTTAATTCACTTACATATGTAATAGAGCCTTGTAAACGTAGCGTTTAAGTAAATATTAAACAATGGCTTTAAAAAAATATGTTATATAATGTCGATTACACGTACTGTAATCATGACAGTTAATCTACGTTAATAATGAAAATTTTACTTTGAAAAAATCCATTAATATTTTAAAAAAATTGTTTCGTCAAGAAAAAGTACCCTATTAAAAATGTATATGAATCTTGCACTTTTAGATTTTACTATTTATTTTTTTACAACGTGTTTATTTTCTACAAAAAGTGCTATTAAAATTAGTGTTTTAAATAACAGTAACTTTAAACGGTTATTTAGTTTATATAAAACAAATTTGCAACTCACAACACTGATCGCCATGGTGTCACACCGTACACTGCGTTGGCTTTCCGCGCGCGGCCTTATATCAACGGTGTATAGGGCGGCCGGAAACACCCTCGCATACATCACGCATACATCGTTCTGACACAAGCCCTAACGTATGTACATACTGACAGGTAAAAAGAAAGAAAAAAGTCTTTGTCCATATTACCACATTTTCTTTAGCTATTAACTATAATTTATGTAAATTATTATCTGTGCTTAGATGTATGTCAATATCGGCGGTCCCTACATACAAAGCGCAATGTCAAAAATATAACAGGAAAACAAAATAAAGATTAAAATTAATAAAAAACGACCGTTGAATTTATTTCTTTAGTATTAATTCGAAAGTAAGATTTGTTTTTGTCTAAATTAAGTTGTTTTTAAAATTTTATTTCTTCATAACAACCAAGCGGGATTGAGATTTCTAAACGTAGTACTTTAAAAATTTTAGTCTATCGTTTTTCCCTTCACCTTAATCTATTTACATATATAATATGGGCTAACTTCATTTAAATCTCAGCGATATCTCTATTACAGCAGATGATCTGCCGTTACAGCACCAGTGCTGAGTACAACGCTTGGCTCGGCTCCAGCCAAGTGTTCTGTAGACAAAAGAATCGACATCTAATCGCGAGATTTATGCTCATCTTTATGTATAAGGCATTGGAGCATTAGTACATGTAATTAATATTACTAAAGACGAGGGAAACAATACCTATTTTATATACTAAGTGAAAAACAATCCTCTTATAAATGCATTTGCGATACTTTGACCTTCGATTATATTTCTAGCTAATACTAGCTGTCTCCCCACAATTTCTACAATCCCACGACTAATATCACCTGGTGGTATTAAATCGGGACCCACTGTTTTACGTCCCATCAGAAACACGAAGGAGATCAGATATATGAAAACCAGTATTTGAATGGGTCACCCGTCTATAACTCAGCCGCAGTAAGAATTGCTAAACCTACCGATCGACACCAATGCAGGCATATGATTAAGCTGCGACCTCCTCTAATCATATTGGTGGTATGTCTTTTGACGAATTGACGAATTAGCAAATAACTTTTGTACAAGGTAAATAACTTCCTGGACAAGGTAAATTATTGTTCGACCTAGATTTTGATTAAAAATATTCCTCATCTGGAATTTTTGGAAGATCCAAGAATGAAACCATTTAGATTCTTGTGTATGAAATTCGAAGATAGAAAGTATTGTCCCAAATCCTTAACTGTATGTAAATATTGTGCAATTGTAAACCTTCGAAAGTCATTTTCATATTAGCAATAATGAATGAATACGCCACGCACTTTGTGGTTGGGAGAATTTAATACTAATATTATCCTCCTTCCTGTTACGTACAGACATTTCCGCCTAATCACCATATGTTGCTAAATAAATAAAATAAATCACATTTCGTGAACCGCAGAAGAATTGTAAAATATATTTGACCGTTTACTTTTCAAATAAATGTAAAATCTTGGAAACGTTTCCCATATGAAATTAATATTTTTTTGTTTCATCATCAAAAGGAGTCCATAAACGTCCATTGCTGGGCAGCCTTCCTTATTTTATGCCACTCTCCCCTGTACTCTGGTAGTCGCATCCAGCTGGGTGTAAACGTGGAAATTATCAAAATATATTAAAAATGTTATATTAGAAAAGGCTCGAGCCAGGATTACACAGCTATGATATAAAATTCTCGTGTCACAGTGTTTGTTTGTCCAGTCCTTATTCCATCGTTTGGATTCTTTCAAAAGGACCACAAAAAATAATAATTGAAGAAAAGAATCTAATGTTTTTTTAACTATGTGATGTTACATCAATGGGGGGGGGGGGGGCAAAAATGTGACAGCCTGTGACAAGGATGGGAAGGGAGGAAGGATGGAAAATATCGTAAAATTCGTGTGACGAAATTCGTTTGCGGATAACAGGGAAACAGGTCGAAACCAGGTCGTAAAATGTGTTATCCGTCGTCAAACTCTTATCTTTTCACCGAAAAACCGACACAACAATTGGCTGGATAGTTTCCTTGAAGGCTAGACGTTACTCATGCGAACAGCGTCATCAGAGGCACAAAACTTAGTTTCTTTTCTCTGAACATTTTAGGTTTTATTTAAAATCAGAGGTTAATTATTTAGGCTTTAGTACTTTTGATCAGCCAAATTGGTCAGACGTGTCCGAGTATCAGTATCTCTCTCTCACATAAGAAAGGCGAGAAGTGGCGGCAATGCTGTCACGTCAAGTGATGGTTTTGTTGTCGCGCTTCGTTCGGTTTTTGAGGCTTCCCGGATGCACAAACATCTTTTTAAAGGCTGGCAACGCATCTGCGAGCCTCCTGATGGTCCAGATATCCATGGGCGTAAGTAGTTACTTAGCTGAACCGTTTGCGCTTTTGTCCATTGTAATACATTAAAAAAAACAAGTGCTATGCGGAAGGATAATCCTCCCACTTTAAGTGACTATCGAAACCTATTAACACCAGAATAACATACATTGTATGTCTTAAACGTTTTGTTTACACGGTTATTTACTGGTAAAATGTAAATTTAAGGTACATGTGGCATCATAATTAATATGTATATACAACGAGTAGGTACATACGCAGTTCATAAACAATTAGATTATTCATAATTGAGGAATCCAGATGTGTTTGAGACTTAGACGCGTTATTTCGTATCAACTTACGCTTCCTCGTTTATTTTAGGTATACTAGACTGTTGCTCTACTATGAAGCCTTTTTTGTGTTACAAGGGACATGGAGCACCACCAGAAGGCTCGCAGATGTATTGGCAAACTTTAAGTAGGGGTGTAAGCCACGGGGAACTCTTACTAACTTGACGTGACAGCATTGTTGCCACTTCACGCCGATATTATGTGGGAAAGAGATACTGGTCCCCGATCGCGCCAATTCCGCTGCAGACCAAAAGGACTGCACGCGTGGCGCTACTTCTAATTAGATAAATAGATAGGAATACAGGAAGGGGTGGAATAAAAGGATTATATACTTTTAGGTAGATGAAAAGGAAAAAAAGGATGAGAATACTACTGTCACGGACGGTATAGGGGAAGTGACAAGAGCAGCTACGGTAGTTAGGGGTCGTAGTGGATCTAACCAGCTGTCGGACAGATAAAGAGGAAGATCCACTCCCTGAACTGAAAAGACTGCGAGAAGAGTGAATTGCCTTTTTTGAATATGGCAAATGGGGGATTGCGAAGCATTACAATAAACTAAGTTAGTACAAATTAAAGATTACTCAGATTTTATGACGATCTGTCCTTATTTATCAGTCGTTTTTAATTAGCATGTTCTTGTTCGATTTGCAATATTATTAAAGTCAGAAGTAACGTATTTTGCAATAATCCATAGCTAGCGGATCTAGATCACGTTGTAATGCACGAAAAACAGAAATATATAAATTGACAGCTAGGAACAATTTTGCAAACAATAGGGAGATGAAGCTGGATTTTAAAATTTTATTTATAAAAGTTTTCTGGACTTAAAGGAATTTAAAAAAAAAACCTAAACTGGGAAAGTTGTAGTTCTTTTTGGACCCACGTAAATAATGTGCGAGTTTTCGTTATTAGGTCATAAGTATGTAGCTAATATAAGTTAAGGCCAGTGGTGTAGACAATTAAATAAAACAACTATTTAATTATTTTTATTATACACGTATTTGTTACAAACTGAGGATATGTTCAAATAAATAAGGTAATGTTAATTCTTTAGATCACTACTACATAATTATACAAATATCAAATTATTTACATAATTCGGAACAATGTCTGGAGTTTGTGAAAAAAATTAATTATATAAGTATAGGATTTAGTCTGTATTGTAAATTATTTCATAAAATTAAAATTTATTATTTTTCAATTACTGAATTGCATTAAAATTCATTATTTATTACTCCTATACAGACTAGTCAGTGTTACTTATTATTCAGTCATTTTACTAACTTTCAAAGGCAATAAATATCATTTATAATAACGGTATATAAATAAATAGTGTGTTATTAATATAAAATCTTATTCTATATAGTATATACATATATTATTTTTATTGAGAAGTACATGATAGAAATTCGATGTACTAATTATTATTTTTGGATCTTATTAATTAAAAGTTTGACGTACTTTACACATTACACACTGTAACGTATTTTTTCCTTAAAGTCTTTTGTTTTTTATCACAATAAATAATGAGGAAACAAATTATTTAACACGAATATTGTATGACCAAAATATTATTTTTTATAATATTTAGGTATAAATATTAACGTTTAGAACTGCATTTAGAAAAAGGTAAAATTCTCACAGCGAAAATATTTTGGCCACGAGATCGAAAAAGCTCGCAATATACGCTAGTACGTACGTACGTATCTTTATTCGCATTGTCCATGTTCGTACTAGGTCTTAACAAATGTGTAATAAGAGCTATCAGTAGAATCTACCGTTTTACATTGTTACAAAGGGGGGTGAGTTAGTTGCGTAATTTATTAGGACTTTTATTTTTTTTTTTTACTTTTTTTACCGAATTATTTTTAAATACTGAGGCGGGAATCGAACCCACGACCCCTGGAGCGGAAGGCAGGGTCACTGCCCACTGCGCCAACGGGCCAGTCAAAAACCATATATACAAATTATAGCCTGTTCTTTTTTTACCAAAAGCTTATTATACCTTCTTTGTTTCTTTAACGTAATCGACGTAGCTCTAAGCAAAACTTAAATTATTATCGACAAAATGTACACATTTTGTCGAATTCCATAAACATAAAAGTAGATAATTATTCAGATTGCATTTAATAAACAAAATTTTTCGTAGCAAAGAGTAGGTAGTCCTCCAGACTTAGAACTTTATGTGAATAAACATACATCTTCTATTACTCATGAGGTATTTTGCGCACGCTTTACGAGGCTATTATATTACAGGAGCGCGGGATGCGGTAAATAACGTCACCTGAGATCCTGACCGCACCATTATGAAAATCTAGCGAAGATAATATTAAAGTTTCTCTTCACAACTTAAGTTTTGTTTGCGAATGCGAAGGTAAGCCTTGTAACTTTGATTCATGCAAAACAATTTATATTATACTGTAATCCCCCTATAACACGGTAGGTTTATTCCGCACAGCAAACGCGTTTTAGGATTATTCTCGTACAACGCGCTTGTACGACTCCGAATGCGAATAATATAATATTATATATTATAGAATAATATTAATGCGTTATAAGAGTATCGTGTTATAGAGGGGATTCAAGCGTCTTCTTTCAAATAAAAAAGGATCATGAAGATCGGCTCATCTAGTCGGAAGTTCTGAGGTAACAAACGTTGGGAAGAGTAGTTAAGACTACATAAAATTCGGGTGAACTTATTTACAATTGTCGAGTGGACAAACTGTGAATTATTTTTTTAATAATTCAGGTGCTAGTTAGAAAAAAAATTAAAACGAAGAGTTAATAGTCATTAGTCACTTTGTGTTGTGGCGAGAATATCCAAAATGATACTGCTGTAGTCCCCCCTATAACACGGTAGGTTTATTACACTTTATTGGAAAACGCGTTGTAGGATTATTCTCGTACAACGCGCTTGAACGGTCCTGATTGCGCGTAATATGATATTAAATATATAGAGCATTAATATGTAGAATAATATTAATGCGTTATAAGAGCACCGCGTTATAGGAGGGATTACAGTATTTATTATCAGTTACAAATACGAGTATTACTTGCATTTATAATGATTTAGCAACGAGTTCATTTAGGGACTTAATAAATCAAGTGGCAGATAAATTCCCGTAAATCACTCTCAGCTGATGCGTCCTCTCATTTCGGTGGATATTTCGGTAGATTAATCACCTGTCCATTGCCTATTCGTAAAACAAACCACGAATAAATCCAGGCTATAAATCATACAGTCGGAACAAAAGAATCTGTACAGTGGGAAATAATTCTTTTTTTTTTCGATGAGTTTAATGCGATATGCCGCGAAAAGTGTAGGTGTGTATGTTCCTAACGGATTGCATTAAAATTACGACACTTCCTTGAGTTTTTTTTTCAGTTTGTAAAGTTTATTCATGTTATAAACAAACCATTTCGTTGGTTACATGCAGAAAGTTTCTTATCTTTAAGGCAGGTAGCAAGCTAAAGTATCTTTAAGGCAAGAGTGAATAGGTTCATTCTAGGCAATCGCGCTCCACCATAGACCGCATCTACACTTTATCAAGTGTGACTGCGGTCAAGCGCTTGCCAATCTCCAATAAAAAAAAAAAAGTTATGATCTCTGCAGTATTTTGCTTGTAAATTACATAGCTATAATTAATTCAGTTTAGCTACTCAAAATATCGGCGGTTTCTCCAATAATTCACTCTTATTGTTAACTGACTTTAACAAAAAGGAGGTTATATGTTCGACGTGTTTAGTTTTTTTTTGTATCTATATTTTTGGCATCTGGATATTGTCGTACTCAGTATAAATGAAATTGAAGGGACCGTTTGTAAGATAGAAATATTTTTTTTTTTACTAAGAGCATATGATTATATGCACTTAGTAAAAAAAATAAGATATGATACTATACGATACCTATAGCAAAAACGCAAGTTAAAACATTTTTGTCTTTCTGTTTGTTTCGGGTAACCTCCGAAACGGCTTAACCGAATTGGACGGGATTTTCACTGTTAGATGGTTGATTTTGTACGGGTTCCGCACAAAAAGGTAAAAGTGACTGTGGCGCGAATTAAGACGACCGTCTGCCTTCTGAAGTCATCCCCGGAACCTCCACTTTTCCTACAATCTCACGACTATATCACTCAGTGAGATTAATCAGTGCCCACTGTTTTACGTGGTCCAAAACTAGGAGACTAGGAAACTATTAGATTGAGTCACCCATCTATCACCCGGCCGCGGTAAGAACTGCTTAACCTGGCGATCGACTTGAAAGCCGGCCACTGATTAAACTAAGCCTCAGCGTTTGGCTTATAACAATGCATAGATTTTTTTTCCTACTTTTTTTTATTACTCTTTTCGCAAAGGAAAATAATATACCGAAAAAAATTTCTTTTGTTTGTTTTTGCATATTTTGCAATCTAAAAGTTTTCCCATTGCATTGTAATGTTCATATATTGTAGTTTCACTCATTATAATATAAAAAACGTTACATTAATGCCTCATATCCTTTTGAGACTAACTTCCGTATACATAAACAATTTTTTTCAATTCGAAGAAAGTGAACAAAATTATTGCAAAGTGCGTTTTCCGTTTCGCAATTAAAACCGACGATATTAGCATTTTATTTAGACCAAACTTTCTATAAGGTCAGCCGCACACTGTCGAGTTTTAAAATATTTATGTGTTTGTTTTTGGACATTGTTTCATTTATTTATCTCGAAAGTTCTATCGAAATCGGTCCAGCCGTTACGAAAATTACTTCTAAGCTTTGGACAGACAAAAATGAAAATGCATTTAGTGAAAGTATGAATGCGTTTTGTGAAAGTTAAAATAATTTTATGTGATTGTTTATGGACATTGTTTCATCTATTTATCTTAAAGGTTCTATCGTAAGCGGTCCAGCCGTTTCGTAGATTACTTCTAACTTTTGGACAGATAAAAAATAAAAATGCATTTAGTGAATGTATGAATGCGGTCTGTGAAAGTATACATGCATTTAGCGAAAGTATGAATGCATTTAGCGAAATCATGAATGCATTTAGCGAAAGCATGAATGCATTTAGCGAAAGAATTTTACTTGAGTTAAACTTCTTTATTTCTTTTTTTTTATGTAATAAGGGGCAAACAGGCAGCCGGCTTTCACCCAAGTGACTACCGACGCCCATGGATATGGACAAATGCAACACCAGAGGGATGCATGGATGGAACGCAGATGCGTTGCCGGCCTTTGAGAAATGAGTATGCTCTTTTCTTGAAGGTCCGTAAGTCGTATCCGCTCGGAAATACCGGAGCAGGCAACTGACTTTGGAACTTTCTTACAAATATATACTCCAATTTTATTCATGTGTATAGAAACATACAAGTATTTAATTAGATAGGATCTAGCAAAGAGCTATAAATTATATAGCAATTAGCGTGATCAAAAATGACCATAATCAAGTACTATAAATAAATAGAAAATTGCACGACCGTGGAATCTCCCTGCAGTAATCGTTTATAAAAAGTGGGCCAACAAAAATAACAGAGTGGTCCGGGTGGTCCGCCGCGGGCCGCACATCGATTGATAGTTATTGCGGGCCACTTCAATGATGGTTCACGTATGTAGAGCAAACAATGCGAATCTATCATATAAATCTACGTGGAAGAGGGATAAAGTATTTCAATATGCATTTTTTGCATCCTATCATCTGTATACACCATTTTTGCAAATCGATACTAATATATACGGCTGATGAGTTTGTTTGTTTGCTCACACGCTAATCTCAGTACGGGTCGGTCCGATTTGAAAATTTCTTTCAGTGTTAGATAATATACGATTTTTTAACAAAATTCCAGATGCAATATTAAATTTGTCTCTAGTTAAATTTAAACAACATATTAAAAACACGCTTATTCGTAAAACGTCTTATACTGTAGAAGAATATGTTAAAGATAAAACTCCTTGGAGTTGAGTCGCTCCAGCTTTGTACTTGATAGTTAACAAGCAAAAATGTGAAAAACTTATTTCTGTAAGAACTAGTTCTAAAAGAGTGGCTAACGAGTTTCTTGCTGATTCTTCTCGTGGCTCGAATCTTCCGAATCAGTGGTTGCTTTTAAATTATTTGACGATTCAAAAGAGCTTTTAAAAGTCTACTTGAATAAAATATCATTTGAATTTGACATATTTTTTAATTTGGAAGAATATACATACATATGTATAATACACCCAGACTCGAGTAGGCCCTGCAAGCATTGGACCCGGCACTCGCACAATGAATAGATATTCAAATATTTAAAGCAAAGTAAAAACCGAGAAAACTAAGCCCACATTCGGACGAGAGTTTAAAAAGCGTTGCGTTAAACCTTGGCCTTGCCGCTTTTTCAGCACCGCCGATACGAAAATATACCGTATACGCTTCTACATATGTAGCGATGAAAAAAGAACCTTTCTCGATAAAAAAAAGTCGCGTTTAAGCGCTGCCATGTGAACATGAACTATGGAATCCATATGTTATATTTGAACACTTTTTAACGCACGTTATATAAGTTCTCGTGCGAATGACGACAAACAAACTAAAGCAAGAACTCTTATTTTTAATCTTTTTGACTCTATATGTCTTTCGTACTCTATATATGTCTTTTATAGAGTCCAATTAAGAGGGAGAAGTAAATTTTTATTTGTTCGGAATGTTTATCAACTTCGGAGTTCTTCTAAGAAATAAATCAAGGACGATTTTATTACTTTCAACATTTTTGAATGAGTTGAATGAATGGTGAAAATATTAATTTCTTTGAAACTTTGGCGGCATTTTAATATCAATATGTACTGCGGCTTTGATGGTAAATACGAGCGTGTTTTGGATGTCTTTGAATGTTTGGGATAATTAAAACCAATCTATTGCGTTTATTTGAGCTTGCTTTTGTGTTCATCGTACGTCTTCTAGAACCTTTTAATATCACATATATTTTAGTGTTCTTCCTAGCGTTATCCCGGTTTAGTACCAAGGTCCGCTTAGATTGCAGACGATATGGCTGTGGGTTGAATTAAGAGGACCGATTACCATCTGACGTCATCGTCAGAACCCCCACGATCTCTACAACCTCACGACTAATATCAAGAGCACATATGTATATTCTGTTTCTATGTATATATGTGCTTATACCACTAACACACTCTAAAATAGGTGAAACATTTTCAATTTATTTTCATGTTCAATATCTAAAGATATGTTTCGAACGGGTCATCATCATCCGCTACGAACAGAAGACGCCTATCTACGGCAGCATTTCGCATACGGTAGCTAAAGCGGCAGATATACCATATATCGGATTCGCCACACGTCGCCACGTCCGCGTCGCCACGTTTAGTGTTAGTTCGAAATATACACGTGCAAGCAACCAGGTTTGAATACTTCTCAACCAAAATATGTTTATTACTAATTTATCTTATGTGCCAGGAAATATAGATTAAAATCAAATTTGTAATTATTTTACTGTTTTTTAGAAAAGAGTTTTTATTCTTAATTGTCTTTATGTAAACAAGAGAGCTTGTATAAGTCTACTTGAATAAAATATCATTTGAATTTGAATTTTCAGATAACATGACCCCGCTGGTAGCATTATGTATCAATCCAAATTTAATTCGCCCCCAAACTTGCCACCAATTCGAGACAATTCATCAAGATGCAAAGGAAACGTTTAAATTGTTAAGAAAACGGAATTGAGAATCGTTTAAATAGTGCTGAGTTGGTTCAACTGATTTTTACTAGCGAACTAAATGGAATTAAACGCAAACACCAATTTATTTTAAGAGTTACGGGAATTGCACGTATCATGGTAAATAACCGGGACAATTAATTCCAGTATGTATGGTGGTGGTGTTATCCAATGTGATGTAGAGAAAATTCAATAGCAGGAGTTTTGAATTGACGAGAAGGTTATATTATGTTTATTTTAATTATTTTAGGTTATAACTTTGATAATATTTATTTAAGAGAGGGTAGTAATAGTATATTAAATTTGATAAACACAGTACGGGATACACTTTTGACACAGAAAGAAAAAAACCTTTATGTAATTAATTACGTACCTAGGAAAACTGTTTTTCCGTATCATCCATAGTAATAACAGTATATTAAAGGAAAAATATAGCACTTTAAAGTATATATACTGCATGATATGAATTTCTCTCTTTCTGATTTAAATTTAGATACAGTATTAAATTTTTGGAACCTTTTTTTCACGGAGTATTTAAAAGCCTAACAATTTTTTTTTACACGACTATATAACACACGGACGTCTATTCCTAAGGTAGACAACTTAATGCTTGTTTTATAGGTAACAGCCGCCTGTTATACATAAATATATTTTTTTTAGAAATATATAAATACATACATATGTATAATACACCACCTGTTCCACTTTGACGGTGAGTGAAACCAGAGGCCCTAGCGCGAACATCTCGAGCCGGTCGAATTCGAAAACTGTATTTAGGGTGAAAACCACAGGAGGCAAATCTTCACAGCGTCACGCTTTTAATCAGTGCTGATGCGACCCGCGTTGACGCTAAGGAGGGTCCGATGTGGACCCGGCACGAATATTTTTAAAGTCGAATCTTCGACTCGAACGGTTCGAAATGTTCGTGCTAGGTTTTCAGCGCCACACTGTAGATTCAAATATTTGAACACTTGGTAGGTAGTCTATGTTATTTATTCTTTTTAAAAACAGCTATCTTCCATCGAAAGTCGCGTCTAAGTCGAGCCAGATATTTTGCGCATTAGCCGAATCGAACAGACATAAAAACAAAGGAAGCAACGTAAAAGATCATGGACAAAGTACATTTAGCAAGTTTTTCTAAATGTTAAATACCTAATCAAACTACACCACATCGAGTTCAATGAAATTTGTTATTTACTTTGATGAATACAGTGACCCCTTGTTTTTGCCCTCTATTCGTAAACGTTTACTTTCGATAACAATAAATACTTACTTTTGGTAATTAATTCAGAAAATTACTATTAATTGAGGTGTTTGTTTCCCAAAAAAGAGATTAAAAAGTAGAAAACTCATTTAACGAAAAGTAAGTATTTTCGTACTTTGGATTTACATTATTGTTTGTAAAAAAACATTTTTTTGTATATTTTCTGCAATAGATTATTTTAGTGACGATATATTTCTTACATAGATGTTCTAAAATTGATTTGTTGAAATCAAGCAGGGGGTTCGTGATCTACATTTATTTACATAATTCTTCCTGATACTTCAAAATACAATATAATTTAGATTTGTAATAGAAATGTGCAAAAAGGTATAATAAATTCAAAATGAAAGTATTCTAATTTCTTTTTCAAATTTCGAAAAAGAATTTACACAAGACATTGAGCAAATTTTATTTGACACCTGTTAATCATTGCTACAAGTCAAACGTAGGTTATAAATTCTACGGCAATAAAAAGACATGTCGCAAAAATGCAGAAGACTAATTAAGCAGAATGGTATCTAAACTGCCTTATGAACGGTGTTAAAACAAACAGCCATGAAGTGGTAGATGAGAGCGGCTGCCGCTGTCGGAGCAGTAGTGCTTACTCTTCTGTGCTGTGCCCTGTGCTGGTTGCTTCTCACGCAGAAAATTGTGGAATGGAACCTGATTGGTGCGACTTTTACTTCTAAACTCGGACTTCGATTATAAACATTTATATTGTTAATCTTTAACTAGATTTTATATTTTATTACGTGAAGCGAAAACTAGGTACCATTTTACGAAAATTGCGCAGACGGAGTATGAAATTTGGCACAATTGTACTGCATATAGGGGAAGGTGTGCGAATGGTCATATGCGTCTATAATATGCAATAATAATACATTACGCGATTATTTATATTATACGCGATTTATATCATTTACACACACATGTATTGGATTATGTCAAAGCGTAATCGTGACAAACGTATGTTATGTTAATTGTCAAATTTTATTTTTCTCTAAATAGAACAAGCAAAAAGGTTTGTGGGGGCGAATTTCGACCAGCTGTGTGCTATGCCTAGTTTGAATTAATATGACGTATTATCTATCTCTTCTTGGTCTGCCTCGAAGTAGTGTCCCACCTAGGATCCATAAAGTGGATATTTTGGCCCAAATATCCTATACAAAAAGATATTACAAACACGCGTTATTTGAACCTCATAACGTCTATGGCCATCGGCCCTAATCAAGGATAGGCGCATGTGTGTGAAAAAAGTATGCCATGATGCGTGTTGAAAATGCATAGACGGAAAATAAGCTGGCGTAAGGCGGCAAGTGACGTGAGGCGTTGTTTGCGCAGGGTCTCGCTACGTGTCGTGGTTACCGAGTTTCTCGGTGGAGGTGACGCGCGTCCGAGATTCTCACCCCCCGCACCCCGCGCACCTTCTGGAGCCCATGATTGATCAGGTAATTTCTTTGAAGTAAAACTTGTTTGCGCTTGCCTTGGGGAAGCTTGACTTGGGGAGTGACTGACTGAGAAAATTGTGATCGGGCGAGTCGAATGGAACTTGAGAAGGAGATATACATAAGTTAATAAAGATAGTTACTTTTCGTTCTGGTCGTGCAGATGTCCATGGGCATCGGTAGGCACTTCGGTGCCTGCTGCCTGCTCGTCTGCCCCCTTGTAACATTAAAGAAAAAAATCTTCCTGGGAATTAAGAAGAAATTGATTAAATCCAAGAAATCTCTACACTTTGGCACGGTTTATTATGGTTACAATGTATTATGTTTTGTTTACGTATAGGTTATGTTAATTTAAAATAAAAATGGCGATAAGATTGTCAAGACATGCTTATATAGAAGGGTTCCGTATCTGATAATAATACGCTATAAACGTATTTGTTAAATAACTTCAAAATCTGTTGTTCGATTTCGTTCAAAATAATTTTCCTAATGAGTTTTTAGCGTGTTCTATCAACATGGAAAATTTCAAGTCTTTACGTCTAATAGTTTGGAAATGCTAGGGGGGACCACCTTACGGGCAGACAAACGGACGGAGTGAAATTATAAGAGTTCCTTGTACTACGGAACCCTTAAAAAAGGACACGTATTCTTTCGTAACTATGTAGCCGAAGCGTCTGACAACTTGACAAGTGAATATATTTTTAAAAATAGAAAGCCCGGGAGAAAGTCATTAAGGTTAACCAGGAACTATTCGGGGACATCACAAATATATGTCACATGGTGATGTTGGTATTTTTATTTCGGCTTTCGGTTAGCAACAGTCTCTAATAGAGTTGACTCGGGGCAATCGTGTGAGTGTATATTCGATATACCTACACGTGTGTGTGTCCTCTACTACCATAGACAAATAATAGATATAAATTTGAGACTAAACTAGTGATTTTTGACAGCAAAGAAAGTCTGTTTGTGATTATGCTTATAAAATATGATTGCAGAGTGCGTACTGTCTAAAAATGCACGTCCCTCGATAGTATTCACCTCTACATGTAAAATAGCGAGGAGACACAAACACAAAAGCTCTTTGTTAAGTTCAAGTGGTTGAGATTACAAAAAAAACGTTGCACACACACAAGGAAGCGTTACAATTAATTCGTAGAGGGGCGTGCATTTTTAGACACATCAATTGTACTATTTTTATACTATGTATGTACCTATGTGTACACTTTTACTTGGCGTTCTTAACTTGAGAAGAGACTGATTTTAGAAATTTATGAAATTATTTGCTTCTCCAAAAAAACACGCCATTTCAATGTAACAAAATGTACTACTGCCTCTTCAGTCCTAGAAATAGAAGGGCAAAAACTCACACAACATCTACTGTTTCTGTAACCTATATTGTTTCCTTACTTATAAGACTAAGAAACCTTCCAGAAGATAACACAGTTGTTTTCTTAAAACCAGCAAGCATTTGCGAACCTTCTGATTGAGCAGGGTCCTGTGGATCTTACCTCACTACCCAGAGGAAATTCAGGTGGACATTTTCTCTTACGAGATAAACAAAAATTGCCAGTAGATATATGCTAAAAAGCATATATCTACTGGCAATTTTTGTCAATAGAGATTGTGAGGGGATGACGTCAGACGGCAGTCGGTCATCTCAACTCGCCCCAAAGTCACATCCTCTGCAATTTAAGCGGACCCTGGTTCAAGATAGGGATAAAGCTCGAGTAGAAGTTTATGCTTTTATGATATAGATTTTGGGGATTCCGGGGATGACGTCAGACGACAGTCGATCATCTTAACTAGCCCGTCTCTTTCCTAAGCCATAGTTGCTTTTATTCTGCGATATGAACTTCTTAGGCCTATCCAACCGCTCCGTAGAACCATCGGTCTCCTCATCCCGCTTTGACGTAGAAGGTATACCCCTGTACGCGCCTCTGGTCCCCCTGATAGTCTTCTCTGGACTCTTGTCCTGCTTTCTTGTAATAAGATTGTCTTTTCTTTGCTTGTTTCGTAAGGACACGTTGGACGCCATATTGTCCATATTGCCCCATCAAGCCACTCAAATATCAATAACAATCACACTCAATATTCATTGTGATACTATAATCTCATTAATTAAAAGCTAACAAAAGGTAAAATAACTGAATAAATAATCAACAAATCCATCACAATCTCAGTGTTTCACTGTTAAATTCATTTAGTTTACGATAAATTTTACGAAATGTTGTAATAATAGCTACGCAAAATATGTGATTATAAAGCTATTTATTAATTAATGTAAAATAAATAAATAACTAGTTCCGTCTTTTTATTCTGAAAGTTTTAAGCCTAATGGCAATTCTGGTACTCCTTAAGGTAAGAAATTAACCAAGGTATAGCCAATAGTTTCACATTGGTTGTGAATGATTGTTTAAATAACATTATATTTTCCTGACTGTAAGCCAATGCTTATTTAATGACTTTTTTGGGCAGGCTCCTGTTAAATTTGTTTAAATTTATTCAGTTATTTACAAAAAAGTAGATGAATTGGAAAATTCATATATTCACTTATAGTTAAAATGGAATAAGATTATTAACATCTACAATATTCAAGGACTTAGTCATTTCTTGTGTTCCTCGACGAGGATTTTACATCGTGCTGCAATAGCACCACATGGTTCTCTTACAAAAACATAATATAACAAATGCTACAATATAGCAATGTTTGTAAAACTTTCAAATTGTCAAAGCCGCTTTCAAAAACCGATAAACAATCTCGAATATCCACGAAAACCGAGTCAGTGAGTTGTCAATGTGGGTCATTGTTCTACTTTAACACGAGGTATATCTCGCTTGTCGTGACCAGTTCTACGCCGAAATACTGGTGCCTACGTAGTGTCTCGAGCTGTATGTCCATATATTAAAATGATTGTTTGTCTTTCTAAGTCCTTTAAGTGTTTCTAACAAAGCCATCGTCGTGGATATCAAGAGCACTTAGGTGGACCGCCTATATGCACCTTGTTATAATACAAAATAACATACTATATTTTTTGATATCTCAAATACCTTGACACAAATTGATTTCTCTAAATATGACCTCATAGGTAAATAAACATTTTATAATGTGGCTCGACCTTCACGTGGGCTGAGCTTTTTGGAATTTACTCCTTAAGAATCCATTTTAATATATAAGGGTATGCAAATTTACGGAGAGTAAAATTAAACATTACACGTAATGTAAGGAGTACACTCCTGCGTCGAAGGAGCGTTCTCAAGAATTGCATAGTATGTTTCCACCTTTAAGTGGTTAAGGCTCACGTCAGCCAACAAGCCATGTCATTGCCGTCTGACACACGAGCGAAGGCGCTGCGGTTATACGTGAGGCCACTTTAATTCACCTACTCCTATTATGCCACAAATTTACCTACCTATTGTACGCCACAGCATGTAATATTGCAAAATGTAATATGATGTCGGTGTTCCGTATTGGAACTCATTCTAAGTACAGTCCAATTAAAAATATTCAACGGCATGGAGATCATATCTTCTTTCCGTTGATAAGAGAAAAAATAACTTTGAATTGATAGGCGCTTAATAATCATTCATTTATAATTATTATATCAAAAATCATAGGTAGTTATGTCCGCAACTTGATGTAAATAATAAGGGCGTTATCGTAAATCATCGCATGGGTTACTTCTAAATAACACAACTTTGTCTATATTGCAATATAAAGCTATGGTCTCTTCGTCGTAATGAACAACGCTACGATAAGCGTCACGACGCAGCGTACTGTGCTTGCCTTTCACCGCTGACGCAGACAGCAACTACACAAGAGATTATTCTAGACGTTAATCATACAATTATGTCCTCGAAACCGCATGCCGCACAACGCAGCGTTGTGCGTTAAGATCAAGACACTAAAGCTTAACATTTTATTCTTTCACTTTAAGTTTATTACAACCTTTTTATGAACTTAAATAACAAAATATATAAAACTAAACTCTATCTAAAACTAACTTTACAAATTTTTAAAAATAATGTAAACTAAATTAAAAAAGTTATAATTTGCTCATGTGGTACCCAAAAGTACCCAAAATACTAGAAGCGTTACCTCGTTGGATAGCTAAGCCTATCCTTTAAGCTAAGAAGCTACTAGCTTTACATTGCTAAATAGAAATATTAGTGTTGAAGTCTTATATAAGTATGCCATACAATGATTGTTTTCTTGGATTGCCTTTCGCTGATACATAATTAATGACCTCCATATGTTGGTCAGCTAATGACTAATCTATTCTTATTATGGCCATTACTTTAGTTACTGCAATTATAGAACCATTAGATCGAAGTTTCTAATTTAAGGTACCGTTAAAGAATAGAGCTTAAAGCTTGAACTATGAATGTATAGGCAACTGATGATTCATCTATTCTTCTTATGCCACGAATTTACTTTTATGTAACTGCATATAATATATTAGGTTTCTTAAAGTATCGAAATCATTATTGAAATGATCGTTTCGTTGGAAATCAGGCATTTACCTTATTTATTTAAGGCCTGTAATGTAGTACCTATCCATAACTGATATGCGGCCCTGTATTTTATAACCGATTGCTTAGTATCATAAAAAAAATCTATGCCAAATTAAAAAAATATTCATATAGTAATTGGGTTCATTTGCAACAGATTAAAAAAAAATTAAGGATGTCCATTTGATTTTTTCTTGCGTAACTAAGCAATATTTTTATTGTATCCTTCAACATCTATTCAGTTGACCTATTTTGTAACATATCCATTTATAATTAATTGATTATTTATTATCTAAAAACCCCTAAAATTAGTACCTCTCTCTCTCGTAATATTGGCGTAAAATGGTGGCAATACTGATACGTAATGGTATGTTTGTCGCGTTACGTTCGATTTGTGAGAGTTCCCGGTGGCCAAATCCTCTCCTTGATGGCCAACAACGCATCTGCGAGACTACTGGTTGTGCAGATGTCTATGGGTTTCAGTAGACACTTAGGCGAACCGACTGACCCTTTGCCTTTTACTATGTATAAAAAGATAGTATTAAATTTGGGTGGCATCACAGGTACAAAGACACACACCTGCATTGATTGGACTTCTATTTCTGGTGGTACCATTCCTACCAGCCAGTAACATTCTGGTGACAGTTGGATTTGTCATTGCTGAGAGAGTTCTATATATACCAAGGTAACAAGATTTTTTATACCATGTCAATAAATATAATGTTTATTTTCGTAGTTATTTTAAGTATTTTTAATTGGTATTCATACAGTTACAATATTTTCAAAAGCCCAAGTACATTGCAAATACCCCGAAATAAGTAACATGATCGTTATATAGTTAATGATTCATATATCAAAAGTTTATATGATATATTTTATAGCTTAAAAGAACTGAAGAAACAATTTTATAGACTTTGTTTCATATCGATATCGATTTTTTTAATGTTTATTCGAGGTATGAACTACTATTTTTGGTCAATGATCTAACTCTGAGGCGTTGTCATAATAGAATGCGATATGCGAGCGATCTCTGTTCGTACGATCCAAAATATTGATGCTTAAGAAGTGTCGTAATTTAATTCGCGCGATTGCATAATCTTCACTTTGGACACTTCTTGGGGTAACGGTACGTGAGCGAGACCAAGACAAGCGACCGAGACTGAAGACCGCGACTAGTGTCTTGGTGTCTTGTGCACGTACTGTACTCGTGTCGCGGTCTCCTGTCTCCGTCTAGCGCGCGGACAGTCGTTCACACATTGGTATATGTCTAGTGAGAGTCACGGTCTCCTGTCTCGAACTCGCTTGCGAACCGCTTCCTTTAGAGACATCAATATGTTTGATCGCACGTTCATTGCGATCTATGTTCGCTCGCATCGCGCATTTGCGTTTTATTACAACGAGACCTAAGTCTGCGTGTAGAACATTAAACAGATATTCTTTATCTTTTGTCATCAGTGTGGGGAGCGTTATTATAACAGCTTACGGGGTCCAACTGATGTGGTACTCAAAACCAGGATCGAAAGTACTTCTGCTAATCGGTCTTGTAATATTGACTGCTGGTGGTGTCGCAAGGACTCATAAAAGAAATGCTGATTGGAGGGACCGAGTGTCTTTACTAAAGTAAGTATTGGCGTATTTGCATACAGTTATGTTATTTTATTTTTAATAAGTACACTTACAACATACATATTATTCATTACATGACAAGGCATGCTTATATATATATAGTTTAGATATGTATATCTGAATAGTGAACATAACATTGGCAACAGGTTTACACTAGAAATTTCATAATATATATCTAAAAATTACTAGACTTAAAATGAAACATAAAAACAAAGATAACAATAAAACAATCAGGCTAGTTGAAACTATCCACTAATTTACATTTAAAACTAGATAGATTGTCGCGAAATATGTCAATGCCTGAGATTTTGGTAGATAAGTGGTTGTACTCCGCACATATTCTTAGAATAGGTGATTGCCTGCCAATATTGGTTTTTTTTTATTATTATATTAATTATTAACGGTATTAACTTTTATGTTTCAAAAAACCTCTCACCTCTTTCGTGTTTTCGGAAGGCGAGTACAACAGTGCGTCCCGGTTAATGGCACTAAGTGATATTAGTCGTGGTATTGTAGTTTCAGAATTGCGTCTATAAAGTTGTAATTAATATCAAATGTTGATGTCTGTTAACCCCTCGAAATTGTGTAAAAATAAACCCTCTAAGAATTCGCTATCAAAAAATAGTCATGATGGTACGGAACCCTAAGTGTGCGAGTCTGACTTGCCCGGTTTATTGTTAATTAGTATTATAATTATTACTAGCGAATCGCCCGGCTTTGTATGGATAATTACATTATCGAAATTTTCTTACATGCGTAACTTTTTTGCAAATATTCAATCACCTATGTTCATCAGGAATAATGTAGGAGTCTAATGGTAGAACTATTGTTCAATTTGGTTTCAGTAGTTTCAGAACCAATTTAATACAAACAAACAATGAAATCTTTTCTATTTATCATATTAATATAAAATACTAAGAAATTATCCGCACTTATCTACCTAATACTTTTAAACGAGCAATTCTTGTATATCTGTATATATAGTCGACCAAGAAACTGCTTTACCATTTTGGATGCCAGCTCCAAGTTAAAGAAAATTTTGCTGAGAGTTACTGTTAGAAATTAACATAATGCAAAAACAAGCCTTTAATTAATTAACGTGCAAACGATATTCAACCTTATCGGGGCAAACCAATTTCTTAGTCGACTATACATAATTTGAATCTCGGAAACGGCTTAAACGATTTTCATGAAATTTAGCATGCAGCGGGTTTCGGGGATGATTAATCAATCAAGCTAGGTTTCGTTTTTAGAAATCGTCGTTTTCATCGAGCTTAAGCTTCCAGGTGCTTAGTATTTATTTGTCAAAATAAGATATATTTTACCAGTGTACACATATGTATTACTAGGTACTGTTGCGTAATAATTTCAATTGCTTCGTGTAAGTAGAATAAATATTGAACATAATTGACACACGGCTCATTTGTCATTAAATTGATAAAATCGCAACTATATCGGATCGAGAGCCATATAATTATGAATACAACAGGAAAGAATACGCTTCGTTTCCAGTAATAAGTAAATTGCGCTCAATATTTCCTTCATATTATTTACGCTGCATGATTTTGAGGAGTAATTAAAAGCTTCATGTTATTAATGCTTAACTACACATTTAACTATGCATATATTTTACGAGTACAGTAATCCCCCTATAACACGGTAGGTTTATTCCACATTATAGGAAACGCGATGTAGCATTATTCTCGTACAACGCGCTTGTACGGCCCCAAATGTGCAGAATAAAATATTATAATATTATAGAATAATATTAATGCGTTGTAAGAGCACCGTGTAAGGGGGATTACACGATTTCTTTTCTTTTAGAGGAAAAACTAATAATCTTTACATGATATTAAGGAAAAACTTAATATCACGTAAAGATGTGCTAGAAAATGATTAAATTATTGCTTTATTAATCCAAGCTAATAAAGTTGGTACCACAAGTGATGAAATTATTATAATAATAGTGATGTATAGGTAAATAATAGGCATTCTCTTTGAACACGTAATTTCCTGTTGTTTTATTTTTTTATATGGCTCAATGAATCAATGTTGTTAACGACTTCTTAATACTTACTGCCTTTGTTTGCAGATCCACTTAGGGAAATGATAATAATAATAGCCGTTTCATTAGTAATACGTCTATAACTTGAATTCACTCACGTACCATAAAAATATAAATGAAATTGTTGCTATTCAGTTGTATAATAAGTGAAGTGTAGTTAAGTGCGTGCTAATCGAACATTGCAAGTTAATTTTCGGGCCTTGTTGGTATGGGCATCCCTTCAAAATCCATTTACGAACAAGTAATATTTTGGAGCTATAGATAAAGTACATATATTCATAGGTATCTAACAATAATATTTGTTTTCTTAACTACCGAAATCAATTAAGATAGTGGGAATTTAGATTTTCAGTTGAGCTATTGAGATTTAAGATTAGTGAGACGGATAAGCCTATATCTAGAATCAGTATCGGTATACAGTATATATAGTACTGTACCGTATCGTATATTATCGGTATATAGTATGTATGTATATACTGATAGTATACCGTACGGTACAGTACGGTATCAGTATATAGTATCGGTATTCTGAACGAAAATTTTAAAATGTACCAAGTAGCCAATTGAGATTTACATAAATTTACTTTTTTTTTACAGAAAGATATAAGTGAAGATGAACAAAACTTTCGTCACAAAATTTGGTTTTGCCAGCCATTGCCGCTCACATGTCCACAACTAGCGAGGTTCGCCGTTGACGAATACGTCAAGGAGGACAACAGGATAATATTCTATATATATATATATATATATATATATATATATACATATGTGTTCATACACACAAAGACAACTTTTTGTCGAGAAAAATGAAATTTGACGAGTGATGGGGGTGTAATTAGAGTTGAGAGTTAAAAGCGAATGAAGTCGCGGGTTAACACTAGTTTCTTATAATTCAATGGATTTACCGTTCTTCTACTGTGAGCTACCGAGTTTTCCATGTAAAGTATCTTATAAATGTAAATGTACTCTTACTGATAATGATGTTTTTTCTTGATGATTATAACTGTGATAAAAATCTTCGGTTCAAATCTGAACCCCACAATTCTCCCACGACCATTGCAAACACAAGCTTTTAAAAGAACCTTGACTGAATTAGTAATGAGAATCTATATATATAAAAGCAAAAGGCCATTTGTCAAGAAATCTCGAAATCGTCGAGGCGCGAAGACGAAATTTTGCAGGAAGGTAGTTGAGCTAGTACATGTTCAGTAAGAACAAATTTTTCAATAAGGAATGATTAAGGATGTCTAAGAGCTCTCGAAAGTTTATTTTTACGCGGACGCAGTTGCGGAAAACAGTTAGTGTTAGATATAACTCAAAGTATTGATCCCAATATTGTTTAAAAAAATATAATTTTGAGTGTGACTTTGGAAAAACAATAGTATTGCAATAGCTATAGCTACGCTTAGTTACAGTTATACAGAGTTAATATAATACGCCCAGAGATAACGATTCCGAATACCTTTACCATAGAAGGGTTTGAACATATAACTTAATTAAACCAAGCAATATATATACATGTTGTATATTACTAAGCTAACTAAATATATATAAACTGCTTCTAATGTAAAATGAATATTTACTCACCATTATTTGCTTGAATATATTAATAATTTAATTGGCTTTTATTATGCGAGAATATCTGGCCATTTTGAACTGCTCTTTGATTTCTATTGTTCTTTTGATGAATTTGTTAATACTCGAGTTTGAGGGAACAAGTATGAACTTGTTCCCAAGGGTTCCTCCATTCTTATCATAGCTATCAAACAGTTTTTTTTCCAAAAACAGGGTTTCAAAATAAAATAGTAGCTATATGGTCAATTGGCGCAGTAGGCAGTGACCCCACCTTCCACTCCGGGGGTCATGGGTTCGATTCCCGCCTCGATTGTGGGTGTATTATCCATATGTATATATTTATATATTAAAAAAATGTGTATAACAGGCGTCTGTTATGAATAACACAGACATTAAATTGTCTACCTTAGGAACACTCATCCGTGTGGATCTGTGTCATGTAGTCCTATATATTTTTTTTATCTATTATGTGTATATAATAGCTTTAAATATAAATTCATAATTGTTGGTATCCACTATTTGTGCCTTTAGAAACACGGAGAATTGGTTTCCCATCTATTGACCTGGCAGCTGTAAAAGCTACTTAACATAATATCAACTCAAATGCCGACCGCCGATGAAGCAACAACTTCTGATGACCTGAGAAATATCTATGGGTATGTACAGTCGACCAAGAAAGTGCTTTACCATTTTAGATGACAGTTCCTAGTTCAAGAAAATTTTGCTAAGAATTATTGTTAGAAGTTAACAAAAATAAGCCTTGTAATGAATGGACGTGCAAACAACATTCGACCTTAGCTAGCAACGCATTTTCTTGGTCGACTGTACCTAATGTGTCCAATTTTAGATATATATTTGGCATATTAGGTAGTGTAAAGCCATTAACAGCTTTCTGTCGTCATAATATAACACAGTTATATGCTTTATTAATTTAGTCAATAACTCTTATATAGAATCAGGCTGGGTTTAGACACATCAGGCTATTACGCATAATAAATGATGATATAAGGGGCTCCGAGCGACACATGCGCGAGTTAGCATCAAATATTTAATTTGCTACATTAACCACAACGCTAGAATTCACTTTGAGCCTTTACAGGTATATCTATATTGGCTTTATATATATGTAAGGAATATAGAGTACAGTCGAATCGAGAGCCTCCTTCTTCGAAGTCGGTTGAAATTATAATTTACAAAGTATTACCCAAAAGGGTTCTTCTATGAATATGAATCCTAGTAATTCTAACAATGGAGGTTCCTCATCGAACATGAATCCTAGTAATCCTAACAATGGAGGTTCTTTTATGAATATGAATCCTAGTAATCCTAACAATGGAGGTTCCTCTATGAATATGAATCCTAGTAATCCTCCTAATAGTGGTGGTTCGCCTAACAATAATAATAGTGGTAGCAATCCACAAGGAGGTTCAGGTAGCCCTGGTGGTGGTAATGCAAATGATGCGTTGATAAATAAAGAATTCTTTAACCCGGATATAACAAATAATATTGCTGATTTTAACGTTGCAGGACTTCACTATGGTGTAGGTGAACCTGGAGGAGCTACAACTGAAATAGTTAATGATGTTTTGAATAAAATTCATAATAAGGGAATTAATATTGCGAACAAAAATGGCTCAACGGGAGGGTTACTAAATGTAGATTTACTTGATCCGAAAAAACAAGATAATATAAAGGAAATAGATTATGCAGGAAAAAAACTTTATGGGATTGAACTAGGAAAGAAAGACGAGGGGAAATATCAATAAAAACTAGCAAATAGCGAAATAAATATTTACATTACGAAACTTTCCAACCAATGTTTTCATAAAAACCTATTAACCACACGCTTGATTAACCCCTCGTTGAGAAACGAAAGGTTTTTCTCTCATCGATATGAAAAGTAGTAAAACCTCTAGTACACATATTCTCTTATATATTACTGCCCAATATAAATGATTTAGGCCATTTTCATTAAATGATGAAATTTAATTCATTTCAATATATTTATGTATTTTAAACAAATGTTGCCTTATTTTACACCTATGTTTAATTAATTATGAAGAACCATTTTAAGTAATTTAGTTTTTTCTGCATATACTATTACGGATTTACGCAATTTAAGCCCTGATTTTGTGTATAAATGAATGAATGTATAAATGACGTATATGATCAAAAAGTGAACAAAATGTCTGTCTGAGTATTTTTAAAAAAATAATTAATTACATAAAATTTTAGTATACTATCAAAAGATAAAGATAGTCATCCTTTATATCTAATAATAGTCATTTCGTTTTTATTGCTTCGTTCTAATTGATCAGATAAAGTAATAAGTAAAAAAATATTTTTATATAAACACAAAGAATTCATTCTATTAAAGGCACCTGTTATTCTCTACTATTATTCACTTTCTCTAATAATGTAAAGTATTCAGAAGGCTCAAGTTCACCTCACGGGACGTTAATTGGTGAATTCCAGTCACTCGAAATCTAAAGATGCATTCGAATGATGTAACGTTATCCATGTGGCTCTAATGTGGCGTCGCAAAATCTACTCGAGCAATCGAGCCCCTTTTTTGTGTTGTTTCTGCTGTTGGCTCCCTCAACAGCGGCGGGGGAAGGGGTCCAAACCCCCCCCCCCCCACTTTAAGAGCCTAACAACGTGGGTCACAACGCTACAGAGAGACAGACCGGGATGAACCAGGGCGCTCCTGTGGCAATTCTAGTAAAGTGGTTTTTAATCGTCTACAGACCTTTCTGTTTGCTTTCATACAAGGGTCTGAAAACGACACTCGCATAGGTCATGACCGTCCGTATTACGATCTTATCCAACGTCACCTTATTTCTAAGGGACATTTTGCTGCGAGCGCAAAGCATAGGATACAGTCTGCCCAGACCGTAATGCGCTCAACCACAGACTCATTTTAGGTGCGAGACTAAGGGATAAGTGCTGATTTAACCCAGGGTATGGGTTTGACGTAAAACCAATCGAGCCGCCTCAGTTCATCTCAATTATAGACATTACAATAAGTAGTAACATCTCAAGGGATAAAAGCTGAAAAGTATCCCCAACATTATAGCTTATATGGTAGTTCAAAAACTGTCCAGAATTGTGCTGGTGTAGACAAATAAAGATGATATGAGCGTAGCAATAGTAAAAGAATTGACCAATAAGAATAACCTTATATCAAATACAGAGTTATATTGTAATTCATTAAATCATAATATGGAGATTAGAATATAAGGAGTACCATCTTCTATGAGTGGCTAGTTAAAAAAATGGCCATTTGTAAACTGCAAATTATCGTTCGAAGATTCAAAGAAATGGTGCTGACGTAGAATGAATTGACCAATAATAACCTTTTAAAATCTTCCTAATTCTAATGTGGCACCCCCCTTATTGCGGATTTCAACGGACACTTTAATACATTGAGATCGTCCTCCTTATATTCTAATCTCCATAATATATACGTTTGTGTTTGCACAGATTAAATATTTTAATAAGCGCTGAGCAATCAACAACTACAGAATCAAAAAATTCGGTAAACAATTCTCAATTCGTTCTTTGATTCTTCATCCAAGGTTTTGTTTGACAAAGTGACGTTTTCGATCGTTGTATTTTGTTTGAAAATACTACTGTAAGTTCTATAAATGTACAACACATGCGTATCTTTTTTGTTTTGTTGAATAAACTAAATAAAATGGCATTCATTATTCAAGTATTTCTTGATATGTAATTGTTTCATAAGAATAAATTATAATGACATCTAGAATTGACGTTGATAATCCGGACGAAATTTTACGAAGAAGAAAATTAAGAATACTACAGGTTAGAGGTTTTATATATTTAATTTAAAAAAATATACTAATCATAATCATAATCTCAGTCATAAACTTTACAATTCATTCTGCCATGCTTTTTAGGTTAGAGAACAATCAAAAGATATAGCTAAAAAAATCCGAAATCGGGCAAAAGTTGAGAAGTTGCGGCAACTTGAAGATATTGATGCTTCTAAAGAAAAAGAATATTTTGAATGTCAAAATAAATTAGTTAAACATTTGGAGCTTTTATATTCTAAAGGCTTGCAAAATGTTGGAGTTGGTCACAAGAAGGCGCTAGAAGTGGATCAAGGTATTGATAATATCTATTTAATAGTTAAAGTTCATGTATATTAAGAAAAAGTTGTTGAAATTTTGCTCTATTGTCTAGTCAGTCGTGAATCTAGATGACCTATGAATTTATAACACACTGTATTAACTTATACTTTATTTGAAAATTGTCATCAATTGAATTCTTGTATGTATGAAGGCAAAAAAAGGATGTAAAAACATGACACTGCTAAATAATTTTATTAAAGTATAGTTAGTATATTTCCATAAATTTCATAGTTTCTATTCTATAATAAAAATTTAAATTAAATAACTTATAATATTTAAAGTTGATTCTGCGGAGAAGACAGACTTATCCAAATTACGTGGAAGAGAGGCAGCTGCAGAATTGAAGAGAAGAAAACAGGAGAAATTGGATCAACAGAGGAAACTGTTAGAGAGAAAGGTTCAAGCAAGGTATATCAACAAATTTGTTCCTATGGTTTTTTGAATAGATGAACTATAATTGAATAGATTGTTATCAACACATTTGAGATTCAGTTATAAAATTTACCATTAACTAAATGTTACTCACTGCTCATCCACATAGACATTACACATAGACATTATGAGCATTTTGCTGCTTTTGACATTTGCCCCAACTCAACCTAATTAGATAGTATAGATTTAAAAGCAAAGAAGTATGTTAAAATTTATTAATAAATTCTGTTTGATAATACTTGCTTCAAGAACGTTAATTTTCCTCAGAACATTCATTTTTAATTAAATATATAATTTTAGGGAAGCAGCAAATGAAATAAGCCGTGAAAAAACAACGGCTATTGCAAAGAATTTAATAAGACAAAAATCCGAAGATTTAAATGGTACTATTTTAAACAAAGCAAACCCCAAAAATGGAGATGATAAGCAGGATCAAAGCGGTGAAAAGGATAAAGACATTGTAGCAAAAAATGATATGGGTACTCAATGGGAATCAGGAGAGCTGCCCAATGAATGGGAGCCAAATGTACCCACATTAGCACTTCCAAAAGATGACAGCATTAAAGATTCTACTAATGAAAATGTAGAAAAATTAGATAAAACGAAAAGGCTCAATTTATTCGCATTAAGTGAAGAGATGCCTTCTAGCTTACGAGGAGGTCTTACAGGAGTTTCAGAAGAATTACCTGTCATAAGACCTTCCTTGACACTTGTGACCGAATATTTACAAACAAGAAATTTAAGGTTAAGGGAACCTGGCCATAGTTCAAGTCAAAAACCAGATGATTTGCAAAGTATCAAACAAACCATCTTAAGAAGTAGAGCACCAAAGTCAAATGGTAAAGTTTTTGATAATGTCTGCCATGTACTGGACGAGCAAGTCATACCTGTGCCATCTTGGCAAGCAGAGATTGACTCTGGCTTCTATGGCTTTAAATGTAAATCCTATTCGAAATATCCAAGCAAGACCAAAGTACCTTTTAATAAATTTTGTTTGTCTCCAAGTTCCCTACAGATGCCTGTACAGTCCTATACTGCTCAAATGCAGCAGACTCTATGCGAAGGGATAAAAGGCCTTTATGAATCACATAATCATAGAGGTGACAAAATACTGCATTTTCACACGCTTTTAGTGTTTTTATGTCATCTAATGAAAAAAAATAGTTTCTTTACGAGTAAATTAATCATATACATGTATGGTATAGAAAATGCAATCAGTAGTTTTTGAGAAGTTTCTGCATATAGAATTGTAATACTCATAGTTTTACATTTTAGTAACATTGTAGTTATTTAAACAATATGAAATAAAGAACCATAATGCCATTGAATTTTTAGGGTCCAAAATTATATCTCAATCAAGCGATCCTGATACCGCTCAAAGTAGAAAGAAGTCAATAACTGTTTATAATCATAATACAAGAACTGTTAAGGATATTCTGTGTGATGACGAGAGGCTTGTGCAACGCGATGACAAATCAGAGGATGACGCTTACGCTCAGGCGGTAAAAGAAACCACCACTGAAAATAACTTACAGCAAGAACAACTTGATAAAATCCCTCAAAGTATTAGAAATAAAGTTGCAGTAACCAAGCACATTGTTGACAAGGAATACAGGGACACTTTGGCTTTCTTAAACTCACTTCCTAAAGGCAGTGGTAACAAACCTATTGTACGTATTTCATATTCTCTTACTATATCACAACCCCAACAACCATCTGATAAAACTAGCAAGTACTTTGATCTAACGAATAAGCTCACCAAAAATGGCTACAAAACCAGCTTATAAGCAGTAGAGGTAGGAGCAAAAGGTATACCAACAAAATCCCTGTACAATCTTCTAAAATACTAATATACTTCTAAAATTCTAAAATACTAATGGCTTGTCAAAAACTATCATAAGTTTTTTATTAGAAAAGATATCTAAAACTGCATTAGTAAGATCACATGACAAGGAAGATGAAGGTCACTAGAAAGAGCACTCTTTAAAAGTACACCTGGGTCATGAGTTCTAGGCATTGATATGGTTTCTTCATTAGCAACATGATGGATCCATGTTGAATCCATGCATTGAACGCGCACGTTGAATCCATGGAATACTAAGAAATTTATCTCATTTTACTTACAACATATTCTTTGCTGATTTAATAATTTGAGGACATTTTTTCTCATTTTAGAAAACAGCGTACATGGATGGTCATCAGCAGGAAATGCAAAAGGAAAAATATCAGAGGAAATTGCAACAAGAGTTCAAGAGAATAGAAAAAGAATGCAACAAACCCAATTGTAAGGTAAGGTTTTTAATTCTTATGCAAAACAATATAGATAGATCTGTTAATGACTGTTGAAAATAGGATATGGCTTTTTGTTCTTTTTATTGCACTTTTCATGTATCCCTAAATGTTCCAGCATTCTAAAAGAAAAGCTACAATATTACAGAAGCCTAGAAGTAAATCAAGATCACCTGTTAAAAATGATACCATTAGAAGAGATTTTGAGTATTCCTGGATGCCAGTACCCGAAAGCGATGGTAACCTGGCCATCCACACTATACCCAACACAAACCCTAAACCAGGCAATACTGTTACATTTAGCAAAGCCGACAGTTACCACGAGTACAGATCGCGACATAAGCACACTCCACCGACAAAAGACGTATGTGACGACAAACAAAGCAGGAAAATAGTGGAAACTGTTGTTCTTGAACAAAATAGTAACGAATCAGAATTAAATGAATCCTTAGCTACGTCTGAAACTAGTTCTGTAGAAAATTTACACCTTGACACTGACAAAAATGAATCCGTCAATGACTCCAGATTAAAGGATGCTGACAGAATCATAATATACAAAATTTTAGATTCAAAAAGGGATAGAAAGACCAGAACAAAGAAAGTAAAAATTAACAAAGCAGCAAAATTTGACACATGTGCTGATGTTAAAAGGAAAAGCGACGTTGAGAAAAGTAAAAGCGACGAAATTCAAAACGCGGACTTTGAAAATGTACAAAAATCTATCCATAATCTACACAGAGGTGTGTCTATGGAACAAATTCAAGAAGGTATGTACTAGTATAGATTTTAATGTAGTATGATTTTTTTTAATGTTACAAGGGGGCAGACGAGCAGGCAGCAGGCACTGGAGTGGCTACCGGCGCCCATGGACATCTGCACGACCAGAAGGCCAGCAGATGCGCTGCCGGCCCTTAATGACGAGTTTTTTTATCTAGTTCAGGGGCCAGGGACTCACGATTCAAATGTATCACACCATTTTGTTACAAAAATAAAGAATTTATTTATTATTATCATTATTTATTATTACTGTTACCGTAACCGACACCTCTGACACGTCGTTTTCACTTCTATCGACACTACCGGAGTGCCACTGTTTTTTCTTAATTTTCTTATGCAATATCAAAAAAAATGCTTTTATACATTCTGAGAGTCGGTTAAGGTCGTTGTCCTAACACGATTTATCCAACGTATCGCGTTTATCCTAGAATATACAAGAATTACTAAATTAAAACAAACACAAAGCGAAATCCACTCTAACGTACAAAACGTAAGGTTCAATTTTCAATAGATCCATCCCCTTGATCCGGCGGTAAAGGAATTCCAACTTTAAATTTCAAGTACAAGAGCTTAGTATGGTGTAGAGGAATTCGCGATTTTGCGTCAAAGGAAACTCGACTCTGTGTTGACGTCGTTAAGGTCGAATATTGTGTGTAAATCGAGTATTTGCACCCCAGCAATTTCGGCTGAGCCCGTATACAGGGCGCTTTGAATTTTTTATTTTATTGTACAACATTTTTTTTGGTTAACGTTTACTTTGGCAATGTTTTTATAGGTACAGTGTTCGAATACCGTGGGGTGTTTGAGTTTCAAATTTGCAACGGCTCGTTTTTTGGCGGGTTCCTCGTGTGGTACGAGAACGCTTACACAGAAACAGTTAACAGGTTCGAGGCGTTACTTTGTGGAAATCCGAGAAAACGCAAATAATCCATTATGTACTTGAATCATAATGCAGTGTTGGAACCTTAATACCTCCATATTGGCCCAGGTTTTAAATCATTCAGATAGCAAGTTTAGTCCCGAGGGCGCATGGCAAAATTTTTCCCCTTCCTGATTTAAGTTCTAATCCAATACGCCTATTATACTCTAGATTGGAATATATGACATTTATATTGACAACTAGTTGTTACTCGTGACTTAGTCCACGTAAAATAAGGTGAAAAATTGCGTGATGATATAGTCTAAAGCCTTCCCCAATAAATGGGCTATCTAACACAGAAATAATTTTTCAAATCAGACCAGTAGCTCCTGAGATTAGCGCGTTCTAGCAAACAAACTCCAGCTTTATATATTAGTATAGATAGTACAACATTTAACATGCATAAAAAACTACTTTGCTTAAATCCGCAAATTATTCAATCATTTTTCATTCGCGGATAGTTTAGTTTCTTCAGGCATGTCACGGATTTTCCACAAATTAACGCTCGATTTTATAAAGTACAAAATTTAACGTAGAACATAACATACGAAACCATTGTATCTATTAGAATAATTAAAAATCGCAACCATATACGGTACAGGTTTTATGTTAATCCGACTCGCACTTGGCCTAAATTTGCTTTGGCTTTTATGAGATTATCGTGATGTCGAATTGCGACATTTCGTAACGCGTAAGAGGATGAGCTGGTATCGATAATATTTTAGACGTTACGTTTTCGTGACAGCGGGGTTTGAAAATGTGTTCCGTAGTACCACAAGGAACCCTTATAACTTCGCTCCGTCCGTCTGTCTGTCTGCTTGTAAAGTAATCTCCCCCCCCCCTAGCATTTCTAAAGTATCAGACGTAGGGACTTGAAATTTTTCAGGTTGATAGAACAAGTAAAAACTTATTAGGAAAATTATTCTGAACAAAATCGGACATCAACTTTTGAAGTTATTTAACAAACACGTTTAGATATCAGCGTATCAGGTACGGAACCCTTCTATATAAGAGTATCTTGACATGCTCTTGGCTATTTTTTATTATAAGGGGCAAACAGGCATGCTGTTCAAGTAACTGACTACCGACGTCCATGAATATCAGTACCGCAAAGATGCGTTGATGACCATTTAGAAGGGTCTTGGCCCATTGGAAATTCTCACAAACCGAAGGAAATAGTACATTGCAGAGATCACTAAAAATACCTTATCCCTGTATATCTTTTGATTTTTGGCTACAGTTGCGGGCAATTTATCTAAAACAACGCAGAAAATATACGGGCATAAAAGCGAAATGTACCACGAAAACTAGTTGACGTATTTTTTTTTTATTTATTTAAAAATTTACAATATACTTTTAACATTAAAAAAGAGCCGTTAAACCACATAAGGTTTGTTGGGCTGTCCGTGGGCTGTGGGTGTCGGGGGGGGGGGGGGGGGGGGGTGAAATAAAGTCGAGTTAAAAAGTATAATAGGCGGTGTTATTGCTTAAGAGCGATTTATTCCACACAAACGGTACCTGTTATGTTGTGTGTTGATATGACAAATGTTTCATTTCATTTCGAACACTTTAGGCTCAACAGGAAGACTTGACCGCGCTGGGTCGTTTGGCTCTGGCCCTGGCTTGTCGCACCGTGCACTGCGACAATCTGGCCGCCTGTATGGATCTCATTGGAAGGAGCTATTCTGCAGATCTCAAGAACCTTATCCTGTGAGTTGCATTTCAATCTATATCACACATTTAGCAACGTCAAACTCGTTAAACTAACATGTTACAATTTATGTTTAGGGTATGATGGGACCGGCATTATCGTCATGGGCATAAAAGTCCCCAAATAAAAATAGATTAAAAAAATAAAAAAAACGTAACTCAGTCACGAAATTTCTTTATTCATATGGGCTTTCTCACAAACGCCCTGTGATGGTCTCACATGCATACTTCTCATGAGAAAAATCGAAACATTTCCGGTTCTTTTTTTGACAAATATTCCTAAGTCTACGCACATTTTTTTTTATATTCCTTACAAAACATAAGGCAAGGCTAAGGTAGACTGGCAGAATATGCTTTTAGCATTAAGCTCACCTTTTGTGCAACCTTTTTTTTAAATTGTGCAATAAATTTAATAAAAAAAAAACATTAACTGGCAAGGTGTTTCGATTTTTTTTATGAAACGTATATATACATTTTTTCACCAACCAGCTAGTATTTAACCATTATTTAATACTAGCTGGCCCGACAGACGTTGTCCTTCCCAAACGCTGGGTTACTTACTATTCACTACATTCTATTATCCTATAACATTGTCCCCGTTCACGTTCCTTTTCCTTTTCCCGTTCCCATTCCATAATGGTTCACTATTTTGGTGTTAATGGCTTAAACATGAAAGATAGATACATATATGCTGTCGCGGCCTTTTTTGTACAAATATTTAAGGTAAACATTTCTTGCCTTCATACAATATATATGTGTGTAACTCTAACGGTTTTTGCAGCGCCCTGCTGAATAACTCGCAGATGCCAGAATTTGTTCCTACATGCTTAACATTATACTATATATTTTGGACAATTCGCGCAATATTTTTAAAATTTAAAGCCAATGTGTTATTCTGATGTATAAACTATGTTATAGTAAAGTTTTATTAAAATCCATTTAGTAGTTTTTCCCGCGAGAAAGCATCAAACATACACCCGGACATCCATACATCCATGTGTACAAACTTTCGCGTTTATAATTATAAGAGTAGGATTTTGGTGAAAAAATTTACGTCTCAAAACCTTAGTTTTGACTTTAAAAAGGTAAATGGTACTTACTGATACGAAGTAATCGTTAGGTATCTGCTGTCTTCATCCACCACACGTCGCTCCGTGATCGATCTCATGCCCATGATCGGAGCCCGATTCTACACCCAGGTATTTATTGTCCTATAACAGTATTATATGTGTTCATGGCATTAGAATCATTCTTAAATAATTTCCGCACCGATTTTGATAAAAAGGAGTATAAGGTGTACCAAACCAAAAGAAGGCTCATCAAAATCGGTTCATAAACGGTGGAGTAACTGCGTAACATACATAAAAAAACACACGGGCGAATTGAAGAAGAAGAAAAAGTTTGATTTGGTTTAAAAACACTGTAAATAGATGTAACTACAATAACGAATTAAAAAAAAAAGACACAAAAAAGCCCTTATCAATTATGTATATATCTGTACCCAGTGAGATGCACAAATTGAGACCCTCCTGCTCTTTTTGAAGTCGATTAATAAACAATCTATTTGATAAAAGTAAAATTATGCATATATAAAAGCGAAATTATGAAAACAGTGGGACGTACAAAGATGAAATTCGGCAGGGAGGTAGTTCATAATTGCTAGACGTCTGCTAAGTGCGTATTTTTCAATAGGGCCTCGCAAGGTGGGGTTTAAGAGCAGTCGCAACTTTAATTTTAGGCAGACGAAGTCGCGGGGAACACCTAATATAATATACTAAAAGACCCGGTGGACGTCCTCTATGAATATACACATGATAAGTCCCATACAGTTTAGGGTCAAAGTGTTATGCCTCTTCTAGAGATCGTGGGGGTTCCGAGGATGACGTCAGATGGCAATCGGATATCTTAACTCACCCTACAACGACATCTTCTACAATCTAAGCGGACCCTGGTACTACTACACCGGGATAACGCTAGGACGAAGAGAACTATGCCAGTGACTGCGTTCTCGTAAAATTATTAAAAAAAATTAGATTAGATTTTAGCATGATGATATATAGCCTATAAGCCTTCCTCGATAAATGCGCTATCTAACACTGAAAGAATTTGCAAATCGGAAAAGTAGTCCCTGATAATTTCGCGTTCATGCAAACAAACAAACAAACTGTTCAGCTTTATATATTAGGATAGAGTATAGTTTTAAGTACTAGCGAACCCGGCTTCGCATGGGCATTCGCTGTGTACAATATGCATGTATTATACAATTAAACATTTCTCTTGATCCTATCCTGAAGGTAGGCCCTTTTGTGATATTTCACAATTATTCAATACGACCTTTTTTGAGGACCTCGCCGAACGCAGGGAGGCTGAAGCTCTTTCTGAGTCGACCCACACCTTGGGGGTCTCACGTCGTGGATTTTTATCACAAATACGCGGCCTTATATAGAAGTCTTCACTCACTCACTTCACTGAGTCACTTCTTAGTATCGAATGCAACCACCTTAATTGTCAGTTAACTATTCCGTGCAATGCGGTAATATTACGAATGACTATCCAACCTTTAGTTTAACTTCCGGTTACAATTTGGAATAGCACCTAACCACAGGGTGGGCCTCGGATGTGTTTTGGTAATATAGACGTCATTTGTAAAGGTGTAAGCTATTAACTTTTTTCTATCGCTGCTATAATGTAACTGTATCATTTGATACTTGTATCACCTTTATAATGCCGGAGTCAGACATAGCTCAGTGTTTGTACAATTTTGGACTTGTAGACTACAAAGTACTACAAAACTTTGCGCAGCTACACAAAGTCTCTGGCCACACTACTTGATCAATGAAATGATCATTCAAATGAAGCTATATCTGGCGCTTTCAATCCTTGCTTGGATCTTTCAATCCGCCAAGGGAGCAGGGAGGGGCAGCTGCCCTCCCCTCCCCTAGGAGTCCAAAGTCCTGAGTCCACCCACACGATCCTTCTGACCGATAAAGCAAATCACGTAAAGAAATGAACTACGCTTGTAAAATTAAAAAGTACTAAGTACATTGCGTTCAGTCTAAAAATGCGCAGCCCTCCACTAATTATTTGCAATGCTTGCATGTGTGTGCACCATTTTACTGTAAACTCAAACTCAACCGCGTTGTAAGCCAATGATATTGACGAGCTTGCGTGTAGCGTCTACGCGCTATTTTGCATTTCGCTGTGAAATTGGAGAGGCGTGCAGTTTTAGACTGTACGCGCTCTATTTGAAAATTCCCGTTAGCGTGTCATATTGGCGTAGCTCTTTTTTTGGCTAAAAAAGTAATTGTAAGTGTAATACAGAATCTGCAATATTTTATTAAAGACAGTTATATTTCGTTTTTATTTTAAGTCTAGTCTAAAAGCTCTACCTCACCAAGACGTCATGGCGACGTCATGGCGACGTCACCGTCTGCGCTTCCAAATAATTCATATTAAAATTTAGGACAGGTAACTCACTTGGCGACTGTTTGGCGACGTCACCAAACTAGAAGCGTAGCCACGACTACAACTGGCTACACCATTGGCAACCACCTGGTATCCATGGCTACATAGCTGGCGACGTCGCCACGGCGTCTCGGTGAGCTGGGTCTCTAAATGCAATCTAGACGCGATACGCTTCGCTTCCACCGACTTAACTCTACATTTCAAATAAATTACACAAAGACTTTTTATATTAATGTTTTGATTGAGACTTGAGTTATTGGAGCGTTTAAACTTTTCATCTGTACTAATATATAAAGCTAAAGAGTTTATTTGTTTGTTTGAACACGCTAATCTCAGGAAGTACAGATTCGATTTGACAAATTCTTTCAGCGTTAGATAGGTCATCTATTGAGAAAGGCAATACCCCATATATCATCACGCTAAGTCCAATAGGAGCGGAGCACCAATGAAGAATGTTTCAAAATCGGGGATTCTTTTTCCCATTTGAGAGCTTCCGCTGCGTGCGCTGCGTAAATGGTTAAAGTTTCGCAAAAGTCATGTACGACAAAATTGTTCACGAGTTTAGGCCACCGGGAAGTCTCACAAACCGAACGAAACGCTACAACAATACCATCACTTGACGTGACAGCATTACAGCCACTTCATTCCGGTCTTATGTAAGAAAGAGGTACTGGTACGTGGACGCGCCGGCCCAATTCCACCTCAAGCGTGGCGCTACCTCTAATTAGAAAGACATGAGTAAGGGAAAGGGATGGAGTAAAAGGATATAAAGGTAGATGGGGAGGAGAGAAAGGATGCAGATACTACTGTCACGGACGGTATAGGTTTGTTTGTTTGTTTACTTGAACGCGTTAATCTAAGGAACTACTGGTCCGATTTGTAAAATTCTTTCACTGTTAGATAGCCGAATTGCCAAGGAAGCCTATAGGCTATCTATCGTGACACTAAAATTCTTCACCTAATTTTACGCGTACCAAGTCACGGGTAACGACCACTTGTCGATATTTCTCCCAGTTTATCACTGGTCTCTTCGGTTATATATTAATTTCATTTTTGTATTATGAACTCTTGGATCGGCTCTTCACAAATTTACAAGACATACGGTCGAGAATAGATTAAATTCGTGAGGTACTTGGTCCGAATGTGTATAAATCCTGCAAAGCTATTGTTACGCCCGTCGTTTAATCAGAGAGGGGAACGAGACTAGCAACCATACTTAATGTATTCGCAAAATTATTTAATAAAACCTTATTTAGGCTCAATTTTATTACTAATAAAAAAATCTTTAACAACTGCCTTTGTTGAATCTTGTTGAATACGTTTCTTTTAGTTTCATAACAGCCGCTCTCTATATTGAATAATTATTATTCATTAGCTGTTAGTGGCGCTACCTCTAATTGAAGGTTAGGTTACCTTACGCTTTTATGTAAATAAGTATATACCTAAAAGCGTGACAAAAAGAAGCGTAAGCGTAGCACCTAACAATACACACGATGTTATAAAGCCCTTTAGGTTTAAAAATTATTAAAAACTCTTTATTACACACGATTTCGGTGACAATCGTAAAAAGGTCGTTCCGCTCGTCGAGGAATGAATTCACTAAATGTGAAATAACACTAAAAATATGTGACGACACTTGTACTGTCTATTTATATTTTTGCTTTGCTGTGAATACTCCTCTCTCAACCTTGACTTGCACATTAGACACGCAACGTGCTGACTTTTTTTTTTTTTGCTAGATGTATTCGCGTTAATGATGCACTGTTATACCCGCTTTAAAATATTTTTATGAATGCAATGTCACATTTGTTACTGTTTTTTACAATAAAAGTTACGAAATGTAACTCCTACGTAATAGTTGCTTGCAGGTTCGAACGCGTTAATATAATTTTGGTATGTAATATGTTTTGGAGAGTTAAGGTATGACGAAATTTATCGATCATAAAGTTGGCTGACTGAGAGTAGCGATATAGTCTTTAGAGTGGTGTTATGGACTTCTATAAAAGACTATTCCTACAAGATATCTTCAGATGTCCAATAAAGATTCATTATGTTTTGTCAATTTGGCAATGTTGCGTACATCTATAATTAAATAAATATATAGGACTATATGACACAAGGACGTCTGTTCCTAAGGTAGACAACTTAATGCCTGCGTTATAGGTAACAGCCGTCTGTTATACACAAATATTTTTTTTTAATACATACATATAGATAATACACCCAGACTCGAGGCGGGAATCGAATCCACGATCCCCGAAGCGGAAGGCAAGGTCACTGCCCACTACGCCAACGGGCCAGTCAGTCATCAATTGGTGCATACATCAGAATTGTACCTTACCTAAGAGTATCTTTGTAAATGTTTAATATTTGTGTTGTTGATGTACCGTAATTAATAAATAAAATTAAAAATAAATAAATCATAGTAGAGCTTTTGCATCTGTGAGAGATGATCTAAGGTGACGTCAGTTCTGGGTACGTTTTGGACGATGGCTAAATAGACCCACGCGCCGCGAGGTTAAGGTAGGTGTTACTGTCAATTTGCTGTGCCTGCGTGTCCGCTTTTGGGCCAACACCCCAATTTTTTTAATACCGGGAAAATGTGTTTATGCACGCCAGTCGACACTGAACCCGATATTCAAGTACAGTCTCGACTGGGAGTGTGGAACTCGCCGGCCAATCGTCGAAATACACACTAAAAACCAGGATAACTCCCTGCGCCCGCTATATTATTTTATAAGTGTTATTTCCATGTTATTTTGTACGTAATAAACACTAGCGAGCCAATAAATAAATAAAATAAAATAAAAAGCTTCGTTAATTTAATGTTATAAAGGCCTACTGAAATCCCTAAAGCTCTGCGCTTAATCCCGACCCCGCTGGCGTATCATCACATCCATTTCTAACAAGCTTTAAGCTCTTAAGTAATGTAACGAACTTAGTAAACTTAACTGACTTTAGTAAAATTACCAATAATATTTCTATTAGAGAAAAAAACAGATTAAATGAAAAAAATTCTTTTATAAGTTGTATCTAATATATTCGTATTTTCCATTCAAATATGCCTAAAGCTTGTGCTAGGAGTTGGTGAGACTATAGCCTGCACTGGATCGGAATTTCAACTGTGATCTTAATGTGTTTCTACCCTTACTACCTGAGCAATTTAGCTACCCAAAAAACCTATATTAATTAATATATATATAACTAGCTATACCTATATAAAAGTGAAAGGTCACCTATCACGAAATCTCGAAAACAGCTGAATGTACAAAGACAATATTTGGCAAAGAGGTAGTTTAGACTGAGTAGTCATCAGCTGAGAACGGATTTTTCAATAGGGCCAGATTAAGGAGGGCTAATGGCTTTCGCAATTTAATTGTACGTAGACAAAACCGCGGGCACAGCTAGATAAACATACTTATATTTGATAATAACAATGTTGTGTATATATAAACAAACAATGTCTCGGTGGCGTATTAACAAACGCTCCGAGTCTGTGTCCCGATAACCCCCGTATCAGTCCCGTGGCACCTCACACAACGCTGCAACTCGACTCGCGCTCTTTAAGATTTAATAACATAGTCGTATAGAATAAGAATAATAATTTATATATGAATACGCGAAGCGAAAACTTCCGATACCACTTTACCGTAAATTGCGCGGACGGAGGAGTTTGAAATTTGGCACAATTACAGTTTATATAGAGGAGGCTGTACGAGTGATCATATTTTTTTATAAGGCTATGTCAAAGACTGCAAATGACGTCGGTAAAAATATTAATTGCCAAATATTAAAGTATCGTTGTACGGAGAATTGAAATCTTGTATGTAGTTTTAAATCGTCAAAGGCGATTGCTAGTACATGTAATTGTTATGGTGTAAAATAAAGTGTATAAATAAATAAATTGTATACCTGACAATAGAAGGAAGAGAAAAATAGAATAAAAATATTGTTAGCAAGTTATTGAAAGACAATGGAAGCTTTACAGATTTATTGACATGTTCCGGATTTCGTTAACAAAGTAAACTTCACATTACAAGATGAGGGACGAGCAAAGACAAAACAGTGTTTTATATAGCCACTGTACAGCGCCACACGCGGCTATTACGGAAACCAAACAAACGTTCCGAAAACTTTATGTTTAATATTCCAACAAATATACACGCTCAAACCTACGCCTGGATTGTCAGTAGGCCTTGCTGTGGTTTCTTCCTCTGCATTGTGTTTAGTTAGGTATTAATATAAAGTATAAATTTTATAAATTAAAAATTAAATCATTGTGTAGGTCGGGATTCTTGTACCGCGGTCGTATTGGCGGTGTTAGCTCAATCGGTGGCTGATAACGCGAGGTTATCTGGTACGCGATTGGTTTACAAGATGTATTTGAACAACTTGTTAAATACCTCGTTGCATATTGAAGCGTGCACACGTTTATTTTTTAACTTATATCTTAATACACGTTTTGTGTTTATATTCTTAAAAGACTGGACCGATTTCGATGAAAATTTTGTAATTTTAAAACAAAAATGGCTCTAATAATATAAGCAATAGTAATTAAATTTAAGTACTTTATATGAATCTTTAATATGAAATTGCAAATTTCAATTTTTCTGTTTTAAAATATTTTAGAAATACCTATTGTTGCGGACAGATAATACATAAAGAGCGACAAAGCGACGTGTTTGATCGCGGACGTCGACAACCTTAATAAGTGGGGCTGGCACTAGTGTACATAGTGAGCGAGATAGCTAACTCCTGCGGGAGTTAGACGAAGATAGTGTTATCTCGCTCACGTAAACACGGATTGTTTACTGGTTTACGGCGTACACTAGTGTCGGCCTCCTTTTAGTACTTAAACTTGTTTCTAATTACGGTATGGTACGTTATTATTAGAAATATATAAATACATACATATGGATAATACAACCAGACTCGAGGTGGGAATCGAACCCACGACCCCCGGAGCGGAAGGCAGGGTCAGTGCCCACTGCGCCATTGGGCCAGCCTCATATTTCTGATACTCTGTTGTTTAATTAATAAGTAACATATCCATATAGACCAAATTACTCAAAAACACACTGACAAAACAATAATTATTTCAATAACAATATTTCCTTTGATACTATTTATAAATACCTTCATTTGAGTATGCGTCATTAAGTATTTATACCGCCGTTTATTTTGTTCTATATTTGATATTGTAATTATTAAATTTGGTGGATATATTTGATTCGTTTACTTAATTATTGACAGTTTAACTAGCTTACAAAGCCTCAATGGTTCATCGCTAGAAATTGCGTATTAAAACCTGTCAGATACCCGATTCAATCCGCAAATCCGCAGAGATATTGTCACTGTCACTCTTATCGCAATGTCTGATTGTCTGTTTGTGTCTGTCTTATTCAAAAGTATTTCTAGTAATTTTCCTTTAAAATATAGCAGCTATGTGAAAATACTACAGTCATCTTGCAATTAATTTACACGAAATCTCGAAAACCACGGGACGTACAAAGATCAAATTTGACAAGGAAGTAGTTTATTGTTAGTAGACTTCCGTTAAGAAAGGATTTTTTGATAGGGCCAGTTTAATGAGATCTAAGGGTTCTCGCAATTTGTGCAAGCGGACGATGTTGTGGGAAACATCTAATGTATTATAATCATTAAGGTACCCGCGTTGCGGGTTGACTTCAATACTACAGGACCTTTTTGCCCCTTCCCTACAAATTCCAACAGGATTAAAAAACATACACATAAGCAGTAAAATGTAATTTTTGTTTAAATAAACGCTGCATTATAATTTTCATAATTTACAATGCCAAAAGTATGGCTTCATTGCCCCGGGGCATACAAAGTTATCGGCCTCTTTTGGTAATAGTGCTAGTCGTAAAGCTCTTGGGCCTTGAATAATACTGCAGGGTCATTAAACTGTCATAACGAAGCTCGGCGATTCTTGTTAGAATAAATTTGTACACTGAAAAATTTGCCGGTCTTATATAAGTTGGTTTTGTGTGCGTACGCAGAGCTAATTAAAGTGCTGAATTTATATTTCGCATTAAAACTTACTTCTGTATGCCAAATGCACAAAATACACCAGTACATAAAGTTTTCTTTAAATATACGAGATTTAAGCTTTTATACTTTGTAAAATCATGGATTGAATTTGGGTAATATAACCAACGAACGGGCACCATAGAAAAGGTTAGAAATATTTAAATAACCAATCATATATAAAACAAAACTATGTCAAAATGTCGAGACAAATGAACTCGTAAAACTAATTAAAATTGGATGTATACATTTCTTATACACAAAAAATAGTTTGTAAAACCCAAAGTGCACGTCTCACATTTGCTAAATATTATGAGCTGTCAAATATGCAGGCCACCATTGGCATTAAGCGCCATCTCTTAGAAGAACTCATTAGTAATATTCCGCTAGGTGCTACGTCCAGCTGGAAATTAGGTTTTTTGTTAAATATAAATAAACCATATCGAATTACATTCCCATTTTCAATAGGCGACAGCACGCCGTAATTCGGAAGCAAGCAAATAATAAATGTTAGTGTTAAGTAGACTGTTTCGAATGTGATCGTGCCAGATCCACACACACAGGCATCCGGACGTCTAAGAAAATATTTTTTAAATCAAAAATTATTTTCTTAAGTATGTTTTAAATAAAAAATATAATATTTTTTCTTTATTAGGTAATTCAACAGTGTTACAGGTTTTAATTTCAATTTAATATATATTTAATAATAAAAATATTTTTTTATACCTAAGACCAAATGAGAATTACTTTAATTTTCTTCTTCTTGTTTAAATTTTAAGTCTTATACTTAAGACGAAATACATAATATCTATTTAAGAAGAAAATACATAATATCTAGAATCAATTAAACTGTTATGTTATCGGAATGTGTGTGTGTGTGTGTGTGTGTGTGCGTAGTGTGCGCGTGTGTGTGTGTGTATGTGTGTGTGTGTGTATATTGTTAATTTTATTTTAAATCAGCGTATGAATTTTCGGCACTTGTATGAATAGATAAACTGTTATATGTTTAACTTTTGAATCTGAAAGACTCTTATGCCGGAGCCAGACTAAGTATTAGTACATTTTTGTCCTCGAAGACTACAAAGCACTACAAAATTTTGTTCAGCGTCACAAAGACCCTGGCTACACTACATAATCATTAAAATGTAGCTATATCTGGCTCCGGCAATATAACAGTTATTGGAATAGGTTGAAATCTTTACAAATTGTTGCGTTCGTTATAAGAAGTTTTTTTTCTTTAGAGCCGCTTGAGTCACGCACTCGAATGACTTTAGTATAAGTTAGTCTTGTAAAAGTTTGCTTTATTGTTTATTGTAATTGTTGTTCTAAGACGAACGAAAGCAGAAAATAGAAGAGTATAATTCAAATTAATTATTATTTTCTTAGGTTAATGATCACTTCAACCTACAAAATCATAATTACGACTGCCAGGTCAGATTAAATAAATGTACGTAAAAAAGAAAATAATAAACGATTTCTACATTAATTAAAAAAATAGGTTTTCGTCATGTTTTGAAGATTTTTACTAATATTGGTATGTATGTATGCTACTATTTATCTTTCGCATTATTCTTCCTTAACCACACGAGAGAGAGAGTGAGTAAAAAAGTTCCTCGAATTTATTTAAGCTACTTGTGGTCCGTTTGAGCTACTTCGCGCAGCTGACGTTTCTAGTATCTTTGTGGTTCTTTATTTGCTGGCCTTTTATACTTTTCATCTTTCGTTGCTTTCCCTTTATCATGGTTCTCTTACATTTTCATTTAAATATGTAATTCTTTTTTGTTCTTCGAATAGCTTATTTGTTTCCGTATAGTATTTTACTATAACTTTTAGTATTTCACTCCTGCTCTGAATATTCATTCATTTCTACATTTAGTTAGTTGCGCACAGTTCTAATACTAACTAACTTAAATTCTGAAACTTGTATGAAACATTTTGTATTGCAACAAGCAATATGTATGGTGATTATAAATTTACGTGCCTTCATAAAAATTGGCTGCGGGTAAAAATAACTCAAACTAATATCGAAATTTCAATTAATGTAAAATTCTCTATTGGCTGTGTGTCCTAAAAAAGCAGAGCACAAAAAATACTATAAAAAATTGAAAAAATAGCGTTATTGAATATCTAAGGAATGTTGTCGACAAAAGATTCCTTTACATACCAAAATATGTTGGTTGACAATTCTCACAATATATATTGAATTCAAATGAATTGCTACTGAAAGTATGCACAAATATTTATGAAAGCAAAAGAAGATGAAGCAAATTGTGTCACAGAAAGCAGACGTGAAGAAATGAAGACGCTATTTTATAATTCAAGGAATCTTCATGTTTTAAAGGATATTTACGTATACGGTGATACTAAAAACATTTATGAACCACTATATTCTTTGCTGCTCGCGTAGTAGAGTGGAGTATATCTAAAGTATAGGGAAGTGCAAAGGTAAGCAAACCTTGAGACGTAAATACAGCCATTAGTAATGTTGTCACGAGCGCAGGTTCTTGGAACAAACGCTGTGTCAGCGAATGTTCTGTAGTATGCAGCGAGCGAAAACTCTTCCACTCAAATTGGATACTAGTGAATGCTTGAAATTGACCCTGTACATCGACTGCTCTAATCTTAATTATAGAATAGATGCTTGCCTAGAATAAATGCTTGCCTAAAATACTAATTAAATTTTTTCTTAAATAGATGTCTAAATTCGTCGTTATGAAAAAAAAGTTTTATATTCAATATGAAATTTCGGTTTTTAGTCTATTTATATTATGTACTAGAAATCGCTCGATGGTCGAAATTCGGTCATAATTCGTTAGGTTTGCGTTGCTATATGCTTATTTAAAGCTATATACAAATTTTCCATTTTTGTACTACGACAGTGTAATATCTGGCAATTAATTATTTTTTTTTCACCATCGCATCTTTATTATTTTACTTTGACACCATGTTATAAAAATGTATATATGTGTGTGTAAATCGTTTGGAATTGGTGAGCGTATGGTTTTATTTCAATAATTTAATGTATTTATGATGCATATTTCTTAAAAATATTTGTATTCGCACACCCTTTTTACGCCCCTCGTTACTCCCAGGAGGTGGATCTTCCTTTATCTGTCCGATAACTGGTCCGATCCACTACGGGTACGCGACCCCGGAGTACCCTACCTGCTTTTGCATTAATATTAAAAATAATTAAATTATTATGTTGGGGTGATAGAAAAATTTAATTAACTTTTTTTAAAAATTAAACAGGTGTCTCAGTGACACACGATACGGAAAGTTGAAAATGGGCCAGGTATTTTAGACTTTATTACCTTCGTATTTGTTTTTAAATTGCCTTATGACATTTAAGAAGACTAACAGCAAGGCGTTTGATATACCTTGTATCAGTGTGTTTTGTATTATAGCCACTATTGTCTTTACTAACATCTTTGTTAGGTTGCTTCTGGAAACCAGCGATGCAGCATTCCTTCTGAATTCTGCAGCACCTACGCTGAGACGTCATCGTCTAAATTACCTTTTTAATTAAATAACCTGATGATTTTTAGATTGGGTATTTTTTCTCTCTTTCTATTTAGTTCGAGATTTAAGATTATTGTGTATTTAGGTTTTTTGGTTACTTAATTGAATAACGATGATATTATAATAATAATTAATATTATTACCTTTTTATTAAGCATATAGAATAAAGTAAAAATAGTGAGGTTGTAGCTTACTAAATAGCTGGCATTTGAGTCAATCGCTAGGTTAAGTAATTGTTCCCGCGGCCGGATGATAAATGGTTGATCCCTTCTAACCCTGGTCATCAAAAGGAACGTAAAACAGTGGGTTCTGATGAAAGTCACCAAGTGATATCAGTCGTGAGATTGTAGAGGTTTTGGGGGTTGCAGGGATGACGTCAGGCGGCAGTTGGCCATCTTAACTCGCCCCACAGCCACATCCTCTGCAATTTAAGAGGACCCTGGTAAATGAAGTAAAAATAAAATGCATTAAAAATAATAATAATAATAGTCAACTAACTTCAGTTTTATTATCTAACAGCTGGTTATGTGAAAAGCTTTACTACTATAATTTTCAATCGTACAATTTAATGCTCCGCAGAGTACAGCCAACGCTTAGGTGAACTTAAATTTCTCTCCCACAACATTCGCGTACCAAAATACACAAAGGACAATCGGCGGATTGGCAATAAAACTTCAGTTCTAGTCTCTCGCTCGATATAGCGTCTATTGTGAGTTGGAATATTTTATATCCGGGCCAAATCACATCAAAAAGTAAAACACAACGAAAAATGGTTTTTCGCAAAACAAAGAAACCTAATTTTTTACAGTTGAAAGTTAATTTGTTTCGGAGTTCTTTCGGTAATTTGTTGTGAACGGGCCCTTTGGGAGAGGCTTTGGAGCTGAGAATTCAAATATTGCCGCAGGGAAGCTGTGGAGTTTTTGATCATTGAGTGTTGTTTTACACAGAATAGAGTAGACGTGTTCCCTACACTTAGTTACAAAGTGATCATTCAAAACTCCAAGTTCTCAGTAGGATGGATGGCTTAAGTTAGCTATTGACAGTTTCTTTTGAGGATATTTGATCTAGTAGGATATTTCTTTTTTTGTAAATCCTCAAATTATTTTTTAACACCCTTTGTTCTTTTTTAAATTCCTGATCAATGACGTCAAGTTTAAAATAGCACTATTTTTATTTTCCTGAAAATAATATGATAATATGTATGTATACGACGATTAACTAAATGAAAATAAACTATTGCACTCAAAGTTTATTCATTTTATGTTACAAGGGCAAAACGAGCTGGCTTTGGGTGACTACCGACGCCCATGTACATCTGCACCACAAAGGTTCGCAGATGCGTTACTTGCCTTTAGATAAGGGTTTAGACCACCGGGAACTCTACAAACCGAACGAAATGTTACAACAGTACCATCACGTGACGTTACAGCATTACTGCCACATCACGCCGATCTTATGTGAGAAAGAGGTACTGGTACCCGGGCGCGCCAGCCCATTTCGGTTGCAGACCAAAGGACTACAAGTGTGGTGCTACCTGGTAATTACGTAGATAGGACTAAAGGAAAAAGGGTTGGAGTAAAGAATATAAAAGTAGACGGAATGGAAAAAAAAGGTGCAGATTCTACTGTCACGGACGGTACAGGGGGAGTGACAATAGCAGCTAGGACAATTTGGCATCGCGTACCCGCAAGGAATCTGATCAGATATCGGACAGATAAAAAGATAAATCCCAGCCTTTGATACGTGTGGTGTGGTGTGGTGTGGTGTGGTGTGGTGTGGTGTGGTGTGGTGTGGTGTGGTGTGGTGTGGTGTGGTGTGGTGATCATGAAAGTCTAACTTTGAGTTAATATGTACCACGTAATTTGTTTTTCTAATAAAGATTCTATTCTATTCTATTCTATTCTATTAAACTGGCTCTACCGAAAAATCCGATCTTAGTGAATGTCAACGAACTATGAACTACCTCTTTGCCAAATTTTATGTTTTTACGCGCCGCGGTTTTCGAGATATCGTGTTAGATAACCTTTCGCTTTTGTATAAATAGATTAATTTTTTTTTGTACTTCGGGTGAAAAAGAAAACCTATATACCATAGACTATAACAACAATAACAAGTTTTTTGCTAAGTTAACGATAATAATTTTTTTAACGAGACCTAAATAAATCAAGAGATCAAATGTTAAAATTTTGCTATCATATTTCAAGTTGTATGTTAGTCCCCATTCGCACGCGACTTAAAAAAGCGTTGCATTAAATCTCGGCGTTGGCCCTTTTTTAGCGTCGTCGATACAAAAATATAGCGTATATGTATATATATAGCGTCGAAAATAGAACATTGCTTGATAAAAATCGTCGCGTTATAAACGCGCTGTCGTGTGAACACAAACTTGGGGAGTTCATATGCGCTATTTGAACGCTTTTTTAACGCGCCCTAAAAAAACTCTCGTATGAATGACGGCTGAATGTCAACCATAGCGCTTACCTTAATAGACGTAATGAATCAAAGGAACAGAGTGGTACTGAATTTATTGAAGTAGCAAATAGGAACTCGAACAATGAGAATGGGAGAAACAAAGTCGCAAATAACGATGCATACTCCATTGACTTACAGTGTGTTAATATGTTCTTATCGATGGCGTATTCCGTATCTTGACTCTTGGGATGACAATGGATGTTGCCGTTATCGCGAGAGATTGAAAATGGGGAACTGATGACTGAAAAAACTTTTTATAAAAAAAAAAAATTGTGTGTCTCAGCTTCGACGCACGACTGGAGTATCCTCAGTGGGGAGCAGTAATAGTGGAACGCGTTACACCTAACATATTCAATTTTACTACCCATATTTTTTCATATACAGGCCTTATATCGTTTCTTAAGGAGTAAACTCCAAAAAACTTATTCGTCTACCTTATATCTTTAACAAAAGATCGCGTTGCTTGATTGAAATGTTAGATTTGCGTACTATATATACCTATATAGTATTGCGTACTATATGCTAATTGAAAGCTATATACAACACTTCAAATCTTTGTATAACGACATTGTAATATTTGATAAATAATATTTTTCTCACCTAAATCCGTCGTTTACCGCGTATATCATTTGGCATTGGTATGCGTGATGTTTTGTTTTAATAATTTAACGTATTATTAATGCTTTGTTTATAAAAATATTAGCATTCGTGCACGCTCCTCTAAATCTATACTAGTATATAAAGCTGAAGAGTTTATTTATTTGTTTACTTGACCGTGCACTCAGGACTCAGGAACTACTGGCCCGAATTGAAAAATTATTTCATTGTTAAATGGCCCATTTATCGAGGAAGGCTATAGGCTATATATCATCACGCTATACTTTTAATTTTATAGATTACTAGCTGTTTTCGCGACTTCATCGCGTAAAATTAGATGATATATCCTATAAGCCTTCCTCGATAAATGGGCCATTTAACACCGAAAGAATTTTTCAAATCGAACCAGTAGTTTCTGAGATTAGCGCGTTCCAGTAAACAAAGAAACAAACTCTTCACCTTTATATATTAGTACAGATAACATATTATAATATCAATATTTACTTATTGTTAAATTATTACTTTCATCCTTGGAAAAGGCGAGGGCACACTCTCACCTTCGGGCGTTGTGTTTTCTGTACTATTTACGTAAGGCCTGAGTCATGCCTTTAGCTGTAACGAAACGTCACCCATAACATTAAGCATAATAGATGTAATAAATCAAAGGAACGGAGAGGTATTGATCGTACAGATCCCGCAGGCAAAAACTCGAACGACGGGAATAAGTAAAACGAAATAACAATGCATAATATTCCGTATTTTGGCTCCCCTGAGACGTTGCCGTGAGAAATTGCGAGCAGTGAATACATCTTTGCAATGCCTCTGATAGAAAAGAAAGTGATTTATCTATGTGACTAATATCCACCAGATCTCTTTATCTTTATAATGGTCTTTTTTTAATGGTGAATACATAGTTTTTACTTACTGCTATTAAAATGAAATATAACATTGACCCCCCTATTTCTGAGATTACAGGAATGAAATAACAGACACACACAAATACTTCAACTTGTTTTTTTTTTATATAAGTATCGTGTATATAGTCATATGCAATATGAAAAAAAGAATTTCGACGTTACAAAAGGACACTTCAATTCCTTTTTCGCATGTAAAGATTACAGGTTTTTGAACTTTTTAATCCTTATATCTCAGAAACGATAGCTTCTAGGAAAAAATTTGTTTACATTATTTTTAGATAATAGGCGAGACGGCAAATTTTGGAAAATAGATTTATAATATTCTAAAGTATCTACTATTGCCAAAAAAGTTAATGTTTCAGCGGAAATTTACGTTTTTATAGCAGAAAAAAACAGTATAAATTTTAGGTTTCAAATTCCCTCCAAAATAGTCGAAGTTGTCCTGACGTCACTTTATCTTAACAGTGCATTCCACTAAGTATCTCCTTGACTTTTTCGCGAGACCATAGCGATCGCAGTTGTCAAATGTTGAATACTGAATGAGAACTTTAAGACGTTGTGATGGCGATCTCTTATTATAGTCATTCGCATTTCGCTCTTGTGTTTTAGCTGTCATGAGCGGATTGTTATATTTTGTAGCTTCTTTTTTTTTGTTAATCCCTATCAATCTCGCTCACAATATAAGAAAAAAAAACGTTTGTTAAGACTTATGTATCTTATTTTATCAGATAACTATAATTTAAATGATTTCTGATTACTGTCGTTATGCCTATTATGAGACATGCAATTTTATCTGAACGACTTTATGATAAAACTTGCTGATTAGATCAAAATCACGAAAAACTAATTTTTGTGACTGTTGACTTTGAATAAATGAGGCCGCAATAAATACTGTGGCAATTGTAACTTTGAGACATAATTTGTCAAGTTAAAATAAAGGTCAATAAAAATTTAGCTGGTTGGATAGGTATCAATCTTACCGGAATCTTTTTTCACGATGCACCTGACGTGGCATCGTACATATTATTTTACTCAAAGAAACACTCTTATGCTGAATAAGAAAATACTAGTAATAATAAGGGTATTGTATGAAAAATTAAATCACTAAAATTGAATTAAATTCAATGAGGATGAAGTCGCAGGTTACAGCTAGTACTTAAATAAAATACCATTACTACTTTTATAATTTAATAAATATTTTAAGAACTTTATTTTCTACTAAACTTATCTAGGTATTTTATGGCACTACAGTTTCAACTAGGTCATCTTTATTTTGCTTCAATCTGTGTTCAAAGTACTGTTTTCTGTGAACTAGTGCAATATGAGGCTGTCTTATACCATAATTCTCATTTCCTATTTTGGTATATTTCTTTTCACCTTCTTTGCCCATCAATTCCCTCAATGCTTGATTTCTTTTAAGCAATTTATCATAAAAAATTACACCACTTTCAATAAAATCAGTGCCCAAATTGCATAACTTCTTGTCAACTTCTGTTTCATAGTAAACTTGTGTCATATCCTTCATAAGGAAATATGAACCTAGGCCAAAGAGTCCTACAATTGAGTATAACATTCCTCGAATTCCTTGTGGGGCAGCATATAAATTGAGCTTCTTGTTCACATACTGTGACAAATTGTAAGCAAAAAAAATGCAAATAAAGGGATAAGTAGATTCAAAGATCAGTTTATTATTTTGAGTCATAAGTATTTCTCTACATAAGGCAAATTCTTGAACTTTCTCTGGTAATAATAAAGCTTCACCTAATTTTTTTCCTGCTTCTGATTTAAAGTCAACCTTTTTTTGATTAACCTGAAATATTTAAAATAAATTAAGGAATAATTCTCTTCTATGTCATACTATAACTTACAAAACAAATACTAAATGCTCCAAAATGTCCACTTGTAGTATTTATAAATAGAAAATTTTACAACCTAAAATGTCAGCCTAACCCAATGGAATATCACACAAGTGCAAACAATTTTGAGAAGAATATAATTGTATTTTATGGAATATTAAGAAATTCGTCTCATCAAATAGACAGCCCGGAGAGACGGGATGACGCTGGAAAGACAACTGGCTGCTAGAAAGACAGCCGAGGGCTATGGCCTAGCAAGCCAGGCCAGGCCCGGGTTTTACTCGCTAAAAGTCCGAAAAAGAAAAATATCCCAGCGGAACGAGCCGTCTGTGCATTGTTTACAATAGTTCACTTCCGTTCCGCCTTCCGAACTGTTTCATTATATTTCATATGCTCAGTTTCTGTATTAAATCGATAAAAATCTCGAACAATGTACCACATCTTCTATATAAATAAAAATGATTTTCCAAAACGTATGTAAGCGCGTAACTTCGGAACGACTACACCAACTGGGATATCTTTTTGTGTGTTCATTATTGTTAGGGCAAGGTTTGTGTACTTAAAGATGGCTGTCTTCCTGTTTGTTACGTGTAATTTTCGAAAATATTGGGGGAAAAAAAGGGAACGGGAACGGGATTAAAATTATAGGATAATAGAACGTAGTTCATAGTAAGTAACCAAACGTTCGGGTAGGACGGCGTCTGCCGGATCCGCTAGTATTAAATAAAAATCGCATCGGTATCGCATAGCGCACAGTTGTAGATATTGTGATATAGACGTAGTATAGTTAAATAATAGAATATTGCTCCGAGCGCAAAGTGAGTCATTAATGCACAAGTATTATGTCGATAAATTGGCACGAATGCATTAATTACTCACTTAAGCAAGGTGCGTAATCTACTTTTTTTCAACTACATCGGTGTCTATTTCCATTTTTTAATCTTTTCTTGCTAAATGTGTAGTATCAAAGTTTTCCTATGGTATAGAAAGCCATATTTTTTTTTTGAAATTTATTCTGTCGGTTTTTATTTTCAGCCAGTATTTTTAGATCCAATGCATACTCTTATATAAAACTTAATGGGAGACATTAAATATCTGTGGTTAATTTGTGTCAAAATAAAAAAAACAGTGCAGTAATTAAATTTCATACAACTTTACTGCTCTGTTTTGGTTCTAAGCAGAAAATGCGCACTTTGTAATCGGTTATGTAGTGATTAATAAGAGTACTGCGTACTGGTAAAATTTACAACTTTATTATAACTTTTAATAACCCAATTAACATTCTGATCTTCATGAGATTATATACCCCGTAATAATAGTTCCAATTTTAGAATTTCCAACAAAGTAAACTCTTAAAGGGGTCGTAGAATCCAACTCACCTCTGGCATGGGAATCATCTTTAATATTTTAGAATAGAACTCTACATTTCGCGCGTTCTGAATCCTATTTGCATGATATTGAAACTTGAAGCAATTTCAACCACAATTTAAATTTTTAAAGTATATTCGGCATGCTATACGTTTTAATAAAACTTAAATTTTTAAATAACCTCGATTTTTATTAATTCATAATCAATTTGAATTACAATATTGTCGAAAACATCTTCTCCACTCTTTTTAGGATCCGTTTCTCTGAAGAAAAAATTAACCCATATAGAATCACTTCGTTGTCCGTCCGTCTGTCAAGATCTTTTTCTCAGGAACGCGTAGAGCTATAAAGTTGAAACTACTACCAAATACTAAGGTCTGCAGTTTTTTGAAGATGTGAACAAACAACCATCTATATGTACACAATCAAAAGATATGGGCGTTTATGTCACATTTATCTTTTATATTTATCACAAAAAACCTATAGGTTAGTTGACTTAGAATCATCAATTTGACAAGAATTTATATTTTGTAGCACAAACATTACATGTTGATACGGAACCCTCAGTGCGCGAGTCTGACTCGCACTTGCCCGGATTATTTTTTAAATACAAACTGAGATTTACTGTACGAAATACATTTAATTCTATATATAGAAATGTTGGGTTGTTTAAATGGAAGCTTTCAAACGGACTTTATGGGGAAAAACTACGTATGGAGAAAAAACAGTTGGAATTCGTATTTATTGGCGATATCAATTCAAGTTAGTGCAATCCATTAGCAAATCAAGTGTACAGTCGACAGCAGATTTAATTTGACGACGGTAATAGATACAAATGTAGCGAGCGCCCCTTCTCTATGGGTAGGGGGTCGGGGGTTGGGGGTCGATTCAGAAATGATTTAAGCTGCAAGCCAAACATGTATTGTTGTATTTTTAATCCATTAGCACGACTTCTCTACCGTAAAGAATAATGCTTGAAGCAGGCGGTTATTTGGTTATAGAAAAAAAAATAATTCAATTTGAAAAAATGCTTTATTCAAATTAGCTTTACAAATAGATCTCCATAGAAATATTTGTAAAGCTAATTTCCATAGAGATCCGTAGAGTCTATTTCCTAATGGAGATTCGGTGTCGAAGCGAAACGTGCGTTGAGGCACATCGGAACGTCAGGTAGTGCTGTGCTTTGGTGGTGGGTTTGGTGATGTGGCTTTCGGGTTTCAGCATTGCATCGATTCTTCGTATTTGTTCGCAAATTTAAGCAAGAATTTTAGATTTTCACCCCATGCCATTATGGTTTTGAGCAAAGTAACCCCTGATTCTCTCAATTATAGGATGACCTGTGATACATTTATAAATAACTCTAAACTACAAAGAATTAAGTACTGAACTGTAAGCACTATTCTTAGATATATTTAACTTAATCTTTGTTGCCATAATAAACTTCCACATTATATTTGGAAGGGGTATCAAATGTCACATCTATACATGAAGACGACTTTCGGTACCATTTTACGAAAATTGCGCGGACGGAGGATTATGAAATTTGGTAGCAATTATAATATATATAGAGGATGGTGTGCGATTGCTAATATTCTTATAAAATATGCATTACTCTAATACATGAAATAATTAAAATAAAAGCTCACGCACACCAATGCCAAACGTATTACATACACGTGTATGCATTTTACTATAAGATTGTATCAAAGCGTAGTCATGACGACTGAAATTATGTTTTAATTGTCAAATATAACAATGTCATTGTACAAATAATTAAAATGGAGTAGCGTTAAATATGAATATACTATCTGCGCAATCTCAAGATGTGTGGGCAAATTTTAAACAGCTTGCGATCTCTAGTAATTTTTAAATTCAGTTCAGTTCAATACTTACTTGAAGTGACCTCTCTGACCCTTTAGTTAAAGTATTTTTGGTCAACGTTACAAATACACATTGCAGTAATATTAAGTTGAATATAAATAAAATACTAGGAAGAACAGAACGAATGAAGAGGTCATTACACCATCTTCACATTATTGTATTGGCGCCAAGACGTCGCGTCGTCGTAGAAATTCGTCACGTTTTTCATAAATGGCGCGAGCAATAAACGCTCAGCAATATCTCTGCACCTCCACACGAATCGATATTGGCCGAGGCCTGCAGGTTTTTAACTGTTTTACTGAAAAGCTTGCTTTTATTTTCCAAATATTAGCTACTCCTTGTGCATAGAACTTTGCCGAAAGGAATGTCGAAATAGTATGTTCATTATCAAAAAATCGACTGTACAAGCCTTTGTTAACCCTCCTCTTAAACTCTTTTGGATAAAATTTTGTGTGTATATTCCAAGGGGTTTGTATCTACCAACCATGTAGTTTGCAGATACATAGGACCCGGTAGGTGTCGCTACTGTCCGTATGTAACCTATGAAGGTATCTTTCTCGCTATAAAACAAAACCGGCTGGGCGTTTTTTGACTCCTGTGTTTTATTTTTTGGGATAGTTTAAGAAAAAAGAACGCGAGGTATATTCAAACGAGTATTTAAAAAATACTGAAAATGCAGAGTTCATTGGATCTTCGGAATGCGTCCAATAGATGGCGTTCCCACTGGAACTTTCATCTGCGAGTAAATCGGGCTAGAATGCCTTCGCCGGGTCCTCTAAGTTTTTTTAAATATAAAAATGGACAGACGAACTAGTTACGTTCAGTGACAAGGAGCAAACGGGCTTGCGATTCAGTGAATGACAAATGCACGTCGATGCACTGTCGGCCTCTGAGAAATTGAATATGCTCTTTTCTTAAAGCTCCCTAAGTCCTATTTAATATTTGTATAGACAACAAATGAGGAGATCGTGGCGTAATCAATGGTTGTCATTTGAGTCGATCGTTAGGTTAAGCAGTTATTACCGCGGTCGGATGATAGGTGGGTGACCCATTACAACACTGGTTTTTAAATATATCCAACTTCCTCCATGTTTCAGTAGGTACTTAAAACACTGGATTCCGAATAATATCACTGGATTATATTAGTCGTGAGATTGTAGAGATTGTTCGGGTTCCGAGGATGATGTCAGAACGCAGTCGGTCATCTTAACTCACCTCACAGCCACATCCTCTGCAATTTAAGCGGACCCTGGCAGTAGATATGGATAACGCTTTTTAGAAAAGGAAAAAAAACATATGGGTGGAATTGATAACCTCCTCCTTTTTTCGAAGTCGGTTAAAAAGATAAACAGGAAATGAATTCATCGCGGACAAAGTCGCGGGTAACAGCTAGCTATAAATAAATCGTAAAAGCAATTTCGGTACCACCTTAACGGCGTGGCGACAAGATTCGCGGGGTTATTGAAACTTGGCCAAATCCACTTAGTTTTATGTGGTGGAAAATGCGCACACCGCATATCTCGCATATCATTATGACTTCCACTTCCACATTTCCACGAACGTACCTTTCGCTGTAAAGTGTAAACGCTCGGAAACGAAATTTTGTAATTTAAACGTAATAGCCGCTACACAGGTTTCGGTAAATAGTTACGAAAAAACTGTACCGGTTTATCGATACGTGTGTATGAAAAATCGTTGTCGATTAAACTGCGCAGTTTTTACGCAACAATATAACTGTAAAGTTTTTTCGCAACGGTTCATCGATACGTGTGTAGCGGCTACAACTCGCTGAGAGCTAACGCAAATACTTTGTGATCCGTTTATGCTTAATTAGTTTCTTAATACAAGTTTCGCTTCGTGCGTGTGTCTTTAATTTAAGTTCATTAATAAAGGCTCGCCCGTACAAAGAAAATTTTCATGTGGCAATTCTTATTCTTCATAAAGTTTTTCAATATATAAAACATTCAATATTTAGCTAAAATATGCAACCCTTTTCTAGGTACCACCTAAAATCCTTTTCGCCAGAAAGCGATTTTCCCTTTCTGTAAGGCAGTGTTTCTAAAACTTGTGCCGTAAAGATAACTTTAAGTTTATTTCGTCTTTTTTTTTCTCACACCTTATTATTACTTACATTTATACCAAATATTTCCCATAGGAACGCAGACGGTGTCATGGAATCCGTCTGCGTAAAATTAAAACATTAACTTGCAACAGTCCTTAGGTCTCCTAAACCTAGCCCTTGACCTCTTTACCAAATTTCTTTGTACCTCTCGCGGCTTTCGTGATAGGTGACCTGTCACATTTTAGATTTTAAAGACTTGATAGCTCAGCAGTAGAAGAATAGGCTGAGATCTATGAGGTGCTTAGTTAAAACCCTGGCGGACTATCGTCGCGGCCACTTCCTAGCACAAAGTTTTAAATACGACAATTTTATGTATTATGTAAAAAAAATCTAAAACTTGTCTCTTTTGTTACGAGTTTACCAAACAACAATAAACCTGACCAAACATATAACGGACCCCTAGGGGGTTTGTGGGCCCCACTTTGAGTGGCCCTGGTTTGGCGTAGCAACATATCCCAACCCAAAAGTTTTCGGTCACGTGTATTGATTTGTGAAAATTTTCTAAATCGGCTTAACCCCCACTTAACAACAAAAGCAAAGTATTTATAGAAAAGTTCTGGAATAGAAAAAGTTTAATTCCTGTTGGTTGTTAGTGGTTAAGCGTAGGTACTGGAGTGCCCCTTTTTTAATACTGAAGCTGTAGCCAGTAGCAGTCTTCGATAGTTTTCTTTTTTTTTTTATAGGTTAAGCGGACAAACGAGCAAACGGATCAACCGAGATGATCAGCGTCGCCCATGGACACCTGCAGTACCAGGGGGGCTGGTAGTGCGTTCCCGGCTTCTAAGTTACTCCTAGATGGACCTGTTTGATCTTTATAGAATGACTTTTTCTTTTTTTTAGAAGAGAAGATTTTTCTAGATGTATAAACATTAAGCGCAGTTAGCAAGTTAAGGTATATATTTAGATAGCGCTACATATTGCTACATCACGAAGTAGCTACGCACGGCGAGAGAATGCTATAATGTCCAGTAGAAAGGATATACCGAACACTACACGAAATGGCGCTGTACGACTGTGATGTTCACTCACGCAAGCGAAGTTTCTGCACACGATTCATATTTAAAGACGAACTATTATCGGTTAGGCGCGGGTTCCTCGGGCAACAACAAAGGCCCTAGAACGAACATTTCGAACCATTCGAAGTGGAAGAGTCTACTTTATTTAAGATGAAAATATTCGTGCTAGGCCCATAGGTGGCAATTTTTTATCTTATCACGCTTTTAATCAATGCTAATCCAACCTGAGTTGATACTAATTTCATCCTAAAAAAACGACTTTTTTTAGGATGAAATTAGTATCAATCAATCAATCGACGATTCGTCGGTTTCGAACGGTTCGTAATGTTCGTGCTAGGACCTCAGTTATACCGGATGGAAAATCTTCTTTCGTGGCGGAAGAATTTTATCGATCTACACTCCCACCTTCTCATCCCTCGCTGACCACTTTCTTCGTTGACCCTTTCCCTTTCCCTTTCCCTTTCCCTTTCCCTTTCCCTTTCCCTTTCCCTTTCCCTTTCCCTTTCCCTTTCCCTTATATCAATAAGTATCATTATAATATATTTGTGTATTCTACACCCATAAAAACATAAAAAAATAAAAATAGACAAACATAGCTAAATTTAAAAAAAGACTATGAAAAGAGTCTCTACAGTCAAAATTATCTCAATTCGCATATAGTATTCGAAAGTTTGATAGACTTTAATTAAGCTACAGGCGGCTGATTTTTACCTTCAAATGTATATAAAAGCGTCTAAAACAAATAACCGATTAAGTAAAATATAAACCCACATAAGTAGTGTAAACTGTAAGTTAATATTGTGTAATAACAAAGGCTATCAAAATGAAAAATCCTCTCCCTTATTTATGAGAGCCTTGTGTAAATTTTCAATATTATTTCCTTAATAAAACAGTCATAACGAAATTTATTACAAATATTCATTTTCGGAGGTTTGTTATTTCGAAACCCTCTGCTTTTTTTTTGTAAATCACGTTAAAAGCCAAAGTAATTTCCTTAATTAAAGTGTTGTATAGTAAATATTATTTATTCCAATTTACACAACTATATTTTTCACGTATTTACACATTACTTGTCAATGTCATCTGACAAATATGGTAATGTTTATCGATGTATTTTTTTAATAATTAATTATCAATAAAAGATTTCAAGGGTTACCGACTTTTAAATAATGTTTTGGTTTATTTCTGAACAGAATTATGAACGGATAAATAACCGATAATGTAACTGCGTAAAAAACAAAAAAAAAATCATATGAAAGTAAATGCTTCGAAGGTTAACATGTAACCCTACTCTGGATCTGCGTGCAATGAAGCCGAAACGACTCTGTGGTTAAGGGCTGAGGGAAGCGAAAATACGATAAAAAATCTATAGAAACAAAACACGTATAGTGCGTTCAGTCTGAAAATGCACGCCCCTTCACTAAAATGTATTATTCTACAGTGTAAAAATAAATATTAATTACAATGCTTGCTTGTGCAAAGATTTTATTGTAAACTCAAACTAAACCGTGCATTATAAGGTCAAGTAATCGCGCCATCGATTTAGCGGAGTTTTAGCGGTTTGGAGGGACGTGTATTTTTAGACTGAACGCACTCTATTTATAAAAACTCGATAGCACATCGAAAACTCTTATCTATTTGAATGAACAACAAAGATTTACTTAACATAAATTTGCGATTTAATTTGTTAAAATTGAATTTAAAATAAAAAAATAATTTAGTAGACCTTTATTTCTAAGATTTTTTCTATCTTTATTTTTATTTTAAATTGATATCAAGATCGCACCTGGCGTTCTTTGGTGATGTCAATGAGCTCATCTGAAGGTTAGGAATGTAAAAACCCGGAATACAGGAAAGTTAAATCGTTTGGCAACATAGTTTTTCCGTTAAGAAAACTTTACATTATCAACAGATATAGATGACTAGCTGTCTCCCGCCACTTTGTCCACATAAAATTTAAATCGCAAATGCCCATATATCGCCTTAATCCGGCCCTATCAATAAATCCGTTCTTAGTGGATACGTCTGCTAAATATAAATTACCTTTTTACCTAATTTTTTCGTTGTACGTTCCACGATTTAGGGATTTCGTGATAACACCTATCTTTGCCATAATATATAGATACCCTTCGCTTTTAAGTATACCAAAGATCGCCGACTGGACGACCCAAAATATTGTTTACCATATGCTTCTTTAAGGCTATGTTGCAAATTTTTGTTTTTAATACAACGACATTTGACAATTTAATCAAATTAAAGCAAAATTCATTGTTATTTTGTGGTGGTTGCCGTGACTACGCTTTGACTTCATCTTCTAATAAAATGTAAGCATGTGTGTGTAAATCGTTTGGCATTGGTGTGTGGTTTTATTTTAAAAATTTAATATCTCTAATATAAATTATAAACTTGCAAATTTTATACAAATATTAGCATTCGCACACCCTCCGTTATATAAACAATAGATGTGCCCAATTAGGTACTCCTCCGTTCGCGTTAAAATGGTGTCGAAAGTTTTTGCTTCACCTATTAATAGGTATATAGATAGATAAGACAAGTTTAATAAGTGAACATGACTAAAAGTGGAAAGTTCGAATTAATTTACATTACATTTAATAGCAATAACCTTAAGCATTTTATCGTGAGAGTTAAAACGCAGATTGAGACGTTTGACTTGAGTTCGTGTTTAATGCGCCTTATTATTTATGTATGAAGGTATACCGTGTGTAAGCTATAAATGTATATTAAAATTTGGGACAGTAACACTTATGATGCCCATTAATACTTTATTACATTTATAGGAGATTGTGGACCAAAGTCATATTTAGAGGAAGGTGACAATAGTTACTGTAGTTCGTGTAAATTCTATACTTGTAGTGTATATATATATATATAATATATAAGTTTAATTAAGAGATAGTGTCATCACGCCACTGTTGCTTGATGACACTGACTCTTAATTGTTCTATCTCGTTATTTAAGTCAATCGGAAGTCAGAAAATACTGGCAGTACATTTTACTGCTCCATTTTATTTCGATACGCCGATTGACTTCAAATATGTAGTCTCTATTAAAATTATTGCTGTCAGTTTTTTAAAGCTGCAATAAACTCTATTAAAAAAAATCTAAACTTATTTAATTTATGACATATATCAAGTCAATAAACAATTTATGACAATATCCAGTCTCTTTACAATTATCGCTGTCAGTTTTTTAATGCTGCAATTAACTCTAATTGAAAAAATCTACACGGACGTCTGTTCCTAAGGTAGACAACTTAATGCCTGTATTATAGGTAGTATGATGATCTCTATTATCTTATTTCAAAAACAAATGACGATACTGCGAGTTTTCCTCAGAATCCATTAATCTATGTAGTTTAACGAGCGATGTTAGTGTGACGTGCGCAGAAAAAACTGACTAGAACCGTACCTGAGCGACGAATTTGTGTCACAGTCCGCATTTTTTCCTTCAATCTATATGTAGAACGGTTAAGACGTGTCATGTGTTACCTTTATTTTGTAATCGCCCACTAACCTTGGTCATCGTTTGAAATTTAGTGAGATCACTCATTCGAAACAGTAATTTCACAATTTGTTTGTTCATTAAGTTAACAAACTACGTTGTTTTTTCAATGAGACGCTTTTGAAATTTTTTAACGCAGGAATTTGAAACGGACAAAACAGTGAAGATGTTTGCTATTGATGCTAAAAAGTCTGTTGCTTTTTTAACTCTAATCTATTTGCTAAGGTAACAAGGCCGATTTTTGCGGAAATTTATGGGGAAATTCTGTTTATCGCAATGATGTCTAATCCATAGGATTCAATTGCAATTGAACTGCTTTTTGTCGTGAATGATGAAGTTCTTATTAGTGTGTGTTGTTATTAGTTTATTTTTTGTTATAAATAATATTAAAGATATTTTTAGTTATGTATAATATTCCCTTTTTCATTTAGTAGTACTGAGCTTAAATAAAAAGCTTGTACTAGAAGTGGATGCGACAATAACCCCTTTATAGTAGACTAGCTGTGCCCGCGACTTCATCTGCGTAAAATTAGGTAAAACTGATTCAATTTTAACGTAATGATAAATGAGCTATCTAATATGAAATAATTTTCAAATCGCAAACGTAGTTCCTGAGATTAGTGCATTCAAGCCAACAAAGAAACTCTTCAGCTTTATATATTAATATACAGTATATATTCCCAATTCATACAGCATTAAATGTAAGTAAAAATTATATAAACGCGACTATACATATATATATGTTATAAATAAATACTTAAGTATCATGTGACGGGGGGATGTGCAGAGAGTGAACCGCATAGGCCGTTTAACCAGCACTTATACGGAAGTAACAGACGACGGGATAAATTATAGCACCACTTTTTCGTATAATTTAATGCCTCAACCATCTATGCGGTCGGTTTCACTACTTACCGTCTATTTTTAGACTTTTAACTGAAAAGTATTGCGTAAGAAAAAGTTCCACTTAATTTTAATTACGACACGTTCTTGCTAGGTTTATGTTGTGCTTTTTTTCAAAATAAGATGACTTAAGACATGCCTAACATTTATTTTCCCATCTTGCCTTTGTCTGTTTTGAATTAGCCTGTATACACGACTTTTGGATTTTATATCACGACATGGTGAAGAACCCTTGTAGGTTCTTTAGGTATTTTCATTTATTAAATAAATAAAAATAAATATATAGAGGTCTATATGAACACGGACGTTTGTTCCTAAGGTGGGCTTAATGCCTGTGTTATAGGTAACAGACGTCTGTACAAAAGTACACCATATTTTAAGTTTTCTCTAGAATATTCCATTAAATTAGCCAACCGAATTTTAAAACAAGAACGATCTTTGAGGCTACAAAACTATGACGCTTGTTTCATGCATACATTATTTCATATAAAATTATCTTTAGTTATATAATAGTTAATACGGCATCATCAGTAAAACTGGGTATTAGAAATCCCCGGAGCTTCGTTGAGCCCCCAATTTGCTCGTCCGCGTGGTGCAGCGAAGGCTAAAAGGAATCAACTCGTGGCGCCCACGCGAGAATCGCCCACTCGTATTTCTTACACGCGCGCATTCTGAGACTACTTAAGAATTAATTTGCGTAATATCTTTGAGTTGAAAGGCCGCCTCGGATAAATCAATTATTATTTAAAAAAAAATTGTTTACTTATAGTATATCCGCAATTATTTGTAATAATAAGTGGCACAGATATTGCAAACAAATGGAAACGATGATCTCACATATTCATGGACTTAGTGTGAGTTAAATAGCGGACCCGGAAGATCCTGTCCTGTCTGAACGTTGAGTTACTCACTTTTTACTACATTATATTAACCTATAACATTACCCCCGTTCCAGTTTTCGTTCCCTTTCCCGTTCCCTGTCCCGTTCTCTTTCCCTCCTTTCCCATTCCGCGTCAACAGAATAAACGTGACTGTTTGACAGGTACGGAACTCAGGAACATTTTTTTATTGAAAATTGTTATTTCTTTTCTGTTACTTTTTGATAATTTTCCAATGTTTTCAATAATTATTCTGCTATTCAGGATGGAAATAAATTCAAGAAATCCAAAATCACTAAAATCGATCCACCCGTTCTCGATTTAGATGTGTCCGAACAAACCCGACTTTATATACATATATATAAAAAGAATTCGATTCTATTATTTGCAATTAACTCATACTTTGGTAAGTATAACAACTTGGCGTTGAATACAATAAGAATAACAATAAAATATTATATGAAGATACTAACGCTACTTCGCCAAGATACACTAAGCTTGTGACCATAGAAATTCCGACCCCTAAGCCGGATAGCGCTCTACCGAATAATAACATTGGTAAATTGTTAGATGTCACTAAAATTATATACGACGCAGCGGACACTGTTCCGCCTAATAAAAAACATGGCTTTCTTCCCTTCACATTTGAGAGCCATCCTGCTATGTATGGACCTGAAAGAGATAAAGTAACTTTATCATAGACACATGTAGCAAACATGAAAAATGGACAAAATCCATAGAAAGTGGTACAAGGAAATATATGACAAGACAGCAAATTTTAAAATATCATTAAAAAAGAAACAAAGAATTTAAGCAATCTATTACAATATTTGTAATCTGAAACGCTACAGACGAATGTCCTATAATTTATTTATTTAAAAGTCATATCACAAATACAAGTTTTACATGCAATTTAATCTTATTATAGGCCATAATGAACTTACATTATTTAGGTATAACATGTTGAAACTAAGTAAGAAAACTTATTACTACAATAAAAGGAAAAAAATGCAAACTTAAGTGCAATTAAAGAGATGAAGGTCTTGTATATGGTGTGTACGTAATTAATATGTGTATGGAATGTGTAATATGTACATTTGTAAGTATGAGTCGGTATTTCAAAGTAACGTGTATGTGTATGTTTGTATAAATAAGTCAAAGGCTAGATAATTAATACAATTTAAACATAACATAACCCGGGCATGCCCTGACCTACGTCAAAAACTTGGGGTCGGTAACAATATGATAATGATGCTTCAGTTTCTAGTAAAATATAAATTGAAGCACAACTGTAAATCAGTGCAGTGTTTTGCATTGGAGAAGGTATGGGTAAATTCGTTATGATCCTGGATAGATTCTAAAATAATGTTATTTTGTGCTTGTCATGGAGTTGTGCAAAGAATTACTCCATTCTATCAATAATTTTTGAACATTTTAGGTTATTTTACTATATTAAAAACGTTTAAAATAAAAATGAGTAACAGTCAAAGCTTCACAAGGTGATAGCGAAAGTTTAGAGACACAGTCAGAAGACAAAAAAATCGAGTAAACTGCGGGAGATCTTGACCCAGCAGTAAGACAGAGCAAGGCGATTAAAACAAACTAATGAAGTATTAAACATACCTGGTATTGCTCCAAGATACACCAAAGATGCAATTAATGATAATTCTGTCTCTGTTAATAAATTTGGCAATGGCGATTGATCGAGATCACGTCCCGACCCCATCTTGCTTGTCTCTTGTATTTTTAATCTGAATGTCTTGTTAAGTCGTCCGCGGATTTTATGTACGACCCAAAAAGGTAAATCTCTCAGCTTATTTGTTGGAAGAGGGACAATTCCCATTTTCAACACTGATTTTCGGAGGCCACCTAGTAGTCGCCTCCACGCATGGCAGTGCCCTAAAGCCTTTATTGTATCAGTCCGTTGCATAATAGATGATAATAATTTAAAAAACAATGTAATACATAAACTTACATTGAATCTATCTTAATATATGTAAATTACGCGTCACGTTGTTTGTCCTCAATGAACTCCTAAACTACTCAACCGATTTTAATTAAATTTGCACACTGTGTGCAGTCTGATCCAGCTTGAGAGATAGCGTAGTTTTTATTTTAATTTGCCAAAATCATTCCATTCACGCGGGCAAAGTCGCGAGTTACGGCTAGTAATATATAGAAGCGAAATGTCAACTAGTACGTAATTTCAAAAGCCGCGGGACGTACAATGATGAAACTTGACAAGGAGGTACTTTATAGTATGCATCCTCATCCTCATGCTAAAAAGTAATATGGATTTTTCGATAGGGCCAGATAAAAGAGGTGTAAGGATCTCGTAATTTTACACGGACGCAGTCACGGGAAACAGCTAGTTTTACATAAATGTAGTATGTAAATGTATTCTTAATATATAAGTTATTCTAAGTAAATCTCAGTTGGCGTTAAGCAAACGTAATAAACACGTGATCGGCGCAGTAATTAGTAAAAGTGTATTTTGCACAACGTGTTCTCGAAAGGTAATTGAGTCAAACGTAATTAAACCGTAACTGAGTTCCCCCAAACAACCCTTGTGCGACACTCAAATCGTTTTTACTAATAGATTTTCTATCGGCAATACTAAAGTAAATATGTATACAGAGCTGCTAATACCATTTTTTTTAGAGGTAGCACCACACTTGCCGTGATGTTGGCCTGCAGCCGAATTGGGCGGGCACGTCCGTGTTGCAGTAGCTCTTTCTAACATAAGATAGACGTGAACTGGCGGCAATGCTGTCTCCTCAAGCGATGGTATTGTTGTGGCGCTTCGGTCGGCTTGTGAGACTTCCTGTTCGTTTGCCCCTTATAAAGAAAAAACGCTTAAAATAAATTTATTTATTCTTAAAAGTTCGAGGTAAAGGATATTGGCATGATGCAATCAATTTTGTCCAGGCCAATATCCGAGGTAGCTATAACTTTGTTTGAATTGATTTTTAAGTGTGAAAATGTATTGCATTTCATTTGTAAATTAATATAGACATGTAACTTATGTACTTGTATATTATGTAAGTAGTATATGTTATTTTGAATGGATTTGGTATAGTGTTAAATAGATTTAAGACCCTTAAATAAATCAAGCATAAAATAAAGCTCGAGATAGATCGAGTTTTTGGTAATCTGAAGAAGAAGAAGAAGTTTAAGTGTAGGAGTATAGATAATACGGATACGATCGTGTCTCTCCACTTTTTCCACGCTCTCGCTTGCACGCTCGGCTTAGGCGGAACGTGACAATAAGTCATTCTTTTTATGCGTACAGCCGTCGTTCATCGATGTATAAGACGTTATTATGTCAAAAAATAAGTCAGTATTAAGTATTGCTTTTAAAAGGTAATATCAACACTATGTAAATATTTATACAGTCTTCAAATAAATTAAAGAAACCTTATGAAAGTCGTCATAATTACTATTTATTAACAATCTAACCCTTCTGTACCTGGAAGGTTTGTTTTATTTAGCCAACTCTGGGGAAATTCCATTTAGATTGATCCAGAAAACAGCTTTCTTATTGATGTTGTTCCAAATAAACAATGAAAAGTTATTATTTTTTTTAATAAGGTAATTGTTTTAAATACATTTTATTCTTCAAACAAGTAAGCAAGTATCTATGTTACGTGAAGCGAAAACATAAGGTACGATTTTAGAAACATTGCGCAGACGGAAGAATATGAAACTTGGTAAAATTATAGTTAAGTAGCGGACCCGGGAGACTACGTTCTGTCGGTGATATTACTTCTGTTATCCTATATCATTCCCGTTCCCGTTCCGGTCCCCGTCCCCGTATAAGTTTAAATTGACTCTACATTTTAGATATAAAACGTTTGTATGGGAAAAAGAAAAGGGCTGTTAATGCTGCAACCCGAAAGCTACACCACCGAATCCACCACCAAAGCACAGCACTACACTGACTTTCCGATGTGCCTCATCATCAAATATAATATGGATAATTGAAAAACTTTTTACCAGCATTCATTTTTAGTAGAGATGATTCAAACAATGGCAAAGGTTTGAAACTATTCAATAGTCCAACTACTGGACAGATTTTGATCAAATTTAATAACTATCAAAAATTTAGGAGATATTAAAACATAGAATAGGTTTTACTTCAATTATTTACAATAATATTATTGATTGCAACTAAATGTTTAAATGCAAAAATCGCATATACTTAAATAAACAGGCCAATATTCAAATAGTACAAAATTTAGCAGGCCCACCAGTAGTAATTATAAATAGTATATAATAATATAATGAAAGAAGCTTGTTAAGAAATCATGTTAAAATAAGAAACTGTAAAGAACTATTTTTAAATTTACTTAGCCTTCCTGCAAGCCTCAAGTTCTTCAACATCCACAGCCTTTAAACTATCTTTAAAGGTTTTTTTATGAGTCTTATCTTCGTTTTTGCTACTTTTATCCACATTTCGTTGGGGGAGCTTAAAATTGCTAACATTGTGTTTTGGTAGATGCTTCTTATCCTGTACTTCCTCTTGCTTTTTTAGCAGCTCAGCTTTTAAACTCAGCAACTAAAAATAACAATATTTTTAGTACCTACAAAGTTAACGAAAAGTATTACTAATTTGCATTTTCTTACTCACTGTAGACTTATTGAATAGAATTTGTTTTGACCCTTGTACATTCATGTTGTTTTTATATTTATTTTATTACATACAATTTTAACAATGTCCGAAATAGTTTTACTCCCACTAGTAAAAAAAATTCTAACTTGATTAAATATATTAATTGTTAATGATTACTTAAGTGGTAAATAAATATAATTATTCTTGCTATTTTTACTATTATTGTCACTTGTCAAATGTCAATAATCTCTATCAGTACAGATAAAAAATAAATATAATTATTATTATGTATGTATTTGAAATACATTTATCGTCTATGTTAACCATCTATTCATATTGGTGTATTTTATGCGATAACTCTTCTCTACTCTACTAATAATATAAATTAATTTCAAGTCACACTTTTAATTGTACTAGCATCATTCTTGTCAATTAAACAATTTATTTATTTTTGTTAGTAATGTAGATATCGTGAGATCTTATTTCATATCATTGAATCATTCAATTTAGTAGAAAACTAAATTTATTGAATTCTCTCTGTAGATACTTACTTCGGTGCACCAATAACATCCTTAATTTATATTTAATCTGGTTTTTCATACTTATTCTGTATTCCGTTGTCCGCCATAGCTAATGACACATTTTTAAGATTGACATCTTACCAGCACCAGTGTTCGTGGGTCGTTTTTTTTTCGCTAATTTCATGGTCATCTTGACAATCCTTTCATTGGTGGTGACGACGTCTTATTTTGCAAACAAAGAAAGAAACCCAAGTTGACCTCACATGATAATATACAAAAAGGAATTATACAAACGCATGAGAGCTTTAAGACTTGCAGACGTCGAGTACAATTAGTTGGGATAATCCTCCTTGTAGTGCATCGAGAGTGTAAAACAAAATGTCAACTCCTGCCAGAAGACGTCTCATGAGAGATTTTAAACGGTTCGTATTTTTGGTTGACTTTATAATGCAAAAAGTATGCGTGTGTTCATAAATAACTGTTTATTTTATGACGCTGATTCATCAAATTACATCACAGTCACCTTCGTCGATTTCTATTTTGTCCTATTTAATTCATGAACAATCGATATTTAACTTATTAAGTAGCTCATACCGTGCTTTAAATAAATATAGATGTCTGTTCCTTAAGTGGTCTATTCCCAAATATGAAATAGGTAGCGCGTTTCTGGTGTTGTTTTATTTGCTGTTGTTATAGAACAATGAGACAAGGTTATTTATTTTTATATTGTTTTTTATTTTGTAGCTTACAAGAAGATCCACCTACTGGAGTTTCTGGTGCTCCAACTGATAATAACATTATGAGTTGGGCTCTCTCTATGTCTTTCTTTACGGTTGAACACCAAGTCAAAGGCGGGCGGCCTCTTCCCTTTTTATTTTCTGGTAGATTCAGTGCTACCTGCACGACATGATCCGCTTAATTAATATTAATTTATACAGTGCAGCGAGTATAATACAGCTCACTTTTGAATAAGCTGTCAGGGTTTGAAATTATTAGAAGGTGAATTTTAGAATAAATAGGCATTTTAAATAATATTAAATTATAGAATAGTCTGTGCTCAGCCATAACCTAATGTGACTGAAGTTACGATATCTTTGAACGAAGGAAATGTATACGGAAAACGATAAACGGAACGTCTTAGGCTTACACACAAATACAAAAATGCGTGAGATTTATGACATATATTAAAATTTTGATATTAAAATGTATCCTTACAATATAAAAAACCTACCTCTTTTGTGTCTAGAAAGACGTCCAACGAAAAAATGGAAATATAAGATTTAATATACAGTAATGTAAAAAAAGAACTAGCTAGTAGTGACAGTCAAGGCTCTGTAATAAGGAACTATGCTTATCGCTGCGTAGTTCCTTATTATATGAGCAAACCTTTACAGAATATTTAAAAAAAGGCTCACACAGTCGATCTTTGTCTTTCAACGATTCTCGCTTTTGATTTGAATTTTTTTTTCTTTTCTAGGCACAGATTAACACTTGATATATATAAGGTAAAAGGTAGTTCCTGTAGATACAAGAAAGATAAATTATTTCAACCAATTGTTTATTGTTATATATTCCGTTTACAACAATTCCATAAAATTATTAAAATATTATTAATTATTAATGAAATTTATTTTGCGTATTTGGCCAAAAACTCTTTCAGGGTAGCGTCAAATTTGCCTTCAGGGTTATGGATCGCGTTCAATTTTTCCCATTCCTCAGGCAATTTTTCCATGAGTGCTTTCATCATCTCTGCTACAATCGACTTCTGTTTTTCTGTACATTTTCCACAGTTCGTTTGCACAGCTTCGGGCAACCACTCTGAAAGGGAAAATATTCATTAAAATTTGCCTCAATTAATATTTTTTTATTACATCAAGTGTTAGCGGCCATAAGAGCTGCTGCTAAATGATAAAACAGAACCAAACTTTGTAGTTAATGACGTCACCGAGTCAAGTCGACTCGAGTCGAGCCGAGTCGAGTCTTATCTTCAAAAACGATCTCTTTTCAAAAGGAAGTTTTACCTAATGCGCTGCTACTTGTACTTTATTACTAGACGTGCAAGTTTATCATCATATTATTGTAGTAATTGAATTCGTCTCTACACTTGTTCTATCCACTAAGCAAAAAATAAACTTTCACTAAATTTCAATTATAAATCTAATAAAGAACTCTGTGGACGTTGAACGTGGCGCCTTTACTTGGCCTAACAAATGTCTCAAGGGATTTCCAAGTTATCAACATCATATCTGGCAGTATCGTTACTGATACCTAATTAAAAGGTTAAGTTAATGTAATGGTAGTTTTCGTAAATGCTCAAATCTATGCTTACCTATCTAACATAGTAACAATTAAGCACAATTCAATATCTAATGATATTTTATAATAATATCTGTTAAGTTAGGTATAGTGAGTATTCTTTAAATAAAATTGGTAAAGTCTGTTTATGAACGATAATTCTATGTGATAGCGCCGACCGCCTAGGAATCGTGCCTCTCTATCGCATGTTCCGCGTTCTCGCTTGCACGCTTAAGCGGAACGTGACAATGAGTTACGACTTTTCGTTGGAACGTTGGACGTTATCATGTCCAAAATGAAGTACTTACTTTTAATATCAGTCCCTTCTGGTGTACATTTTCCAACACCTCGCAAACAGTGACTATACGCTTCCAGAAGGCGTAGATTATCAATGATTTCTTTCGTGTTGAAGTTGTCGTATTTGCTGTATTCGTTGTCTGGACGCGCCACAACGTACGCTACCAGGGCAAGAAGTATTACGAATTTCATGGTGCTGAGTTTTCTGAAACAAAAATATATTTTCTAATTTTTAAGTAGCAGGCTATATTTTCACTACAAAGACTAATATAGGCAACACAGTTTATAATGAGATTAAATATTATAAAGAAACGTAAGCATAACGTGATTTATCTATGGTATTATGGAGCTGCCCGATTCGATAAGTATCCGCACCTTAAAGAAAACAGCACCTCGTACTAATTGTGTAGTGTTCTATGCCTGCTGGTTGTGTTTTTTGAGAAGAGAGATGGGTATTGTAACGATGGGTTATTTTTTAGGGAGCTGCGGCTATGAAGATAAGAAAAGGTCGGTGTTTTATTGCCCCGTCAATATAACTCAGTCAAGGCACCGATCCCCAACAATATTGTTACACATTCCGCTTCAGTACTGAAATTAAACGAATGCGGTGTAATACGTGAAATGGGATCGCTTTGTCCATAATGTCACAAACATTTTTTATATTGTTACATGTAGAATCTCTATAACTCGAACCTCGTTAAGTCGAAATCCTTGATAAGTCGAAAAGAGAAGCCGTTCCCTTCAAAAATCCCAAATGCTCGGCATCTCGAATTATTTAGACTTTGTAACTCGAAAAAGGTGTGATTTCCATGCGTAGGCATTTTAGTACTTATTTATACTCTATCACTCGAATTTCAAAAAACAGGCTAAATCGAAGGTAGTATAATATAATGACTTATTTCTTGGAATTCCCCGAGCTCAATAGAATTGTAATGTTATGTCAGGTACCTTTATCCTATTGTTTTTGCCTTTAACTAGAACATCATTCTTACTTACTACATTAAAACTAATAGCACGAACGGGGACTATTATCTACAGTGGCAATCATACTATTTTGTGACCACCTTATTGAACGGCGTTATTTGCTATTGAAAGAATTATTGATAAAGCATGCTCTCATGCTCTGCATATTCTTTACAGGAAATAAATATAATAGATTTTTTTGTACCTACGATTAATCTAAAATCTGTTCAAGCTTTTTTGACTCAATATCTCAAAAAATACACACAAAAATTGAATTATCTTTAGTCGAAATTTTAGCCATCAAATACTAATATCTCGAATTTCTTGTTAAGTCGAAGACTCAATAAGTCGAAGTTTTTTGCATTGCCCTTGACATTCGAGTTCTCAAGGTTACACTTACATCTGTTAGCTTTTTACAATAAAATATATAACAATTTACAGTAAATTAATTAATTAAATGTAAGCTCATACCGACATTAAAGCAATCAATATGAAGACTAAACCATATTCCCAAAATATCAAAATTATATAAAAATGTTATTTTTTCTGCTTTAAGAATGTTTTAATTATATGCAAACACAATAGCGATAATGTTATTTCTGAAAGTTAACAAAAATTATCTTTGAAAACTTACCAGACAATCAATTTAGCTAATGAAAATTCTATTCAAAGTTGCCTTGAATTTCATAAGTATTTTGGAACATTCCATTAGGTAAAAGTCGTAACTTTTAAGTCTTAAATATATTGAAATCGCATAAATATATACAATATATATGTAGCCACCGCTACATAACAAGATGGCAATGATGTCGAGTGGGAAAAGGTTACACCAAAGGAAACTAGATGGCGCTGTACGGATGATGACGACCGCAGTACAAACACTGAAAATCTTAATACAAACCAACTCACGGTAGCGAAGTTTCTACTTTCGTTGACTATATATAGACCTTCCGACAAACAACTGTCAACTCCGGTCAACTCCACCTTGCCTGGATTGAAGATCTATCTCTCCAGTGATTGAGCATATCGATCTACGCTCCCACCTTTCATTCCTCGCCGAAAGCCTTCCACCTTGGTGTGCCTACCCACATATAAAATCAAGTAGCGTTCTCTAGTCTCGCTAAAACTTAGAAACGACTGTACCGTTTGGAATTATACATGTATTGTATCATTCTCCTTATTTTAGGGAAGGTTTAAGAGAAAAGAATGAAAGAAAGTCCTAAAAAAATGCAGAATTACTTTGGAATACTTTCAAAGTTGCTACATTGACCTTTCTTTGCGGGTCAATTCTAGCCACATGCCCAGCCCATTCCCATTTCAGCTGAAGATATGAAAATTATTTTCAAAGCCTTGAATATTTTTTTTCAAAACAACAAAAACACAAAGTTGTTTACAAGATACCAGACTACAAATTAGCTCGCAAGAATTTTTATTATTCGAAGTAGTTCTGAAATTTTAAAAATATTTTCACTAACTTTCATTAAGTTAAATATTAAAATTATATGCGAAGAATTTCTTTTCTGATTTTATATGAATGGAGGTTGTTTTCGTTACTAGTTAATAAACCTTAGCACTTCTAGAGTACATTTTTTAGATCAATGTTTCTATGCAATTGGCTGGCCCGTTGGCGCAGTGGGCGGCGACCTTGCCTTCTGCTCCGGGGGTCGTGAGTTCGATTCCCACCTCGAGTCTGGGGTCATCTTAACTCGCCCCACAGCCAAATCCTCTGCAATCTAAGCGGACCCTGGTATTTAATCGGAATAACGCTAGGGAGTATGTAGAGAACAAACTTATAAGTTACTTAAAGATAAGCTAATAGAATATAGGTAAGATAATTTTCATTTTTGTATATATCTCTGTATTATTATTATTCTACATACCCTTGTGAAACAATCAATACAGCTAGTTTAATAATAAGATTCGTGCTTAATATTTAGTTCTAGATATTCATTGTGTGATTAAAAATTTTAATTAAAAGGTTGGCAAACACTGGTAAATTTGTTTACCTTTTGTCTCGAGACGAAATGAATAGGGTATAAGTGTTAATTTTTTATCGTGATAAGTACAGTTTGTATGGTATTGTGTGTCTCCCTCACTACTAATAAGATTTACGCTTAATTTAAGGGCCACGGTAGTGTTGGCCATAAATAAACTGTTCCTAGAATTTTATAGTAAAAAGTGGAGCAAGAGCGTGTCAAGACACGCTTATGTAGAAGGGTAGGTATCTGATACGCGATAAACGTTAGTTAAATAACTTCAAAAGCTGTTCAATTATCTAATTTCTTAAAAAAAAGTTTCCTAAGGAGTTTTTAGCCTTTTTTATCAACATGAAAAATTTCAAATCCCTACGTGTAATAGTTTGGAAATCCTAAGAAAGGGGGACCTCCATGCGGACGGACAGAGCGAAATTATAAGAGTTCCTAGAAGTACTACGGAACCCTAAAAAAGACCTACTTAATTCGTATCGTTGCTTTAATTACATATAAGCTTTAAATTTGGAGAGCTACGACAGTAAATAATTAAATACATAGGATTATATCACAATATAAGCGTATTTAAAATTTTTAACACAAGTATAAAATAATATATAGAAATGCTACATAAATTAGATGTAAACAGGTCTTAATATCCCGTTCACATCAGATTTATGCAGCTCATAGAATACGATGATTTATAAACTCGTAAAACTTGTGAATCGGCCTTGTGCCGTCTGTTCGGTTGTAAATAATATGGACACGGTACTGACGCAGCGCGAGATCCATTCATAGCGGCGCCCGCACCGATCGACCTTCAACACATGCCACTGTTTATTATTAATGCATCCCGTCGCCAGTACCGGCTACATTGACATAACATATTAATGAATAGTACTTTTTTTAATGGGTTCGGTACCTCCAAATAAAATACTAATACCAAAAAGTAAGGTCTGCGATCCATTGAAACTGATCAACACTGAACGTGAGCGCAAAGAAAGGATGTAACTGTTTTTGTCACTTTTCCCATATATTTGTGAAGGAAACCAATACTTACAGGGTTATTCCTATCTTATAGGACAAGTATAGGATAGGAATTGCTGTTGCATTTAAAAAAAACTTGCCATGATTTTGAATAAAAAAAATAAACTGGTAAAGTATTACGTAATGGTACGGAACGCATAGTGCGCGAGTCTGATTCGCACTTCCCAGTTTATTTCCTTTTTTATTGACAATGAGCAAAGGATTACAGTATTGGTTACACTGCGGATAATAAGGTGCAAATGGTTTTAGGATAAAATAAAATGTTTACAATTTCTATATTGTCTCTTCTGACCCGGCTTCTCAGAGTGTAAAGATGCCCGACTGGGCACTCCTACTCTAGAGAAGATAACATTCACATAATACTATGTTAACTCTCTAGAGCCTTATGAAAAGGGACGTATATACAAAAATCCTTGGTATTACAAAGGTTCTTTGCGTGGAAACGCCTATTTTTGTATTTATTGAGAACACACAAAGGCACTATTACATAATACCAATGGCGTGCCATAACATGGTATCAAATTTTATCGGTTCCATGTTGTGTCTTCAGAGCTCTTGCATATGAGACGCCAATTAATTAATACCGTAGCGTGTCTAACTTTTATCTACTTATGTAACCATGTCAGACAAAAAAAGGGCTGGATGATTTACCCTAGATTTTTTTTTATTTTTGGCAAGATACAGCAATATTTTTATGTATAATTTTTTGAACGTTTTAATAAAATTAGCTTCTAGGATATCTGTAATGTTAAGTGAATCTTAAATAACTGTTGCTTTTGTTCGATGATGCATGTTCCTTCGATTGTTTATTTGTTTTGAATTGTGCGCTGTATTTTCCAACTTTAAATTATTCCATTAGTATTTAGGAGTCCTGATTACGAGCTAATGAGACTGTAAGTAAAAATAAAAGCATTTTTCTAGATTTAGTGTAGTATATTACCTTCTTAGGCTCTGAAGGGACTACAGGAATTAGAGCAGGCATAGATTTAGGCATTTACGATTAGGTTAGGCATATTCAAAATATAAATAGCAGCGTGCCCTGGCTTCGCACATTATCAAAGTTTTTATACGGATCCCTAACTTCCCTGAAAATATTCTGTCATCTACGTTCATAAGGGATAATGTGGAATTTTAATAATGAAAGAATTTTTTAAATCGGTCTTTTTCATGAAAACAAATAATAAAATCTTTCTTGTTTACAATAATGGTATACAGGACTGTATGAAAAAGTAAAATTTCTGGTAACTGGTTACATTTCTAGTAGAAGTTGACCTGGCGAACGTTGTCATAAAAATGTTTTCGTTCCAATTAAGTTTTAAATTACAAGAAAGAATATAAGACACCCTGAAATACCAAAAAAACAAAATTTGTAGCAAATTTATAAGAATTGTTTAGGTATACAATTTCTTTTAATACTTCCGCCGCCACCTTTTGTATTTTGGACCCCACTTATTTTATGGAGATCAAAGCAAAGTGGGTGTGAACCGTTTCGTACCGAATTTGTCGCACCTAGCTTTTTTTGTAGTTCTGTCTTGTATTGTACCATCACGTTTTTCAAACAATAGGTTTATAATTAAAACGTAATATTAATACGTGAAAAAAAAACTTTCAGTAGTGTTTTACGAAAATTGCGCGGACGAAAGAGTATAAAATTTTGCAAAATTATAGTTTTTGTAGAGGAGGTTGTGCAAATGCTAATATATTTGTAAATACTATAGCATATTATTAAAATAAAACCACACGCGCACCAATATCGTACGATTTACACACACATGTATACATTTTACTTCGTGTTAAAACGTAGCCATGACGGTCATATATCTATTAATTGACAAATATAACAATATCCTTGTCTAACTAATTAAAATCTTGTATATATACTGTTAAATAAGTATACGGTACGCAAATCAAAAGATTAGAAGCCGAATTCCGACCAATCTCTAGTGTATTTAAATTATCGACAATTTTTAAGGAATCTTTACATTATTGTTTGTTGGTATGAACTAAAATGTTGGTAAAATGCCAGAAGTGTGCTAACGGACTGGTCAAATACTGGAAAATTCTGGAATGTTTTGAAATATGGTTCTGTATATCATAAATGTCATACTAAATTTGTTAAATATCTGAACTATTCTTATGACATAAATATTAATATGCTCGTTTTCTTCTTTTATCTACCGTTATCCCGGTCTGGACCACTTAAATTGCTTAAGTCCATATAAATGTAAAGGAAAAAGCCCGTCTGAAAGTAAGGTAAGTAACAGTGATATATTATATTCGAAGGTTATTTTATATATCTCTTCTCCCTAGCGTTATCCCGGTCAAGTACCAGGGTCCGCTTAGATTGCAGAGGATGTGGCTGTGAGGCGAGTTAAGATGACCGATTGCCATCTGACATCATCCTCGGAACCCCCACGATCTCGACAACCCGGCAACTAATATCACAAAATGACATTAATAGGGTCCTACTGTTTTATGTGCCTACAGAAACACGTAGAAGGTCTATACTAATACATAAAGCAGAAGAGTTGGTTTGCTTAAACGCGCTATTTTCAGAAGCTACTGGTCTAACTTGAAAAATTCCTTTAGTGTTAAAAAAGCCCAATTATCGAAAAAGGCTATATATTGTCACGCCAAAATTTAATCTATTTTTTTACCTAATTATACTTGGAAAAAGATGCAGGGACAGCTTATCACATATAAACCAATGCTAGAGTGTGTGTAGAATGCCATCTGTCACCCGGTTGGAGTAAGAGCTACTTAACCTAGCGATCGACTCAAATGCCGATCACTGATTAGGCCACGACCTCCTCTAGGTTATTTCTATTATATATTTGTGTATAACAAACGTCTGTTACAACTGTGTTATACACAAATATTGTCTACCTTAAAAAAGACCTCCGTGTGTCATATACAGGACTATAGTCCTGTATATTTATTAATGTGCTGTTAATTTATAAGAATAAACAAGAAAAACTTTCTGAATTAACAAATATTGTTTTCCAAAACAAAACGTCAAGTGATTGTATTGTTGTCGCGTTTCGTTTGATTTGTGAGACTCCCCGGAAGCCTAATCTCGTTATTAAAGCCTGCAACGCATCTGCTAGCCCCTGGTGGTGTAGATGACCAAGGCCGACGGTAGTCACTTAGGTGAACCACCCGCCCGTTTGCCCCCCTGTGCCTTTCGAAATACGGAAGAAGTCAGATATTTGAAAACCAGTTTTAGAATTGGTCACCCATCTATCACCAGGCCGCGGGAGGAGCTACTTAACCTAGCGATCTAATCAAACGCCGGCCATCGATTAAGCTGCGACCTTCTCAGCTTTAATTGTTGAAGGGTTAAGAAGGAATCCGTATGGTTCTGGTCTTATGTATCTTGGTGGGGCTCTCATAGCGGATGCATCGACCCTATTGGATCATTTGTGCTCGCCCATTCCCTTTGTTCTCTCAGCTGCAGTCCTCAAAGATCGAAGTAAGTAGTTCCAGGACGGCCCTCAGCTTGAAGGAACCGTAGTCCTCCGACCTTGGATAGGCCACGCCGAAGAGATTCATTCTTGTTCTGGCCAGTCCATCACATTCGCACAATAGGTGCATCATCTTCTCCGCTTCTTCACAGCAGGTCCTGCAAGTTGCAACGCTACTTAATGCCATTCGAAACAGAGTCGACCTACTCCCGTAGTGACCCTTAACAACTGCTATGACGTACCTCAACTGTTTGTTTTTGTAGAAACCAGTCCCTAACTTGCTCAAAACTCGGTGGCATATCGGGATCCGTTATTTTACGTGCCTTCTTAAAGGACGAAGGAGATCGGAGACCTTACGACTCTTAAAGTCTCATTCGACGAAGTGATAACGGCTCCTTTTTTCTTTTGAAATTACGGAACCCGAAGTATTGACAGATTCTTTAATTCAATTTATGTATAATAGAATAACCGAAAACGTAAATTCAATTATGTTGATCCAGCATACCTAAAATTTTCAATTTGTATTTAAATATGAGAATATGGCCCAAAAAAGGACACAAAGACACAACAATATCAATATAACAGCACCTCCATCAATTTCGTAAAGTTTTGTTTGTGAGCGGTGTGCTCGTAGCTGCCGGTCCCGTATTGGACTATTCAGCCATAAGCGTGAGTGCACCAAATGATCCTTGGTGTTGCTTATATCATCTGTTAGAGATGAATCAGGCCAATGATGATGAGAATACAATCCGCTTTTATTATTACGTCTCTACTTGTCATAAAAAAAACATGAATGCACGGACTACTCTATACATATTTGAAACGGGCGTTAATTCTATTATTAATAGAAGCAATACTGCCTGTCAATGTTGGCCAAACATATCAACATAATGCAATCACAAACACTGGCGAGGCCAGGTCTCAGCGCTCAGCAAACACGTCAATGTCTAATTGTAAGCCATTCATTAGTAACAGCCTCCGATTTGGAACAATTAATAACAATTTGTTAGCAGTTAATAACCCCATTTATATTATATACTAGCTTTATATTATATACTAGCTATTTCCTGCGACCTCTTTCACAATGGACCTATAATTTGGACTTTATTCCGAGAGGTTAACTTAAATAAAAATGCCAGTAATAACTGGAATGAGGAGGAGACGATGAACGACGTATGGATTTCTCAAATTCTGTACAGAAAAAGCCTCATGACCCATCACTTTGAAAAAAAGAAAATTTTTATTTTGAGGACACATAACACTGTAACCAATCATAATAACAAATAGTGAAATAAATCTTATAAATTATAAGATTGCCCACAGTGAGATATGCCCCAAAACGGTTCGAAACCTCTCAGCTAAAAAGTTGGAAGTGGAAGAATTCCTGCTTCCAGCGCTTTGGAAGCCAGCGCTTCAGGACGTGATTAAAATAAAAAAGAACTGCTTTAAGATCAGGTAACTCCTAGGGGGTGAATCTTCCTTTGTCTGTCCGATAACTGATCAGATCCTTCACGGGTACGCGACCCCGGAGTACCCTAGGTGGTATTCCGTCCGCAACTCCCCCTATATTATCCGCGACAGTAATATCCGCATCCTTTCTCTCCTCCCCATCTACCTTTATATCCTTTTACTCCATCCCTTTCCCTTACTCTAGTCTTTCTAATTAGAGGTAGCGCAACACTTGTAGCCGAAATGGGACGGCGCGTCCGGGTACAAGATAGTGACAGAATCATTGACATCAGTCAATGTGATTCAGTTTCTAAGCTAACTTATTAATTAGTTAACTTTAAAAACTATTGCATTCCTAAAATAGTCAACTGTTCTTACTTTTTAATGTTAAGACCTATGTATGACCACAGAATATGCAATAAATGATTTACTATCTTTTCTATCAATCTATCTTTGGCTGGCCCGTTAGCGCAGGGGGCGCGGACCATGCCTTCCGTTCCGGGGGTCGCGGGTTCGGTTCCCGCCTTCACTCTGGGTGTATAATCTATACGTATATATTTATATATCTCCAAAAAAAGAAAAATATTTGTGTATAATAGGCGTCCGTAACCTATAACACAGGTTTAAGTTGTCTACCTAAGGAACAGACGTCCAAGCTTCATAAGATCCTATTTATTTATTTATTTATCTATCAATTAAAATATTATTATCTACAGAAGAAATGTGCAAATATAACGAGATAGAAAACGTTTACAGGATTGGATATCTTGCAATGAATATAAGATATAGCTGAGAGATTATACCATGAATAAGAGAAGCAGCCGTAGAAAGGGGTTCATCTTTATAATGCGGAAGCTTTAATAGGCTTAAGAGATATTTCAAAGAAAACGTGTTCTAGGAAATAATTTTGTAGAAAATAGGAAATTATAAGGGCATCTCGTTAATATCAAGCGCTCTTCTTGATCATAAATTGATCTTTACAATGGCCTTACAAGACAAAGACATAGAGTTGCAGTAGTCAGAAAAATGGCTAAAAGCGTGTCAAGACACGCTTATATAGAAGGGTTCCGTATCTGAAACTATAAACGTATTTGTTAAATAACTCGAGAAGTTGTTGTCCAATTTCGTCTAGAATAATTTTCCTAATGAGTTTTTAGCATGTTCTATCAACATGGAAAGTTTCAAGTCTCTATGTCTAATAGTTTGGAAAGTTGAGGGTAGGACACCTTACGGGCAGATAGACAGACGCACAAACGGATGGACGGACAGAGCGAAATCATAAGGGTTCCTTGTAGTACTACAAACCCAAACCCTAAAAATTCGCTACTCAGATTTTATATATCTTATATAAAATTATCAATGTCCATATACATCATATATTAATACCCAATAGACGATCTGAATCTGGCGTCCGAAAATTTTGACGACACTCGACTCAAGAATTCTCTAAATCTGTTCCCATTTTTATTCTTTTGTAAGTTATTTACTTCGCAAGACAGCTGTATTTTCAACGTACACTTAACTTTGAAGGTTTAGTGTTTGGCCGGTCCCTTTTTATTTTATAAGGTGGAAACATGTCACAGTATCGCTGCCAGAAAATATTGGGACATCTTTCGTATTTACTTGAGCACAAAGTAAGGTTGTTTCTAAAAGGAATTTTTGCAGGTGCTTTTATCCTACAGATGGGGAAATGCTGTCTTTCATTTACTAAGCAGTTTATCTTAGTTTCCCAATATTAAATCCAACGTTCTTGACAATCAATACATCACGTTACATTGTGTCACGTTAAAAAGTATTCTTAATGTTGTATCACGTAAAAACATTGGTACGTTTAGTATTAAATTTCTGTATACACGCAATAAAATTTACAGAAAACGGTAACATTGAATGGAATTTACGGACCGCGACGTGTCGGTCTGGTCTGAACGTTACCGGAGTAGCGAATTTACTGGACGACTGTTACGCTATGATATTCGGCATTACTGTCAGAACGTGCTGACGCATGCAATCCTCTAAGCTGGAATATGTTCCTGAATATTCCACGATTTCGAATCAATTATCTTTTCAATCTGGCCAAAGGCTGAATATCAGTAAAATCACTTTTAGCTTAGCGACATTTGTAAAGATACTTAATTGATTATATGTAGTATGTACTTACATGATTTTTAATTCGCCCAAGCCTATAAAAATTCACGGAAATGTTCTCGCGTGCGTGCTGTCGCGCGCACACAGACACGCACGCACGCACACACGCGCACGCATGCACGCAGAGACACACAAACACACACCTATATTATATAATTTTAGCTACAGTTTACTTAAACATTTGTAACGTTTAAAAGTTTAGTAACACTATGTATATATAATATGTATATTATTTCTAATTGGAAGGTGACCCTCATGATACAGGGAATCTGTCTGGGGGGGCAATAGTGTTAGTTTGTGTAAGTTTCAAAACATAGTTGTTAAATTTTAAGTAATTTTAACCGCTAGATTAATAAAGATTTTTATGCCCACTATCATAAAATGGTCCTTCGAGCCGGACAAAAAAACAGTGTTACAAACCTGTGGGTAGTCCCCGTACTTCGTCTGATAGTCAAACACATAGAGGTAGGAATTTCTTCTCAACGCTGAATGAGTATCAGCTGTTAGAACTGTAGGTGCGACCACTTGCGCATCACTTAAAGCTTCCAGAGTTTCGTCCCTGTAGATAAAGTTCTGTTATAATAAAGGAGATATACACTTTATAACACATTTTGTGTGATAACAAAACAAGAAATATAAAACACAACGAAATATAGGCCTGACTTTTTTGTAGAACTCTATCTTAGACAAGTAAGAACACACTTCTACAATAAAGACAGTCAAATATTTATAAAAATATTTTTTTTTATTTTAAGAAATTCCATTATAAAAACAATTAGATATTTTATTCAACGCATTTTCAAGCGGAGTCAGTGATCTCAGACTTTTGAAGGTTTTATGGAAAAACTAAAATTACCTTATGTTGATAGGATGCTGAACAGGTCGCTCCCAATCCGTGTACTCATTGATGATTGTGGCCAGAATTTCAGATAAATGATAGCTGTATGTGTTCCGTACGAATGACTTGAGGATCTTTGATCTTCTGTCTGCTTCAATTCCGTACTGCACATCGTCACCGCTGAATGCAAAATACGCTTCCGCCTTTGTAACGCCCAGCATGAGATCGTATCTATTTTGGACAAAATTCGAATTAATTACATTACAGGACTGAACAACAACAATTTTTCAACAAACTCTTCTAAGGAATGATAAGCATTCATACTGTATGATAATTGAGGAGGTCATAGCTTAATCAATAAGCGGCATTTGAAGCCTCTTACCGCGGCTGGTTGACCTATTCTAACACTGGTTTTCAATTATCCGACCTCTTCCGTGTTTCGGAAGGCACGTATAACAGTGGATCCGATTAATGTCACTGAGTGATATTAGTCGTGAGATTATTGAAATTGTAGGGGTTCCGGAGATGTCGTCATACGGCAGTCGGTCATCATAACTTGCTAGGAAGAAGAAGAAGAAGAAATATTGTACTGAGAATACTGTACAATATTTGTTTATCTGTTATACTAACTTGGTAAGCTGGGCAATAGCACTTTTACGCATAAGGACAGCGTTGATAATATTGACAGCTGTTGCTCCTTTTCCCAAAGGAGCTCGTGATATCTGCCACTCGTACCCAGGTTCTGGATTGATCAGCATGTCACCAGTATCTAAGAAAAATATAAAATTATGATTTTACTAGAGAACTCGGCCGATGTTGTTCTGCCCGAAGGTTGACTTATTCTTTCTATTGAATATCAAAGCAACGCCATCCATTGGTCACTCACCGCACCGCTCCTACTCTTTATTTTAAATTTCTCATATCTTCTAAGATATTCATTTAGTGATATGCTTTAAAGGAAAATTTTGATCTGCATGAAGTGTACAAAATATGTGGCGAATTTTAATGGATAAGGATAAACACATTATTGTTTAAAGTAGCTTCGTAAATAGTTCATTATTTATTGGTAATATGTAACAGATAAAAATGGTTTTTGTGGGTTATACAAAGGAAATAGACATATGCTATCACGGACTTTCTTATAGATCTATTTAAGATATACAATCACATAGTACATTATTTTGATCTATCCCGTATGGTATAACCAGCACAAGCAATGTAAGCCGCACAAAAATACATTTTTTTACGACATCACGTTACAAATGATTCAAATTCTCGACTTTTATCTACTATAATATCTATATATGTATTATACATGTGAATCTTCCTCCAGAATCACTCTATTGATTGGTAAAAATATAAAGACCGACAGACAGAGGCGGCTTTGGACTTCCTTTTAAAATATGTAAGGATAAGGATGAGAATTAGGATGAGGATGAGGATGAGGATGAGGATGAGGATGAGGATGAGGATGAGGATGAGGATGAGGATGAGGACGAGGACGAGGACGAGGACGAGGACGAGGACGAGGACGAGGACGAGGACGAGGACGAGGACGAGGACGAGGGCGAGGACGAGGACGAGCACGAGGACGAGGACGAGGACGAGGACGAGGACGAGGCCATCCTGCAGTAATTTATCTAATTAAGGGTCCCTGAGTATGATACTTACCCAGCCACCTAGGTATCAATATAAAACTTAAAGTAATTGCCACTTTAAATTATAATAAAATACATTGAGCATAAAAGTTTTTACTAAATAGTAAATTTGTATAGATAATATTTTGGCTTAGTGGGGTATAATTTAAAATTTGTATTATTCTATTATTTAGTGTGCGTTTAATGTGCGTAGGACGAAGAAGAAGGTACAAAACAAAGTCCCGTCCCAGAAGCCGAGACGTCAACTGATAGCGCCACTGCTCCGCCGGTTGACTCCGTACCCACGGGAAATCTGTTGGTGGATATCTTCACATCCCCGGAGAAACCCCCACCACCTGCCAAACTTATTCATGCTAGTATGTATTTTAATATTCATTTGCTTAACCACTTTTTTGGTATAGCTCATATAACTTGAGTCACAATTGTTGAAAAATGGAGTGGCCTTAAATGTTCACAAGGTTTCCTTGTGCTCGGACTGTGAAGATTCTATAATTCAGTCAGAGTTATTTTTGTTTTCACCATTTTACCTTTTATATTCAAAGATTTTGTGTTAAAGTTTTTAATTTCCCAAATGTCTAAATTATAATCGCTTAAACAATTATATTGAATTTGCAATTAATTGGTCCTCATTCTAGAGAGGAAAGGGTACTATAGTGTGTACCGTGTTGTAATTATACAGTTTGAGGTCCTTTGTAGACTCATTGGATAAATGACAAATGTTAATGTTTAATAAATCTTATTAAACAAAATTGTAATAATAAATGTTAGTATCCTCCTAAGCTGACGTTCCTTCCGATACGTTCCACCCTATAGTGCAACTGCTATAGTAGCAGAATAAGTGGCTACCATAGACACATACTGCTGCTCGTTTCAGACAGCGACACGTCGTGGCCCCAAATATCGCTGGCCCAGATCACGGAGGCCAACCAACGCAAGGCGTCGAGCGAGAAGTCCAGCACGCAGTCGCTCAACGCGCCGCTCGTGCCGCTGGCCGCGCCCCTCGCGCCCGAGCGGTTCGCGCTCGACGAGGACACGAAGGCGCGCCTGCACTCGCTCGAGCACAAGCTGGACAAGCTGGCAGGTAATGGGATAAATACTTAAGCTGTTTACGTTTTTTTCCCGTATATTGTCTGCGATCAGTGCTAGGACTATACACAAACGTGAGGGTCACTCTCTTGTAGTAGTTGAACCTCAAAAAATACACTTAGGCTGAGGCAACTAAGTCAAGTATGGCTCTTCTTCTAAGTGGCCTGGGACCGTCTTCGTTTAAAAGCTCACGTGTTAGAATATTGGGATGAACGAACTTTTTTTATGCAGTCTATCGTGAGCTGTCTATATATCGTTCAGTCATTCTTCAACATTAGTCGTTAAACTAAAACTTCAACTAAAATTGAAATTAGTCCTGTGTTAAATATTCCCATTATATTATATTCTCAAAAGAACGAAATAGAATGGAAACCATAGATAATTGAAAGGTTGTGCTTCACTAGGTACAAATGCATCGCGCGTGTCTCCGGTAAACTCCCTGGTGCCCGGCGGGGCAACGGACCGGTCTCCAATAGACGACGAAACCAAGAACCGCCTAGAGAGTCTAGAACAGAAATTAGACAAGTTGACTGGTAAGTTCGTACTTAGTTCTTAGAAATACAGTTCATATTGCCGATGCTGCTCGTAGTCTAATTAACGGTCGACACTCGAGTCGATCGCTAGGCTAAGTCTTCTCTATCGCGATCAGGTGATTGATAGATGGCCCATTGGTTTTCTAGGCAGGCAAGGCACCTAAAATAGTGCATTCCGATTAATGTCAGTAAATGAAATTATTTGTGAGATTGTGGGGGTTCCGAAGTTGACGTCGAACGGCAGTCGGTCATCTTAACTCGCCTCATAGCCACGTCCTGTGCTATCTAAGCAGACCCGGGTACGAGACCGAGACAAAGCTAGGTAGAAGATTGGCGATACTGATTTTCCCCAGAGCTGGTGTCGGCGCAGTGCCGCTCGCTGCGCACGCTGCGCGGGGAGGTGCGTGCGCCGCGCGCGCTGCTGGAGGACGCGCCCATTACAGCTAAATTTAAAATTAATTTTGTTTTCTATAATAACTAGATATTTTTAAAAACGATTAACATATAACTTCTCAAAGTGTTTGTACATTTTTGTCCTTGAAGACTACAAAGTACTACAAAACTTTGCGCAGCTACACAAAGTCCCCGGGCACATTACGTGATCATTCATATGAAGCTATGTCTGGCTCCGGCATTAAAGTGGCTTGGCACGCGCTATCATATATTGTCTATTCACAGAAAAATAACACTTGACTATTCATATAACTTACTGTTGTCAATTAAGATATGAGATCATCCAATACATGTGTGTGTAAATGGTGTAATTCGTCTGGCATTGGTGTGCGTGTGGTTTTATTTTAATAATTTAAGATATGAATAATGCATATTATAAAAAATATTAGCATTCGCACACCTTCCTCTATATAAACTATAAGTGTACCAAATTTCAAAATCCTCCGTCCGCGCAATTTTTGTAAAATGGTGCCTAAATTTTTCGCTTCACGTAAATCGTAAATGTCTGATATCTTTTAAGGTACTCATTTTAATGATATGTTTGAAAGGGCAATTTCGATTTGCATAAAATGTACAAAGTAGCTAGCATATTTTATTGGATAAGCATTAATACGGTATCCTTTAAAATAGCTTCGTAGGTAGTTCATTATTTTTTTGTAATAGGTAAAAGATAAAAATGGTTCATGTGGGTTATACTAAGAGATAGACATATACTTCAGTGTAGATCTTTTTAAGATTTACAATTCCGTAGTACATTATTTTCTTCTATCTCGTCGGGTTTAGCCAGCGCACGCAACGTAGGCGCACAAAAATACGTTTCTTACGATATCTCGCTACAAATCATTGAAATTCTCGGCTTTTATCTTCTATGACATAAACTTATCCAAGATATAAACCTTCTCCTTGAATTGCTCCATTTATTGGTGAAAACTGCATTAGAATTCAGCTCCAAACATTAGCAGCTAGAGTGTTCCGGGGTCCGAGGTAGTGGATATGACCAATTATCGGACAGATAAAGGGAGATCCACCCCCTGGGAGAGAATGTCTGGTGTTTATCTCACTGTTTATACTAAATACATAAACTACTTAAAACGTATGAGTTACTCACGATGGAGGTATGCCGCCCACGAAGACATCGGAATTGGTGTTAAATTTCCCGAACGCAAACTCCTTGCCTCTTGAGGTCTTGTTCTGCGTGATGCCATCAACTGACAGTGATGTCTGCTCATCGCGACGGGCCACCTGGTTAACAAGTTGCATTGATATGTACAAGGGTTTACTTTCCAAAAAGTCCTAATATTCTTGAGAAATTATTAGATTTTCGTGGGTAGATGGATAGGGTGGCACCTGGCACGTTTTGGTTACCGGAGAGTGTGTGTACTATACACGTGCAGGTAGACCGGAGCGTGTGTTTTTTTTATTATTATGCCGGATAAGCATGCGCTTTACTGCTATCACTCTTTATCTTAAGTGTTGATGCAGTCTAAGGTGTTGCCGTCATGTAGTTGGTTACCTTTAAAGATTAGGAACCACTGTACTATACTATACTTCTATGATAATATACTAATGCGACACGAAAAAGAAAAAATGAAATGATTCAAAACAAAGACAACTGATTTTACCCGAACGTAACTGCAAAGAACACTTAATATAAAAGAAAGAAACTTCGAATCTACAAATCAAACTAAGTAATTCAAACAAAAGCTATTACATTTTAAGGGTTATAAAGACCCCCGACAAACTTTCATCCGGAGATAAACGAAAATAATTACGCGAAATAGAAATAAAGGCGAGAATAAATCAAACTAATCGCACAATAAATTAGCGAATTCACCTGAAATTTTGTGGCAGCGGTCGTCATTTAGGTTACTTCCCAGCGGCACAACCAACCCCCACTCAAATTATGCCTAATGGCACGCACCGATCACCAATTTTTAACCACCTTAAGAAATGGAGGAAACTCTACTTTTTTTCACTATATTAAGCAAAAATTGGTTGAATCCGTACCCAAAAAAACCTTTATATAACAATACTTTATCTTCTTTTTACACCTAAGCGTTATCACGATCTAGAGAATCTGCTTAGATTACAGAGGATGTGGCTGTGCGGTGAGTTAAGATGACCGATTGCCATCTGACGTCGTCCTCGGAAGCCCCACGATCTCTGCAACCCCACGACATATCACTCAGTGACATTAATCGGGTCCCACTGTTTTATGTGCCTTCCGGTTAAAAGTAACCGTCCACTGTGTTATAGGTACAGTTTATTATTTAAAGACTAAAACCTTAGCATTCTACGAAACTAGCAGAGGTGATGACCAGAAGATGGAAGTTCGAGTCCCATAGCGATCGATAAATACAAATCGATGGCTCCAACGTAAAACATCTTTAGATACAGCATTGCTCTTAAAGTTCCACGTAAACATAAAGTTTTACGATTTCTAAATGAGTTCTATAGCTCTGTATCTTGTAATACACCAACAAAATTAATTTATTTTTATTTATTTAATTTGTTGAGTTTTATTAAGTGTATTAATTTAAAAATAAAGTATTTTAAAATATTGTACTTTGAAATTAAAACAGTTAATAGAACTCATCAAGGTCATTTAGAAAAAGTAAAAAGTGAAGGAGCCATCGATCCTTAATGCTCTTTAAGCGTATTGTCCAGTTCGCTTTTGTGTCAGTTTTACATGTAAATGTCGTAAACTGTCGACAAAGTCCACGCCGGAGAAAGAATGATAACACGCATGTTTGTACTCAATGTGTATTTGTGTAGTTCGTGATTGATGGAAAATTATACGTAAACTGATTGATACCCTCACTTTAGCCACATCAAATTAATTTTAATTTAATTTATTTTAATTTATACAGAACTCTTAATATGCCCTTAGGTAATTGGCATCCTACGACAAATTTGGCCACCGTGACAGGCACGATGGGCATATGCACCATCCTATTCAACTTATGACGTCACAGTTTCACGGTCTATTGAGATCGAAAGCCTGCTAATATTATATCGCGTACCTGACTTACAAGAAATAAGGCATCAAATAAAGTCCTGTATTTTATAGACAAATCCTTTTTCGAATGTACCGGATCGATCATAAGCAAGTTCATGCGCCGACAAAAAATTGAGTGGCTGTACAAACCACCCTTTTTTAAAGCCGCATCCGCACCAGGTCCATAAACTTTAATGAATTAAATAAAATCGGATAAGTTGTTCGGAAAATTACCTTGTGTTGGCAACACCAGGTGACATTTGATTGGTCGGCGCGTTTTGACTATCGCTTAAGAAAGTTCCCGCCAAATGTAGGTGTTCAAAGAGGAGATGGGTTTGACGGATGGTCAATTAAAAATGAGGAATTTACTTTTAATAAATATTCTAATATTGTTTATGTTCTACTTTGAGTAATTAAAGCATTTTAGTGTACAAATTGTTCTTTAAGTTAAATAGAAGTATGGAAGCGAGCTAGATTAAGTTTACCCTTGGACATTTAAAAAGATATTACAGAAATGAAGAATATGTGATGTTAAAGTATTCGTTACGTATAAAACATACCGTTAATCACAGATACACACATTTTTATACATCTATAATAGATAAAACTCACAGGGTTAAGCTTAGCAGATTTAAGTAAGCGGGAAGTAAATAGTGGGAAGTGAATCGACACGTCCTAGAAAATTAACATGCGCTTCGTTTGTATCAAACTATTCCTAAAGTTTTCTCTACAAAACTGTAAGCATATTTTTCTTAGAAATCAATGTTTCGAATAATATAAGTATGCAAAAGGGAACGGTTCCCTTTCCCATTGGTTGCAAGCCCCTGGCGGATGAAGACTGAACCAGTTGCCCGTCCAGCTACGGAGGGTTGGTCTGCCTTTTTGGGGTGTTTGCTCTCTTTCTCTCTCTTAACTAAAAGTTACAATTGAAATGGAGAAACTTGTGAAACAAATTTAATTTAACTTTCATTTCTTTGTACAGTACTGTTATAAAGGCCAGACCTGCGCGAGGCACTCCTCCCACACTTGCGTGTAGGCCTCGAGGCCGAGCTCGCCGTGGCCCATGCCGGCGCGCACCACGTCCATCTCGCGGCGCAGCTCGCGTGCGGCCGCCGCCAGCTCGTCGGCCGAGAACTCCTCGTAGGGGTGGTGCTCGAGGTGCGCCAGGTGCGACGCCTGCAGCTGCACCGCCCGCTTCTTGTCTACGCCTGCACGCGCAATTACTCTTGTTTATTTAAAATTCCCATTCTGAATACATTTTATAATAATAATGAAAAAAAAAACACAAATATTGATAAAAACGAGTGTGCTTTGGATCACACGACTGAAGTATAAAACTGTCTCGTCTCCATCTTAATGTATATAGCGCAGGCAGACAGGTTAATTAGCGGATCAAATTGTTATACTATTGAAAGCAATCCTATGGGACACGTCTCGTTGTAAATGCACTAATGTTCCTAATTCAGCACGGGAAGAAAGTTATAATATTCTTGGACCTGTTTCTCACGCGCCATCTATCTGTGTCTAATGTAATAATAATAAAAAGTGAATTATTTTTATTAACTCACATGTCCGAAGTAGAATATCTTCCGCGAACCATTTTGTGCCCCCAAACCATAAAATATAACACGTATTTTCCTTATCAACACATCTTAGAATTTACAAACGATTAAGATAAAGTACGCTTATTTGTACATCACTGCAATAGAACTCACAATTGTTTCGAAAATCACTATTCAAACGATATTTATATAAGTATCTAACCTCGTGCCACAGTGCTTTAAACATTAATGAAAAATTTTGTAAATTCAAATTGAAATATGTAACAATTATTTTGTAACAATTTTTTTACGTAAATGACTTCGACGCGGTTGACTTTGTCAATTTGAAACATCCCATCTCATCACTTTTCACGGAGTTAATTTTACAAAACACTCAAATGTGTAACAAGCGTTTTTACTCATAAAAAAAAAAGATTATTTTTCCCTGACTTATTTCGTTCGTATACGTTCGCGTTGTCGGTTTTGTTTGGTCCCGGTCGCGGTGGCCAGGAAGACTCTGTCTCCTGCGGGCGAATACTGCGCGTGCGCAATTCGCGCGTCCCAGCGTCACGAGCCTCGGGCGGCGTCGTCGCGAGCGTGCTCACGTCACCGCAGTCGAGAACAAAGTGATAACAACAACACACAATTGATACTACGCATCTACGCTTCAGCATGAACGGGTATCGCGTAAACTATCCCGAAGGTTTCAAGTCAAAAATCGCTGGAAGTGCGCCAACTACGTCGGTAGGCATCATTCCTTCTGGTGCGGAAATCTGTTTAATCAACTGTGATATTGAGAGATTACTCAAATAATTTTTCTAAAATACTTAACCTAGCTGGGAAAAAAGGAAGTCTTAAATAAAAATATTAATACTTAACACTTAACTTAGCCAAACATAAATAAAGTAGGTACCACCAGCCCCATCGAAAGTCAGCAAAATATTCGATAACGTTACAAGCTAATCAACATAGTCAATGAATAACAAGTTTTGCTTAGTTTCTATTGGTACATAGAGAAATAAATTAAGAGAATTTACCTATTATGCAGGTCAGCGGGCTTGGCCATGGTAAACTCTTTCGCGTGGACATTGAGCTTGTTGGTGGACCCCGGCGTGGTTGCAGTGGGCTGCGTCGCCGCCGCCGTAGTCGCCACGCCGTCTGTGCGTACACCTGGTGGTCAACGGTGGTCGTCAAGAGAAGAGATGATAGGAAAGGTTAGAATGGGTGTGAGTCTCTAAGTGAGGGAAATGTGATATGTGTGAATTAAACGTTATAAGCATAGAGAAGATGAAAATAAAACATAAAATGAAAATTGTTTAGGAAACAGAATGAAAATGGAATTAATAAGGTAAACACATAATAAGACAATGAGACAAAATATTAACAAACAGGATTTCTCACGCAGGATGACAGTGTGGAATAAAACTATAAATGACAGTGATGTTATGAGTAAGAATAGTATGGAAGTATAGATTGAAAACAATAATAAAACAAGAAGAAAAATTGACGTTAAAAAATATGACACCGGTATGAATGTAAAGGATAGGAATAATGAAAAAATAAAATTTCAAATACACGTCACTATATATGTATAACGAACAATAATAAGAAAAAAAATATAGGAAACCCCTGATACAAAAAATACTCTAAAATATAAAAAAATATGTCATTTATTTCTCAGCTTTTTAAATTTGTAAATTCGAGGGACCGCGGAAATCCCTACCGCCGCGCAGCTAACAAAAAGCTGACCTTGACATGCTTGAGTAAATCTTCAAAAATAGTACCTAAGAATCATATAGATCACATCAGCTTTCAATAAAAAAAACACATCTTATTCGGTCAATGCGTTTAGTAGTTACGACACCAGACAGACACACAAGAAATTTAATACTTTATAAATAATGTAGGAATTAAAACATCTAGACATAAGTTTTCCAACAATAAAACTGTAGTAGGACATTTAAAAATAAATTTGGTTTAGCGAGCCACATTAGAGCTCATAATAGAAAAAATGAATAAATAAACGTGGGTTTGATTCCCGTCTCGAGTCTGGGTGTATTATATCTATATTTATGTATTTATATATTGCTACAAATATATATATATAAATGTATATATTTGTAGTAATATATAAATACATGTGCATTTATGTATAACAGGCGTCTGTTACCTATAACGCAGTCATAGTTGTCTACCTAAGGAACAGACGTTCGTGTATCATATAGTCCTGTATATATGTATATATGAAGTTCGTACTAAACCCTTTAAAATCTAATGTGCCCTTTAAAATCATCATTTCATAAAACATACGGCCGATGTCACGTTTTATAGAAAAGACACAAAGGAAATTGATTAACTAACTAATAGCAGACGAGCCAAAATTCGGGCAAGATAGCGTCTGCTGGGTCGCTAGTGCAAATAATATTACAAACAGATTCCTATACTAGCTAGGAAAGTTGATTCTTTGAACATTTTTCATAAACCCCAAATCTGAATAGATTTCACTATTTCCGCTATATCAGATTGGCCATCCACGCAAACTTTTGCATCGGATGTACTTATGAGGCTAGTGGGTGGGAGCTAACGTTTGCTAATAAATAAAGTTGGCAAAGTGGACATGATGGATAGCGCGATATAATTAATGATACATCATCGGACGATGACAGCGACGGTGCCACGTGCTATGATCAACTTATTTTATTTTAAGCAGTATATAATCCATAAAATAAAAATACATAAGAACTTGCATTAAACTGTATTTAACGGTTCTCATATAAGAAGGGACATCTAAAGCTGCACAACCACAGAGTTATTTCTGTGATCTCTGACTATTACCCTAGAAGGCAGGGTCGGGAACACTGGCAGTGGAGGCGAGCGTTAATGCTCTAATAAAGAGATTGCTTAAACCTACAGTCGGGTTGCAATCCCAGACAACACAATGAACCCGACACTCACTCGCTAAATGGACGACGTGCTAAGAAGCAAGTGATGCCATATATCCCACTAACTTCCCCTTATTTTCTTCTTGCTATTTAGAGAGTAACTTTCCATTTTTGAACGCATTGAAATTGTCATATCCCCTACTACAAGGATCGGAAACGCGTGTCTGCGACCATCCTCTTTATCGCAGAGCAGTCGCCGTCGCAACTCCAAATAGCAATCTCATTCTTATAATACCGACATTACACCATCTCAAAGTTTTGTCGTGATGTACTAAAATTTAAATAAAACAACACGATATGTCTGTACTAAAATTTTGCAGTTTTATTATAACCTATAATGTATAGCTTCGTAAATAGATAACGAGATACCTATTTCCAAATATTTATTTTACAGATGTGACCCGTCTGTCGGAAGGTTGCCAACGTCTGCTCTAGTACTTATAATGGTTTAAATAGCACCTATATTAACTTTGTATAAGCTGTTGTTTGCTACAGCCAAGCTGGACGGGGTGAAGACGTATATGCGCATGCGGCGCGTGCCGACGCACCTGCAGGTGAAGGTCATCAAGTGGTTCGACTACCTCTGGCTCACGCAGAAGTGCTCCGACGAGGAGAAGGCCGTCTCCTGCCTCCCCGACAAGCTCAAGGCGGAGATCGCCATCAACGTCCATCTCGATACCCTGAAGAGGTAAGTGATAAATAAGTGGGTAAGTTAAAATGAATTGGTTACAAAATATTGTGGAACATTCAAAAATGTCATTGATTTAACATAAATAAACGGCAGTTGTGTGCACTCATATGCACTTATATGATTTGAAAATGTACACATCGAATGTGAATAAAATAGTTTCAAGAATATTGAAAGTAAATATAATAGCATTGAGGAAGGTGACAAAAAAAATAACATCAGATACCTATATGTATTCCGTTAGAGCTATAGTTTGAAAAGTGTTTGACTTTTAAATTTTGCCAATGGTACGTTGCACCATAATGATCGAATATTCCTAAGCAGTATTTTAATATTTATGTAACATTATCTTCATAGATAACTTATTTCGTGACTGAGCCTTGCATGTTTTAGTAGTAGATGAATTGAAAAGCTAGCAAATTAGGCGTTCATTTGAACTCGTACAGATAAATTATGTTCGATATACATAGGTCTTATCTTATACAATGATTAATAAATACCCATTGCTTGCATGAGAAACTAAACTACTTTGCTTTAATCCGCGAATGAATACGAGGGAAAGTGGGCGACGGTAGGCACTTCGGTGCCTACTGCCTGCTCGTCTGCCCCCTTGTAACATAAAAAAAAAAAAAAAAAGAAATATCATAAGTAACTGAAGCGTTAACGCCATGATTAAGATTTAGAAATTTCTCAATATGTTTTATAAAAAATGAGATGTTTACATAATTTAACGAATTTGAGTCATTTTAATGAAAAGTTCAATTTGAAATGTATCATTGTTTGAGATATGAAATAAAGTTTTTACTCTACGGAAGATGACAAATAAAGATGTCAAGAATCAATATTTGATAGTCAAACGATAACGAACATCAATTCGTGCACGTGATACATTCTGACGACAAACTTTATTATCGGTATCAAGTTCATTGTTAAGATGAAATAAAAATTTATCTCCGAACCTGAGGCGAGGATTTGTAATACACTTCGTAATATAAGGCGTTTTATATTCACTATTTGTTTTCATTGCTGTCATTTTATATTTACTTCAACCTTTTTGGCACAGAGGCTGAAATTCGTAAGAAGGTTATGATCACTAAAGCAGCTGTCATGCATATTGCATATGCATATTTATGTATAATCTTATGTCAATTTTACCATTTTGTGTATATGAACCTGCACACATATTTAGTTTCATTGAAATTGCTTTCATAAGAGCCTAAGAATTTTTTTCTCATCATTGAAACAATGTAGAAATAATTATAACTGTTCTCGTAAACAGTAACAAATTTAATTTTTTTTCTACAGTATTTATATTTTAATTTTTATGCAATGCTCTACTGTTGTTTAAAATTGTTTATTTTAAATTTTTGTATGGGAATAAAGGAACCTGACACAGGTATTTCGATGCTTACTAAGAGGCCCCTACACTATGTACCTAAAAATGTAGTTAGAGTGAAAATAAACAATTTACTATATTATATAAATGTTACAGAATATCTAGAATTCAAGATGCAATATGTATATTGTTGTAAGAAGTATCTAAACGTTAATATTGATGTGGGTATTATAACTTAAACATATTTATTCTATAAAAAAAAACCACCTATACATGACAGTCAAGTGCGAATAGTAAACGTCACGTTCCAGAATGTACTATGCACAGACCGCAATAAAAAGAATAAATATGCATAATAAAGACAAATTATTATCATTGCAATCTTAGCGATAAGTTGCTGAATCTTAAGCTTTTAATGGTGCAAATGGAACCATGTAAAAAGATAATGGTGATGTGGTTGTATACATAATCCCAATATATGAACAGTGTCACGCCTCTTTTGACATTTGACGTATATTACATTTCCAACTACCACTCAAAACATCAATACAAGAACCGTGACTGAAACTGGCAGTTCAATATCGTTTTCGTCTATGCAATATTCATTTTAAAACGAACAGGCAAGCTTGCGTAACAAATATTCTATGCGATATGAAACCTCAAAGCGGAACAGGTGATATTTTTTTATATCTATCAAAAAAAAGAACAAAAAAACTACACTACAACTAAATATAAGTGCTGTATATTCGACAGAGATAGCTCAAAAATACAATGATTATAATAACGCATTAAAGATTATACGTTATAAGCTATATTTGGTTATTTAAAAGTATCAACACTAACCAGTGTCTTCATAAGCGCGGATAGCTCTTTGGTGACGACTGCAAATTTGAAGAAAGCAGCGCCGATGTCAGGCTCGGAATCTTTGCTGAGAGCGTTGCCTCCGAGCCTTTCCAAGGCCCTCGACAGGTACATTTCATTGTCCACGTGTGCTAAAAACAAAAATCATATGTTAGAATTCATGAATCAGCAATACGACTCAACGAATCACGATTCGATAATAATTCTTAGTGAATTTTAAATATTCCATCTACTTAAAGTAAGATTTCATAATATTATGTTGAAGAATAAAACTCTAATTTCATCGATCGATAACTCTGTTTAAAGTTGCTTTTGAGTTACAGAGTATTTACCTCTGACACCTGCGAGCCTAGCACGAACATTCTCGATAGTTTTACTTACATTTACGTTCGAAATGAAACGTCAAATGGACGTGCTTCCATTTTACACGACACAAATTTTTTTTTTATGTTACTAGGGGCAGACGAGCAGGCAGTAGGCACCGAAGTGCCTACCGGCGCCCATGGACATCTGCACGACCAGAAGGCCAGCAGATGGTGTTGTTATCGCGTTTCGTTCGGTTTGTGAGACTTCCCGGTGGCCTAAACTCGTCATTAAGGGCCGGTAGCGCGTCTGCTGGCGTTCTGGTCGTGCAGATGTCCCTTCATCCTCGGATTTCCCACAATCTCACGACTAGTAATACTCAGTGACATTTATCAGGACCTACTGTTTTACGTTCCTTCCGAAACATGGAGTAGGTCAGATAATAGAAAACCTGTGTTCTATCACCCGGCTGCGTTCCTGTGTTCTATCATATGGACTGCTTAATCTAGCCATCGACTCAAATGTCGGCCATTTATTAAGTTGCGACCTTCTCAATGATAATATATGAGTTACAGCACGTCAAACATCTCTTTTCCCCGCGGATTGATGCAAAGCTATATTTATCCTCGTTTGTCATAGATTTCTGCATAATACATGAAATGTTGAACGCCAAGTGAATTATGGACATACAAAATGGTTGCTCCAACAACCATTATTCTTAGCTTAAGTGCAGTACTGCACCCACGTTGTTTTACAGAGAACGCATCATTTCTGACATTTACTCCAGCTACATAATTAAGTAAGCGAGATGACAATACACAATAAACACGACAAGTAAATTTATCTCGGAGGTTATTCGTCATGTTGTCATCTTCGTCAGTGATGTAATCGGATGATGATTATTTATTATCATTATTGAATAGCGATCATCCGCGACTTTGTTCGGTGGTAAGAAATATATTGATTTGTTTTCTATGTAAATCTCCAAAATCAAATAGAAGAAAGCAAGCAGGTAAATTAATTGCTTATAAATATTGTTTTTATAATTAAAATATAGGTCGCACTCTTGCTTTTCGGAAAACAGCACCTAGTTCTACGTTACGATAAAAAAAAACAATAAAAAACTTTTTGAATTGCCGTAAGTTTAATAAAAGAAATGCAATGTAATAAATTGCAGACTTACCATTAAAATATGTTATTCATCACAGACGCTTCAATTTTATTTATCCGTAAGATAAGATTCATCTAGTGTAATGGTTATTTAAAGCAATTGCTTAATGCTAAAAAAATATTGGATCCAATGATGTCACTAAGGCAGCCACAAAACTGAGCAGTTTTTAATGGTGTTTTTTATGGGATTTATCCTTGACCGTGATCTCACCTGTTGAAAAGTGATGGTATAATCTAAAGTTCGCATTATAGTATGCAGAATTGAGACTCTTTCCAGACAACTCCGAAATATTGTTTAACAAGTTTTGTTCTCTTTATATATTAAGTTTCTTAGTTGTAGGATGTTATTTATAGGTTTGAAAGAATTCTTTTAGCAAGAATCAAAGTCAGGAATATCTACTTTCTATTTATTTTGAAATATCCCAGATCTTTAACATGAAGGTAGGCGCGAAAACAAGAAATAGATTTTCGGAGGGCTTGTTTCCACTCATACCATCAGCTTATATTGTAAAAACTCATAATCACGCTCACACCACTTCGATGTTTAGAACTCTACAACTTAGCGGTTAAAAAGAATTTTTTGTTGTACCACGGGAGTTTGGCATTATCACAACAACCACCATCATCATCATCACCACAACCATCATCATCTTCATCACAACCACCACTACTATCATCATCATCACCACCATCATCAGCAACATCATTATCATTGCGTATGGCATTCTGTAATGGAGTGCTACTTCGATATACCAGACCATGCCAAGTAAGAGACGGATCAAGCATCGGTCTGATCTGTTGCTCCGCAGACTCGTTTGTCATAAAGCAATTGATCCCCATTAGTGAAGGTGATGATTCTGTCTACCATGATGGCTCTGAAAATATAGGACGCTGTTAGAAACGTAAAGTTGTTTCGGCGTGAACTATTGAAATTAGTTCTGGGGGTACGGAGCTTTTAAGATTTATAGACTTCCTTTACAAATGTAAAAGTATTTATGTTGGCATTAAAAGCCGTGCGCTACGTTGGCCGACAGCCCACTGCCCCCACTATACAACTAGACACATCTTGAATACTCATTTCGCTGTATTTACTACTCTACTAGACAAATCTTATAAATTCATTTTACTGTATTTACTTACTGCGTATAATTTTAGGACTATCAATTTGCGAACAATCTTTACAGATAAATAAATTTGACTGGCGCTTTGGCGCAGTTGATAATGAACCAGAGCAACATATATTATTCCGCAGTTTTGTTTGTGGATGCCTTTTTACTGCATGTCTTGTGGGGTGACTATGTTTTTTGTTTAAAGGGGAATAATCCTGAAAAAATTTTGATGTTAATTTTCTATTTAAATATTATAATTTGCAGCCTATTCTGTCCCGAAAGTGTAGGTTTATGTATTTTTCAAATGATATTTTATTTAAGTAGACTTTAGCAAGCATTTCTGAATGTACTGGGAGAGTATGCCGCACTGCGGTTGTGTAGTGTGCAAGGGTATCAGGTATCGCAAGTAATGCAGTAGATTTTGCTTTTGCTTGATTTTGCTGTGCTCATCATCCAGAGGACAATATATAAATAATTTAAAAAATACATTATCTCTTGTATCTACTTTTGCAACTTAAAGATTGTCAGATTTAAACACACTGAAGGGTGATCGAGTTCAACGAGACTTAGCTTTTTATATGTATAGAAAATATGTAACTTTAAAAAATGTACATATTATTAGGGCGAGCGAAGGGAGCCCTAATACACTATCCCATAACCTTAGCAGTTTCGTGGTACACTTTACAGAAAGACTATCAAGCCTATATATTTTGTAATATATGAAACGCGAGCCCTTACTAAGTTCAGCTTTCTTCTAGTTTATATTATTTCTATATTAGTTATTTACTCTAAATTAAAGTGGTAAAGTAAAAATTTCAAAAATAATAAATTTTAAAACATGGCCACCCTAACCGCATCAAACAAAATGTTCTCCTAAGTATGTTTTTTCACGCCATTGTCATTTTACCTTAGATAATATTGGGAAAAAATAACGGCGGTAGTTTCAGAAAGATGTCGTCTGTCTCTGTACCACTCTTGTATCGTCGAATATGCATTTTATTCATTGCAAGGTAAAATTTTGGATTTACAATTATCTAAGTTAGCTGTTTATGTATTTCAAACTTTTGTTTTTTTTTAATTTTTTTATTATATTAACATAAACAATACATACACTAATTTAGCCTTAAAATACATTTTACAGGATCTATAAAACTAAGGGTTGTCTTATTTATAGATGTTTTCATCTTGATTCCTCTTCTGCGCTGAACTTCTATATAAGACGTTTTCGTTACTTGCTAATTGTTATCCGCAACTTCATCCGCGTTGTTTTCTTTCAATTTAAATACAAACTTTCAGCCCCTATTTCGTCCCTTTCAGTTTACGTTATCGCGACAAAACGCAGCTAATGTCCATTTCCAAGGTACAATTTTTCACAATACCGAAATCCATCAATATTGGATCAGCAGTTTCAGCGTGAAAATGTAACAAACAGAGTTACTTCCGCCTTTATAATATTAATTAGGAATAAAACGAAGGTTTATTTGAAACTGGTCCGTTGGCGCATTGGGCAGTAACCGGTCATGGGTTCGATTCCCGCCTCGAGTGTGGGTGTATTATCTTAATGTAAATATTTATATATTTTATAGACGCCTGTTATACTAAAAAAGATATTTGTGTATAACAGGCGTCTGCTACCTATAACACAGGCATTAAGTTGTCTTCCTTAGGAACAGTTGTATAGTCCTGTATATATTTATATTTATTAATGAAATCGTTAATTTGGAGTGGAAAAAAAGGTAATAGGCTAATTTAAATTAGACTTTCCATCGCGGAACCCCAAAATTTCCGGCTGGAACCTAATCAGCTAACAAAGAGAACTATAAAGCACAACACTTGCTTACGACGACGCAGCGGTCATAAACCGAAAGTATTTCACTAAATATTGCAGTCGTCTGCAGTAGGCAATAAAACGCAGGCGGACCCTGGTGTATTAACTAGATCGTGCCTCGAATGTACACGAATAGTCTGTAATATGAAAGCAAGCAATTAAATGCCATTTTTTTGATTCCGTCATTAAGAAAGCAACTACAGAGCTGTAAAATTCAGCACTTTTAGGTACACATTTTTATGGGCATTATATATGAAGCTTTAACGCGCTAATCTTAGGAAATACTGGTGCGATTTGAAAAGTCTTTCTGTGTTAGATAGCCCATTTCTCGAGAAAGGTTATAGGCTATATATCTAATCTATCTTTAGAGCCTCAATAGCTCAACGGTATAAGGTATGGAGTGTAATCCGCAAGGTACCCGGTTCAAACCCCACCGCCGTTGGAGTATTGTCGCACCCATGTTAGTAGTTTTTGGCACGCAGACCATCCTCACATTGCACACCTCTGCAATCTAAGCGAAACCTGGTATCAGACCGGGATAACCCTAGGAAGAAGATTACATAAAGACATATCCGATGTCATTTAATTTTAAGGATTATTTTTGCCAAAGCGCCAAGTCACCTAGTTCATGTTTGGGAGGCTGAATCAATCAATACCCCATACTGAGAGGCTGTTTGATTAAGTGAAACCAATTAACATCCTCACGTTCCGAATGTGTTCAATCGTGTGTACACAGCCTTATACTGTTTGCATACAAGACATAGTTACGTACCAGTTAACAAGATTATCCTGAGGATCCACGCAAACAAGTGATGATATACGTTGAAAAATTTACGATATTTTTGCTAAAAATCTGTAACATATTCAGAAAGTTTATAATATTTTCACCATTTTAAAAATCATCAAAAGATGTTCAAAACCTAGAACTGTGCGCAGTGCTAAGAATTTCCTATCTCGCACAATATCTCTGTGGGTGACTAAGGAACGTTCAAGAATAGAGCATACTCACTTCTCAAAGGCCAAAACTTATTTACAAGCTTTCTGGTAGCGCAATTGTCCATTTCAAATCTCAGTATAAAACGTAGAAGAAAGTATATAATGCAAAAGATAGATTTACAAAAGATAAATTTTCATTCGATTTTTTTAGAAAAATTATTTTAAAATAGATCCAAATTTGAAAACTCAGTAATATATCGATGGCTCCCACGTAAATTGCCGTAACTCCACCAGCAGCAGCACAGTAGAACGTCACAAACAGCTCAGTTGAAAAAAAATCGTCATTATTTAATATATTTTAACATCCAAACATGTATTCAATAATGACGATTGAATTATTGTATACTAAAATACATTAAGTAGTGACGATTATATTACAATTAAATAATTTGTTATGCTCTATTTTTAAGCTGAGAATTTGGAGTTACGACTATCTACGTGGGAGCCATCGATATTATAGTCAATTTAAAATCTGGCATAAAAAATCAGCAACAGCTTATTAATAAAGAATAATAACATCTGTATTTAAATATTTCGTAAACCGTTGATGAGTGTTTTCAAAGTTTCACGATTAATTTGGAGTATGTCAGCAGAAATTAAAGGACATTTGGTGTTGTCACGCCAATTAGCGGATCATCCATCATTCGCCATATGCCTACCTACTCATTTTGTTTGCACCGAGATCATCCACGATCCCAGGATTAATTAGATTCCAATTGATGAATAATCTTCCTATCATTTAATACGTATATAAAAGCAATACCTGTATATAAATTACGGAGCGAAATTTACCTTGGAATACAAAAAAAATCGGTGCATTGCTATGCTTTAATGAAGGCATATAAAAGGTGGTATACCTTTTTTGATTAAAACGTTGCGAAAATATAAACATATTTTGTTCGCGGATTTTCGCAAACTTGTTTAACTTTTCCTATTTTTTAGGGTTCCGTAGTTTTACAAGGAACACTTATAGTTTTGTTCTGTCTATCCGTTCGTCCGTCGGTCCACGAGGTGGTCCCTCCTAGGATGTCCAAACTATAATATATGGAGACTTAAAATTTTCCATGTTCATAGGACGTGCTAAAAACTCACAAAGAAAATTATTTTGAGCGAAATCGGACAATAATTTTTGAAGTTATTTAACAAATACCTTTTCGGGTATCCGGTACTTTTATATTCTATACATTCCATTCATATATGAAGACGTCTTCTCTGTAATCTTGTAATAAAGCCTTTTAAGTAGTTTTTAAATGTTACTAAAGCCTCTACAAATCTCACTTCATCTTAAATCTTAATATTTTCATTTGTCTATGAGGTGCCTTTAAATACTGCCTGTCAACGAATCGTATTTAGCTTGTAATAAAGTAATTAGTGGCAAAAACCGATACAATTTTCCTGTCCCAATTATTATATCTGTAACAACCCCGATCGCTGCGTTTACGGCTTTTAATTTGTAAAACTGCCAACGCAGTCGACGCGGTTACATTCCAGAATGAATAAATAAACCATTAATTGGTAACTGTGATCAAATATAAATTTGGCATTCATTTGTCCCGCTGCTATGTAATCCGGCTGTATTAACCGCCAATTATTTCCGAATCAACAGCCCTCGACCGACGAACGGATCGTATGTCATAAAATTTTCAATTTTACATCGTAATCATCACTAACGAACCCGTTATATAATATCATTGAAGGAATAACTATATTTTTATGGGACCCTATCCCAAAAAACCGAAGAATTTTCATAAAACACATTTTTTTTTATTTTATTTATTTATAAGAAATTACAAGTTTTTTTTTAATTTAACATTAAAAAAACCAATGCGGTTTGTCCTTAATGTTAAGGTTGCCATCTGCATTATTCAAATAGTCTAGTTTAAATTATGTATGTATATAATATAAAAAATGTAACAATTTACTTAATATACAGAATTCTAACTTAAAGGAGTTTCGCAAGCACGATTTAATTTTATTTAGATATAAGATATGTTTTTAACATACTTTTAATATTTTTACTTGTTATCTTACCTTTTAAAGTGCAGGGTAGTTCATTAATATATTTCGAACTGTTCGAAATCGAAGAGTCGACTGTATGTAAGATGAAAAAGTTTTAGGCCCACAGGAGACAATTCTTTACCGTGTCACGTTTTTAATCAATGCTAATACAACCGGGGTTGGTACTAAAAAGAGCCTGCTGTGGGCCTAGCTCGAATTTTTTCAAAGTCGATTTCGAACAGTTCGAAATGTTCCTGCTAGGACCTCTGATATGTACAGATCAGAAATCAGTATTTTTTTTTTAAAGAATATTAGGAATACTTTTTAGGTATGTCTAATATTCCCTTTTTCTCCTCCTACTAAGCTTAAATTAAAAGCTTGTATTAGGAGTGGGTGCGATAATACCCCAACGGCGGTGGGGTTTGAACCGGGTACCTTCCGGATTTCAGTTCATACCTTATACCGTTGAGTTATTGAGGCAGGGTTTTAAAATTATTCCGCAGAAAAACAGTTTACTGTTTTTTGTTCACATTTCATGTTCAGGAACAGATAAATCAAGTTTAAAAAGCCCAATTGCGATCGCGATCCCTGTAAACTCACCTCCGTAAGATCAACAATTTCAATGATACAGTATACTTATCTGTTACAATCCACAATTTCAAAAATGGAACCTTTAAAATGAAGCTGATAATTATTCTGCGGATCTTTGTTTTTTACGCATTTCATGTTAAAGAAAATGGAATAGAGCGTAAACAAGACTGAAAATAATTATTAATAACGGCGTCCGTAAAATGGAATGTGCTTCGCGAGTCCATTTAATATTTGTTATTCAACTCATAACAATTCGAATAATGGGTCTTCCAAAATTGAAATTTCTCTGTTTCGCATTTAATCCCAACCCTTGGCGCGAGACGCTGAAATTTTATATTATTACTAATATTTGTATTCAGCAATAATAAGCATAAACAGTAAGCCGTATTTACTTATTCTAAATTAATTTAACAGTCTTATACAATATACATATTATCTTATTTTTAATATATTGGGTATTTATACGTACTTTGTCTAATAGAAAATAGAGCATTGTACACGGGTAGCCTTTAATAATTGAAAATCTTCCAGAACATATTTTTTTTAATTAAATAAAGGGGAGGCTGTAGCCGGCATTTGAGTTGATTGCTAGGTTAAGCAGTTCTTATCGCGGTAGGTGAGCAATTGTAAAACGAATTTTCAAATATCCGACCTCCACCGATTATTGGAACGCATGGAACACAGTGGGTCCCAATTAATGTCACTGAGTGATTATCTGAGTGATATTAACCGTAAAACTGAAGAGATTGTGGGGGTTTCGGGGATCAGGCCAGGCGGCAGTGGGTCAGCTTTACTCGCCCCACATGCTCTGCAATTTATGCAGACCCTTGTACTAGACCGGGATAATGCTAATTTAAAAAAAAATCAGAAAGAAAAATAACACTAGGTATTTTTTGTACGGTCTTTATTAAATATTACTACTATTATGAGTACGTCTTTAGCAATTAATTACTTACTATTTAATATAAAGTAAATCATTTAGCTAAATATGCATTACTGTCACTAAAAGGGTATGCACAATTTCAGCTCAATTGTTTATAGACAACTGTTGGAAAATTCAAAAACTACAAGATTTCACCCATACGAACAATATAAGCTGAATACAAGCTTGTAAAAATCAAATATTCATACAAAGATGTTCAAACGTCGACATTTTCATCCTTTCAACAATTGCAAATTTCTAAGTTTAGTCCAAGTTTACGATTGTGAAACGCTTCAACAAGCTGTGAATATTTCAGTGACGCTTAGTGGCAGTTGGGGAGACGGGACAGCGAATTGTAACGGATAACAGATGTAACATTCTGTTTTAAATTTTACTGATAAACTATTTACTATTTAGCTGTAAGTAAATGAAGAAAAACAACTTAACTTATAAATAATATGCTGATAAGAAGGCTGTTGGAATTACATTTGTTAATTGTTTTTTTTTTTTTTGAATTATAAAAGAGTCGCTGGCAAAAGTTGGATGCGGCAAGCTGGAGACAGAGTAGAAAAACATACCAAGGTGGAAGGTTGTCGGCGAGGAATGAAAAGAGGGAGTGAAGGTCGATATGCTCAAGCACCGCAAAGGAAGCTCTTCAGTACGGGCAAGGTGGAGTTACCCGGGGCCACCAAAACTACCTCGCCAACAAAATTTCTATTGGTCGATGTAACTTTCTTTCTAATTACTTTACAAAAAACTGACATTTTTATAGATGGTGCTTTAAGGATTAATTTTCATTATAAACTTTTAAATTTTGAGTTCAATAATTTGAACCCTTTTTCCAAGATGGCGGCCGTACGGCAAGTGGTATAACCCCACAAGCTTGAATTGAACTTTAAACTGACCCTCCCTATATATCTAAAAACTAAATTGCGTCCTCAAACAAATGTACGCTAAGGCCAAAAAAATGTAACATTTCAATGGACTATAAGTAAAGTTTTGTCGGCGAATTTCGACCAGCCGGCGATCTCTAGTACAATTAATTATTCCACATTTAATTACGGGAGAACAAATGTGCATTTCAATTAACGCAATTCTTGCTGTTTTATAGGGTTGAAAAATATCTGTAAATAAATGTCGTTATATAATAATTGTAAAGATACATTTAATCATTATTTCTTGTTAATTATTTATAGTTATTTATGTGTCGATAAACTTATAAATTTTAATGACTTATCCTTATAATTCTTTTTAAATATGACACGAGGAAAATATGCAAGAGGTTGAAATAACTACCGATGCCCATAGATAACTGCATTACCAGAAAGTTCGTAGGTACATTCGTAAATTCAGATTATTCTTTCATCAATGAATAGATAACGCAGTTTTCTTACCGATACCAATCGGTAGAATATAGGAACTGAGCCAACATTTAAAAATACTGGCCGTAATTCCCAAGCGGTTAAAAGCAAAATGTTGTTTGTGTGCGATTAAAATTAAAGTTGAGCAGCAAGCACGGCTCGGAGTAATGTGGAATCCTCGTTTTAGACAGCCAACTAATCGCATACATCCGGCCTGGACACTGGAATTGTAGACAATTCTTCTCAGCTTAAATACTTAAAGTAATTTTAAATTGAATACGCTTTTAAAGACTTTTTAGCCTTTGTTCAGACACGGCGGAAACCGCACGATTTGTAATCGTATGGTGTTCAGACGGTTGGTATAAATAAGAACTTCGTGGTTCCCGCCTTGTCTGAACAAAGGCTTACTCTTGGTATTAAACATGATATGTACATATATGCGTACTTGCTGTTATCCAAAATTGGTCCGCGTAAAATTACTTGGTGGAACCCTTAAACCTCCTTAATCCGGCCCTATCGGAAAATCCGTTCTTAGCAGATATCCTCCAACCATAAACTAACCTTCTTGCTAAATTTCATTTTTGTAAGTCACGCGATTTTTGATCTTCGTGACAGGTAATCTTTCGCTTTTATTTAAAAAGCCACAGAGCCGATATCTTGGTGATAACGATGACCATTTTACTTTCGTTGATGATTATAAAAGGCTTTGATAATGTGGGCGCAGAGATAATCGAGCAAGGAGAATAATAAAGGCCAGAGTTTCACTAAATGAACGCTACACGAAAGGCAATGACGTCAACTATGACGAAATCACTAGACCACTCAAATGCCACTATATCAATCACGTCGTGAACACCTGTGCTCTTAATGAACGACCAAACTTAATTGAACTATTGCTTTTTTTTGTGTGGTTTCTGCTTTTCGCCTTATTGGCCTCGACAGTGTCATTGGGAGTGGGGGTGGGAAGACAGAAGGTCTCACTCAGATATGGACTTTCTTATGAGGAATTTGCCGAACACAGGGACGCTGAAGGCCAGGTGTGTCTCGATGCTACAGTAATGTCCCAACTGTACGGGACCGACCGGCCCCTGTAGCACTGTAAGGGTGCGGGGGGGATAGTAACTAATTCAAGGGCATCTAATGAAAAGATAAAAAAAATTTCATTAAAAAAAAAATTTATATCTGGAGGTGGTATCATGTTTATTATATTACTAAGTTTCCCTACATCCATAGATAATTTAGGCTTACATGGAACTTATACCATTTTTGCCTCGATTATATTAGGTAATTTAATAGTATTGTTTATTTGGTTGCCTGAAACAAAAGGTAAAACTCTTCAACAGATTGAAGACGAGCTTCGTGGCAGGCCTTTGAAGCTCGAAGACATAAAAGCAACAGAATCTTTGAGCTCGAATCCCGTTGAGCCGTATAATGAAAAGTTATCGGAGAGAACACTGAGCGTTACGATTCTTTAATATATCCACAACGTGCTAAATAAGTAGTAACCAAATTCGCAGAGGTCTTATAAAATTAAAATTTTATAATACCCTTGCGATATACGTGTAAGAATATCAATTGTATGTATACATATTTACTCGTAGAACATAAGTATTCAATTTACATTATTTGTCACGAGGTCTAAGTGTGTATTCATATTAATGGTGTTTTACATCACAGTTTGGGGTAAAAATTATCTTGTCAACGCTTCCTTCTATGCAAGTTCTATTAAAATCGTAATATACAGTGTTGTGTGTGTTGTTGTAACCTATTATAATTAACACTAAGAATATATACATTGCGTTGTTTTTTAAAACACAAACAAACACTTGCGTTTAATTTTAAATATAGATTTATAAAAAGTTAATGTTAAATATTTTTGATGTATTAAAATCATACCTTAAGTTGCAGAGGCAATTAGAATTTTATTAAGGTCTAATCAGAGTGACATTTTTATAGTAAGCATATGATTACCTTTGGTGACATAGTAAGATGTAATCAACTGCGATACCGATAATATCATATCGAGAGATTATGCGAAAATTATTAGATATATAATGCACGAGAGACACGTAGGGAGAGAAAACAAACGTTTGTGCTATCTAAACAAAACATGGGGATCGTACTCGAGCTTTCGCCATTTATGAAACAGGTATGTAGAGTGCTAAAACGCAAAGAGTGTCAATTCTTTTATAACCTAGGAATATTTTTAGTTATGCCCAATAACCGTCTTTTCTCCAAAAAAACTATTTTATCAATCGACTACAAAAAAGGAGATTCTTAATTCAAATGTATGTTTTTTTAATGTTTGTTACCTCAATACCTGCGACTGACTGATTTTGATGATTCTTTTTTATTTGAAATAGTGTTCCCGCGTGGTATCATTTCAATTAAATCATTTTCTGATTATTTCAAGTGGGTTTTTTTATTAAAATTTTAGTTGGTTTTTGTATATTGTCATAAATCTGCGTCGAGTAATAATATAAATTGGTACCTCGCGGAATTCAGTCCATTCTCTCTACCGTTGAGCTATTAAGACTCATTCAGAGATATAATAATCAATTACAAAAAAAAGTAAAATGACTGAATGATAAATGTTAATCATTATTAGGCTACAACCACAAAAGTAACGAATAACTGTACCGCAAAGTCTAAACACCGAACGTATTAAAAAACACTTGCAAGTGTAAGTGTTCTCTGCTTATTTTATTATGTTCTAAATAAATGACATAAAAAATATTTTAGATTAGTTATAAATTATTAGTCCTACCTAAGTGCATGTACGAAAAGCTAAGTTTTCTGAATTAATATTATAGAGGAAAAATTTGATAGATTGTTTGCATTTGCCGAATTGAAAAATTATTTCACCAATAGAATCCTACATTATGATAAGCATAAGCGACAGAATATTTAAAAAAAAAATGTAGTGCTCCGTAATAAGACTTCGGTAATGTAATAATAAAGAACTTGAAATGTTAACATAGTCATTCTCTGTAGTAACAAGTTTAAAGCACAGCTGCTGAAAAGAAATTATTCGACTTTGTTCAGTTAAGAATTACAAATCACATGCTTTTTAGTGTTTTGTCACTGCAACCGTGGGCTTAAATATAATCAGTTACGGGTTTACGCTGGGGTTTCCAGCTGTTCTATTACCGCAGCTGAGAGAAAAGGACTCTCTTATTGTTCTTACAAGAGAACAAGAATCATGGATTGGTAAGAAATTCTTCATAGTGTAGTTTAGATTAGGGATGTTACGGAGGTTCGCTCCCGATTTCGAAAGATCGGAACTTCGCATTGATTTTATATTTTCGATTCCCATAAATGTTAATCGGAAGTCATATCAGAAATCGATGGTCCTGGAGGTAAATCAAATGGATGCTGGCTGGTCGAAGTTTGCTTTTAAAAAGTAGATTAGACGGAGAAAAATCTGTAATTCTTATGATTATTAAATATAAACTTTTTTTTTATTTATTATTATTTTTTTTTAAAGAATATTGAGAATCCTTTTTAGGTATGTCTAATATTCCCTTTTTCCCCTCCTACTAAGCTTGAATTAAAAGCTTGTATTAGGAGTGGGAGCGACAATACCCCATCGCATTTGATTTCATTTTCTAGATTATAAGAATTTAAATTTGCTTTCCTATATTTTTGACACCCGGGTAAACACCTGTTTATTTAACTGATATAAAATGCGTATGACGTAATTTTTCGGTTCTGATTCCGTTGACGCTAAACCAAATAGAAAAATTTGGTTCCGAATTCGATTGTTATCCAAATGCTGCACCCCTAACATCCCTTGTAGTTTGTTTAGTGTTTTGTTTTATGATTATTTATTAAAATTTTGTACAAGGTATTTAAAGCTTACTTACAATTAATATTGTTTCATATTCTCGAGAATACTCGAACAGTTACTTTATTTCTGTATAACTTTTTTTTCCAATCGTTTAAGTATCTTAAAGTAAAGATCCTATTTTTTTGGGTAAGGTTTTTAAACATTTCATTATTCTTAAATTTTAATTTAGAAAACCTGACATATGGTTAATTTTAATTCGTGTAGCGGCAATACTACCTTTGAGCCAAGTCACTGGTAACTTCATGACACCGCCAATCATGGATCGACTTGGACGAAAAACGACGCACTATACTCTTACTATCATATACCTAATTGGCTGGTACATCACTGTTTTTGCTAGTGATTTTCAGGTACATTGTTAATTACTACTAATTAATGTTTATTAGCCTAAATTCAATATATTTCATATGTCAGTTTTATCCTAATTCATAAAATTAATGATTAAGATATACTCTGTATGTGATTTTTTGTAATTTTTGCTCTACAAGTTACGGACAGTCTACATAAAATAAAGCATACTTACAAAATTTTTGTGCGGCTTTGTAACTTGTCAATTTTGGTAATTTAGCGAATTAATAAGTAACAGAATAAAACATTTACTATAAAAGAAATATTTTTAAATTATTGTACTCAAATTTAAAATATTCTATTTCTTTGCAGGCTTTAATCATCAGTAGGATATTCCAGGGAATCGCAAGTGGGCTGCTCACCACACTTCGATCTGTTCTTATCGGAGAGTACTGTAGCCCTAATAATCGTGGTGCATTTCTAACAACAGTGTCTCTTTCTCAAGCATTTGGTGTATTTTTAATCCATCTCATAGGATCCATAGTAAGCTGGCAAAAGACAGCTTTAATTTGCATATTTTTTCCATTTATAAGTTTAATCATGGTCATGTACACTCCTGAATCTCCAAGCTGGTTGTTAGCTCAAGGTAAATACGAGGATTGCAGAGAGGTTTTTAGGTGGTTGAGAGGAAATGGAGAGGAAGAGGATCTCAAAGATATGATTGATTCTAGACTAGCTTATGAACAAGACGCTATAAAGAATCATAGAAATGATAATTTCTTCAAAAACCTGACAACAATAATCCGCAAAAGAGAATTCTACAAACCCATTACTCTAATAATTCATAGCAACGCAATCATGCATGTTTCTGGTGGTACCACAATGGCGTCATATTCTACTGTAATTATAAGTCACCTAATGGGAATAGGGGCCAATCCCCATTTTTGGATGGTATTTTTGGACGCACAGAGGATTATGTCTAATTTATTTGCCGTTTATGCTATCAACAAATTTAAAAGAAGAACTATGGTATTCAGCACCGGAGGATTATCGGCATTGATTCATTTAGTTATAGCTTTATACGTCTATTTAAGATATAATGGCTGGAACTATGAAGCTATTTGGCTGCCTGCCTTGTTAATCAATATACAATTCTTCGCTGTAGCAGTTGGAACCGTTCCAATGCCGCAAGTTATAGCGGGAGAAATTTTCCCTCTTGATTACAGAAGTATAGGCGGTACTATAAGTTTGATTGCTGGGGGAATAATCATGTTTGTAACATTGTTAATGTTCCCAAAACTAATGGATACTATGGGCTTACAAGGCACGTACACAATATTCGCAATTTTTATTTTAGCAAATTTAATAGTCATGTTCTTTTGGCTGCCAGAAACAAAAGATAAAACTCTTCAACAGATTGAGGACGAACTTCGTGGCAGACCGTTGAAGCTGGAAGAGATTGAGGCGAGAGAATCCTTGAAATTGAATCCTACTATAGAATATAAAAGAAAATTATCTGAAAGGAATATGAGTATTATAACGATGTAAAGTTAGGAGCTAGCATTAAATTTTAGATAAGCTACTCTTAAAACACTCGAATCTGTACACTTTAATTAAATGGTAGTACAAGAAATTTTAACAATGGACATGTGTTTCAAGCCTCGATAGCTCAACGGTAAAAGGATAAACTGAAATCCATAGGGTGCTCGGTTCAAATCCAAACTGCGCTGGGCTTTCGTCGCGAAACGGCAGCGGGAGCAGCAGTGCGTGGTTACATTCAGCACAATCCAGTACGACCAGTATTTTAATACTTTTTCGGTATATTTTAGTGACTTTTCCGGATATCGATATTTTTGAGTATATTTTGTATGAAATGTTATTAAGAAATTTCTCTTTTTTTTTAATTTGATTCACTTTTAAAATTCTAACGTAATTGTGTAATGTATTGTGGACGCTGCGATTATATCAATGTATGTCATTGCCAATAGTCAAAAACGATGTGAGTGGTAGGGCGTGTGTGAACACGTACTTCTCTCGATCCTGCTACGGCAGTATTACAGGAATTATTGCCGACAGCGCGAAAGGCAGCGGCAGGGGCTGATTGTAAATGAGGCATAAACGATGAAGGTATATGAAATAGAATTATTTAGTAGTTAAAAAGTTTCGGCAGTGAAAGTGTTGATAAACGTAAGTATATATTTCAAAAGCACAATATATCAATATGGCTGATATGAAGCTTTTAAATGTCTTGATGTAAATAAGTACCAAAAATTTTCTACTCTCAACAACTCAACTCAAAACATACGCGTCACATTATATTTACTGGCATTTTTCGTTCAATGAAATATGCATGAAAAACTAAACTACTTTGCTTTAATCCGCGAATGATTCATTGATCATTGGATTTCCGCAAAGTAATGCCTGATTCTATCAGTGATTTCAATGAAAAAGTTACAACGTAATGTGGAACAGCAGAAAATTTATTCAAGCGCCGAGAAAACATTTATCGTCTTACCGTAATCTACAGAAAATCTGCTAATAAAATGCAGTTGAAAAGAAACAATAAAAATATTAGTTATCTTAATAACAGTAAGTACCGAAAACTTCTTACTCGACATATCTAGCCATCACTACATTAATGGACATTTTAGATAACCATTCAAAATTTAAAGGATAATTTAGATTACTTAAGCAAAGATAATGGATATCAAGAGATAATTATTCCCAAATTTGAAAGAAAAAATAGTGTATTGTCAACAATAAGTTACTTATGTACGTTAGAAAGAAATCTAAAAGTGATTTCAATGAGCTAGAGGGAAAAGGATCGGCAGCCTTTTGGCAGGCAATGAAATGAGACGCAGGCGGACCACACTTGTATAATAATTATTTGGAAAGTATCTTTCTAGGTTGTGTAGGTAGACATTAAAACGATACTAACAATGCAATTTTAGTACATATCCTATTGCTTCATTTAAATTCTAGTACATCACGACAAAACTTTGCGCTCGTGTTTGTAATTATTTATTTTTAAGAATTAGAGTCCTATTTATCAAACAGTTGCGGGCCACATGCGATTCTATGCATTCACTGGCATTATTCCATAATATATGGGTTTGCATGACACTTTAACAATGTTTGCACTTCTGATATTAGCGAATTTAATATTGATGTAATGATGTTTATTTCGTTACCAGAAACCAAAGACAAACCTTCAAATGAACGAGGAAGGTCTATACACCTAGACGAGGCTAACCCACAAATCGTTTTATTAATACGAAATATCTAACAGAACAACTACTGACTCATTTTCGGAAGTGGGGATCCATCTACAATTGTGATATTTTTTAGTGCCCATCATGATCAAACATTATATTGCGCATGACCAAAAAAAAAGGAAAAACAATTTCTAGAATTTTTCCTTTTTCAGTCACGGATAGGTTAGAAGCAGGCAAGGTGATGAGCGAGTTCAGTTTCATTTCGGTTTATTTGCTTTTTTTTAGCCGTCTAAAATATCATGCGCCCTCGTAATATTGCTTCCTGTAATGTTTTTATTCCAAAAGAATGTAAAAACAAAATATATCCCAATTTTCGGTGGAGTCCCACTTTAGAATATTTACCTTATAAATTACCTACTTAAAAACAATCTTACAATTTACAGTAGGTAACATTTTATCTACGAACGCACTTTTACGTTTTATGGCCATAAAAATTCTTTCACGGCATTAATTTTATTATTTTTATCTCCATTATTTATGTTTTAATGAAAACAATACAGACAAAAGAGCATATAGTTAGGTACAAATATAGTTTAATCGCTTCTTCACACTGGCGTGCTCAGCCACACGTTAAAGAAAACGCCAGTGTGGCGTTTTCATCCACCAATGAAAGTTTTGATTATTTACTTAAATTACTGATTTATTTATACAATTACTGACTTTAATTAGTTCAGTCTCGAATATCTGTCGCAAGCAGTTTGATAATTCATTTAAAGTGCTTTGTATATGATTATCTACGTAAAATACTTTGAATGGAGGGTAAGGGATTTAATCTGTTCAGATGCTACAAACCTTTTAAGAGTTTTTGAATTCCTATACAATGTAGGTAATGTAAAAATGCGTATAAATCTAATAACGTGTGATATTCAAATAAACGATAAGCTAATATAATCGATAATTTAATATTTGGCTCTATATTTGCACATAAATTTGGTTGTTAATAGACCAAGAATGTTCTTGCCTACTACTTTTACCAGTATATTAACACTTTTCCTTGAAATGGACATTTCCTGTCTATTTGTCTGGTTTGGACAATTTTTATACCTATAACGTACACGATACGCATGTTACTTATATTATAATATGTGTAATAAACATATACTAATTTTGTTTTTTGGAAAATTAAGTGCAGTGTGAATTTTATTATTGAATGAAAAATAAAAATTATAATTATTATTACGTTTTTAAAATCAAAATGAACAGCGATTACAATTCACATTGTTATCGTGGTGAGCAACGGAAAAATGATATCTGATATAAAGATATAGTATTTGTCATTTCATTGTTATCACGTGTCCGGGGCAATTATTAAAATTCAAACAAGACGTGTTACCAGATCACTGTGTTTTCCATAATAAATCGATTCTTGTTCGGTTCTTAGCTGTTAGAGAATTTTGGTAACTTATAAATTTTTATTTTGTTAAATTTTATCTCTTTGGTACTATACTATCATAATCCTTCGAAGTTTTGTACAAAGTTATATAGCTAAAAAGATTTATGATTTCTGAATTTTTCGAAATCACATTTTATCCATAAACTAAGACCATAGGCATATTCTATGTGTTAAATAATATTGTTTTCATTTTTTGGATACTTTTAAAAAGCAAGTTTGAGAGAGTTTTAATGAAATTAATTTTCATGCCACTGCAGCGTCTTGCAGCCATACGTTTAGGACATCGTATCACGTCACTATGGCGGTCTCAGTACCCAAGAGATTAATTACCATTGACCACAGAGAAACCACTATTAGAAGGGGACAGTACAATTTTAGTACAGAATTAGACAACCATATCGTTGCGTTATTCGAGTTACGAGGACCACTCGATATATTAAAATATACTAAACATACCGGTTTTTTTTAGTCTAGGACGGGTAAACTTAAGAATAAAAACAAGTGTAATATTTTTCTATAATTCTCTATATTATTTGGTACACAATATAGTCGCGCCGTCCAAACGTGCTCGATGTAACGGCCAGTCAATAAGTTTATTCACAACACACTGAATTTTAAAACAATGTCAGCTCGGCCCGCCGGCACATTTGCACGACCGACACCTTAACTAACTGTACAAACAAACATACTGCTGGAATATTTAACATCAGATCAGAGCGATATAGAAACAACTGTGAAGGGGGACGAGGGGACGAGGAGGGGTGTTAATCTATAATATATTAAAATATATAGTAAAATATGTGTTACATTTAAGTGTTGCCTTATAAATAAGTATTGTACATAAAATGGATTTGCGTGTGAAAAGGGACCCCAGTTTAATTGATTTGTTTGTTTTTAATCGATTATTTCATCGAAAATTTACTTTTTCATAGGCTGTCGACAAAATAATAGATTTTTATATACTATCTTAAAACAAATAGGCCTTTTTCTGGCATATAATAAAAGCGGTTCCGTAATCTCACAGTTACATTTTTATTATCAAAAATTTGCCGTATTTATATTAAATTGTAACAATGAATTAAAGTATAAATACATCACAAAATATATTTCGCGATATAGAAAACCCTTATTATAATGTCGAAAAACCGTTCAATAGATGTTTGTTCGAAAAAAAACAACAAATCCTTACACACAACAGTAGCGAGTACTTTATTTTAAGCACATCAAATTCAAAAGATGTGAAGAATTGAAGCAGAGACAACCTAACACGAGCCTAACATACAAAGAACAATGGTACCTATTATTTTTTGTATAGGAAAATCAAGTCATTCCAGTCTTAGTGATAGCTCATTATAATGTAACGTTCTGCTGCGATATTGCTTAAACGTTATTTAGTTCTTAAACGGAAGTGTTGTCCCTAAAAAATATATTTTTCGAATACGGAAGAGTCAAGACAAATACACCGCAAATTACATACAGTTAGTCTTTGCTGATAAACTACTGAATAAGAAAATTTCCCCTAGATCCGTTTTTTTTAATATTTACAAAATATCGATGACCGCCCCTTTTTATTCACACCTCATTTCATATTTTCTTCTAATATTCTTCTCGGAATATACATGATAGTCTCTAAAAATAACAACACAAAATTTCTGTGATGAATTAATTATTAAACTGGCACAAATAAAATTCAATATACTTTTCATGAAACCGCGTAAGAAAGAAAATCACTTCACAATGTTCTAGCTCAAACACTACAGCGCCGCCAAAGGCATTGCGTATTTGCCGTTTCATTATTTACAGATTTATGAAAAGTAATTGAATTTTCTGAAATTCCTGCATATCAACGTAAAGGAATTACGCGTAAAAGTTCCAATTCTATGAAATATTCAAGTCAAGGATATGCAGTTTTGTCTTGCACCAACCGAACATTATAGTTATATTATAGGTAGCATAAAAGATCTCGACTTCAATTTTTTTGATGAATGTTGAGTACATTAATAACCATAAGTCTCAAGGGTACTCTAAGTAAAATTATGGATAAAAAAGATTAATTATATCAAAAATTTTATTCGAAACGCAAAAAGCTAAATACGAGTAAGTGTTCATGTAATGCAATAAATTTGAATTATTACTGTTTTTATTTAAAATCTTTCTATACCTAATGGGAGTCCATCGCATCGGCCTGTAGAGGAAATCTCGACAACTAACAGCACAGATTTAACATTGACGGAATTGAACATGGACACCTAAAACACTGATCTAAACATTTATTTTAACAACCAACGAACAACATGTAGAGTTTTATATCATAAAAAAGTTTTTACACCTGTAGTTAAGTTTACAGAACAATTCTACAACAACTGCCACCTTTCAGTAAAGCCTGCAGGCTGCCCATGCGCCTGTCGATTTGGGTTTGTGAAATGTCAAGCGGATATATTAAATTCCATTCACAATACTGTTCAACAGTGACTAGTTTGAACCCATTTGGTTAATTTATATTTGTAGTAACTGGTTTTTATCTCAAGGACTTTAGCGACAGATGAAAAACAAAATATAGGTAAGAATTCTTTTAATTTTATTAAATAAATAATTTTGCTTCTAAGGGATCAGCCACGACATTGTTTAAATGTTTCTATTTAATTATTGCAGAGGTGCTTGGGGTGTTTTGTTCAGTGTTCAGTATTATAACGCCAGGCAGTTTCTTGTGAGACAGTTGGTTAATTATGTAGCTGATCTTAGTTTTATTGCCAGAGTATTATGTTGTATACTTATTAATTTTCTATTCTTATATATTTAACAGAATTTTGCCGGTTATGTACCAAAACAAAAATTAAATGGAAGAGATAGAGATAGGATTACTTTGCACAGTTAGCGATTATCGGTAAATCTCGCTAATATATTTTATCCGATCTGCTAGTCATTGATATCTGGAGTAGAGGCACTACATCAAAAATTAATAAACACGGAAAAATATTTTTAATATTCTTTAATAATTACAAGTCACTACACTCCTTTTTACATGATTTCCTTCCACTAAAAAACTTGACATCTCCGAGCCTATTATTAAAATACACAACATTGGTTTATAGGGGTTTTTATATTAAAAGCATTGTCTAGTTATAGGCAATTGTTTAGATTTGTTACAACAGAGAGACACCAGTAACTTAAGACTCCTACACAAGAATCTGGTTGGAGTCTAAATATTCCCAGTATTGCAATAATCATAATTACTAATCGACGCGAAACATTTGACTCGGATACATATATATTACAAAGCGTTTCTGTGTGCAATATTATTTTAAATTTTTAATTCCTACAAAAAATATATGAATAGCCAGCTGGTACCTGTAAGCTATTTATAAGCAACTTATAATCTGGACGATTGAAAGCAAAAAAGAATGGCCTACACTGATAATTATAAATAGTTGGAAATCGTTCCTATACAAATTATTTTCATTAAATTTCGGCAAACAATTTAGGATGTAAATGCACGTGGCCCAAGTGCACAGCCGTGTGTTTTAGACATGTATTATATTATTTTATTATTACCAATTTTTATTTAGTTCATAAACATACAAACAATGTAACTTGAAAACGACAATGACGGAAACATTTTAAAGTGCACAAAACATCTCAATGAACACACTTAATTCGAAATGGTCGCACATTGTACAGAAATGGTCGTACATAGTTCCAAACGAGGCACTCACCATTTTTTATAAATACTTAATACCATACTATGTAGAACGTCCATTTATCACTCGGTAACAGCCCAGCACCGAACGGACTGTCAATAAGATGTTCTACTATGCAGAGTAGAATTGAAACGGCGCAAACACCACAAGCAGTGGAATACAAAGACACCTCACTGCATAAACAATTTGTTCACTCTCACAATCTCGTCATTAATTGAGAAATGAGTTCCAGCAGTTCGATTTACTTCCTACCAATCAGTATTTGTTATGATCGAGTATTTGCCACCATTCGGTGGTGCTTGCTCAACGACTCCGCTGCTCGGCGCACGAGCCGCAGACGTAGTCGTCGTCTTCCCGGAGAGTGCCGCGGCTGAGACCCACGCAGTGCATGTGGAACCATTGATCGCAACCACCGTCGCACCCTATGTAAATTCATTAATTGACTTCATTAGAATATAATGTTCTAAGAATAGTAATGGACTGGGAATCTGGCAGACCGTGTACATCCAGTCCCTGTTGTCCACTAATATTATAAACGCGAAAGTTTGTACATATGAATGTATGGATGTATGTTTGACGCTCTTTCACGGAAAGACTACTGAATGGATTTTAATAAAATCTTTCAATAATATCGTTTACACATCAGAATAACATATAGGCTATAAGTTACAAAGACATTGCGTAAATTGTTCAAAATATAACGGTAAATATCAAGTAAGTAAGAGAAAATACTGCCATCTGCGAGCTATTCTGGCGTACGCTGAAAAAACCGTTAGAGTTACACGTATATAGTGTATCAAGGAAATTTTTACCTTAAACAGTTCTACAAAAAAGCCCGAGACAGCATATATGTACCTTTCATGTTAAACGCCAAAATAGTGTACCATTATAGAATAAGATAAATAAATAAATAAACAAATAAGAACGGGAAGAGGAACGGAAACGGAAATGGGGACAATATTATGGGATAATAGAATGTAGTAAATAGTAAGTAACTCTACGCTCAGAAAGGAATATTATAACCTATTCGATAAAAGCAATAATTCAGTTCACATTATAATTTTAACAAGCAGCCATTTTATTGTGACGTAACTCAAACTTTTGAGTAAGCTTCGAAACTCGCGCTAAGTTATTTGAAAGTGCATTATAACTTCCACCTGCAAACTTAAGCGAGGACTTAAATATTGTCAGCTATGAATCTCGAGTGATCGAACTGACTCTGTTATGCGCTTCCTCTCTATTCACTGCTTTTTATTTAAAAAAAGCAGAAATTATCTCGTTGCTAATCTCGCTCTCAAAGGATTTTAAAAGCGAAAAATATTATTAATTGTACTGATTTATTTTTAGTTTTGAATGTGGATTCACTTTGTGGTTATCAGTTTTGGTGGTTGCCTTTTTCAACCGTTGGTTTATATAACCCTTTAGGTTTCTGTGTTTATTTTCTAAAAATCGCTTTTAATTTTATTGTTAACTGTATTTTTACGGTTAAAAATCATGTATTTTTTTTTAAGTTCACATTTTTCTGCGAATTCAAAATTTGTCTATTTCTACCTTGATATTTGATACGCGTTGAAGATATTTGGTAAATAACTTCCAAAATTGTTGTCTGCTTTCGCTCAGATTTATTTTCCCAATGAGTTTTTAGCATGTCCAGTTAACACGGACAACAAATCTCTGAATCTAATAGTATGAATTCATAATACTCATACTCTATATCTAATATCATCATTCTCTACATTTAAAATCATCATACTCTATATTTAATATCATCATACTCCACACCTAATATCATCATACTCTATATTTAATATCATCATACTCTACATCTAAAATCATCATATTCTATATTTAATATCATCATACTCCACACCTAATATCATCATACTCTATATTTAATATCATCATACTCTACATCAAATAGTAGGAATTCTAGGGGGAACTGTCTTACAAGCGAACAGACGGACGGACTACGAAAAGTTAAAAATAATTTAACCGACTTGTAATTCACCGATTTCTGTGTGAAGTTAATACTGTATGCATCGCATGTCAGTTTAAAATGTGTCTGTTAGCAAACTGTTAGCACTTTCAGCGTTTCACTTGAACGTGTCTGCCAGCTATGTGCAGTGTTAAGCAAGTAAAGCTGCGAGCGGCATAATGAAGGCATTGTGATCTGCCGGCAACTGACGGCATTATGTGCTGTCTCGACTCAGCTGACGGCGATATAACGCCTTTAGTCACAGCCAAAGTGTTTTAGTGGCGTTTTGCCACGTTACATATTGTAATTCACTCTTCTAAATTAATGTTATTATGTTGCAATAAATGCATGGCTTCAAATCTAAATCTATCTTATGTAAATGTGGTCAATATATAAGTCAATGGACATACAATGAGTTTAAGCGACGTGTAATCCTACGATGTCTGTACGAAGTTAATAGTGAATGCTTCGCATGTCAGCTTAAAGTATGTCCATTAGCAAATCGATGGTGTTGTGATTCACCGGCATCTGACGGCATTGTGTTGTCTCGTCTCAGCTGCCGGCAATATAACGCATCTAGTCACAGAAAAAGTGTTTTTTTTTTATGTTACAAGGTACACGTCTGATTTTACTGTAACATTTTCCCTTTAAAGGGTATGTAGCTAACTTTTTATTCTGAACGAAATCGGACGACAACTTTTGAAGTTATTTAACAAATACGTTTATAGCGTATCAGATACGGAACCCATCTATGCGTGTCTGGACACGCTTTTGGCCATTTTTATTAGGGTAATCGTGTTGATAATACTTATCACATGGCTAATGCGTCACATCGCACATGTTATGAGGTAATTAGTGCATTCGTACGGACTGGTACGAGAAGCGTCTGCTGGAATTCGGATCACAATGTGTATCAAAGGTCAATCCATTGACGAGTGACAAAAGTGTGATAACGATGAGCATAACAATAGATTGTCTGACGTGGTCAATGGAATTTGCGTTTTGGTCACCAAATTGATACTTGTATTAACCTTGTCGAAGCTTGAATGATATATTTTTGTTTTATATAATTTATAACAAGGGGAAAACGAGGAGGCGGTAAGCGACTACCGACGTCCATGGACAACTGCAACACCAGGGAGATCGCAGATGCGTTGCCGGCCTTTGAGAAAAATATAATATACTAGGTGTCTCCAGTGACGTCCGTATTAAAATGAACTTACGAGAGTCTCATAGACCTTCTTAATCTGGCCCTATCAAAAAATCCGTTCTTAGCGGATGTATTTCCTATTTGTACGTTCCGCATTTTTTGAGATTTCGTGATAGGTGTATGTATTTATTGATATTGGCTTTTTGATAAGCAGTCACGAGTAGAAATTTATCAAATGATATATAATCTCTCCTCGCTCTCTTTAAGAAACGTGGGTAACCCGTATTTACCACTAACACCGGCATCAAACCTATATCCCTCTCCATAAACGTTACAGCTAAAATAACCGAGTTCCCGAGATATCAGAAACACGCATACAAACGTGAAAGGTCATTGTCGCTGGCACGTTAAATAATGCGGCCTTGTGCGAGTATACCACAATGCCTTTCCCACAACAAACTGCCTCTGTTCTTACAGATATTAACATGTATTTTAAGCGCAATATTTTAAATCTTATTTAGAGTACTGCAAGATGAGATTAAATAAAAAGTGACTAAGATCGTGTCAAGACACGCTTATAAAGAAACCCAATAGCTCAACGGTATAAGGTATGGAGTGACATCCGCAAGGTACCTGGTTCAAACCCCACCACCGTTGCGGTATTGTCGTAGCTACTCCTAATACAAGCTTTTAATTTGAACTTAGTAGGAGGGGAAAAGAGAATATGACATACCTAAAAAGTATTCCTAATATTCTTTTAACAAAAAAAAGAAGGGCTCCGTGTCGGATACAAGATAAAGGTATTTGTTAAATAAATTCGAAAGCTATTGTCAGATTTCCTCTAAAATATTTTTCCTAATGTATTTTAACGAAGTCCTATTAATATGGAGAATTTTAAGTTTCTACGTCTAATACTTTGGAAATCTTAGGGAGAGGGGGGGGCACCTTTTGGGCGGACACCTTGTAGTACGGAACCCTAGAAACGGGTAGTGAACCAATGAATTGTTTTGACAAACCAGTGCCGGCTCTTTAGATAAAATCACGTTTAAAGTAGAGCGGCCAATTTTCCGCGATTTCGCTTCTTAATCCTATTGGCTGGACAACGGAAGATTGCCTGAAGAAAGGAGATTGTTGGGATTCCGGGGATTACGTCAGATGGCAATCGGTCATCTTAGCTCGCCCCACAGAGACATCGTTTGTAACTAATACGGACCCTGGTACTAGACCGGGATACCGCTAGAAATATGGAGGCACTATAAAAAGATATCTTGACTAAGTAAGTTCACTCATATTGCATCCTTGTAAGTTACCAACAAAAAGATCAGATTATCCATTAGGCATATTATTTCAATCTCAAACGCAACAGCGCAAAAAATGGGTCAAGTACAAGTCAAGCGATGTTTTTAATCTGTTTCACACAAAACGAAGGCAAAAAGAAGGCCAAAGTAGCATCGGCGCGCACAATATCATTGTGCAAAGTGCTGTCACGCCCGAATTGATGTCCGCCGGACCGTTGGACATCACCGGCTGTAACGACATCCTGAAGACGTGCTTGCCCAAATTGCCGTGAAAACTACAAACTGTTAAAGTATTGTAACGGACACTTTGGTGTCTTTTCCGAGGATATATTTATTGATGGGGATCAATAATAACACCAACTTGTCAATCTTCTTCTCGTAGCCTGTATTTGGCAGCACTATATCTATTTGCTTAGTTGTTTTTTGTTTTTTACTTTTTTGTGTGTAGTAGATTTAAGTTTTTAGATGTAGTGTTGTTATTTATTTTTATGTCTGAATAAAGTTTCTTTCTTTCTTTCTAAAAAAGTTTTCCAAATCGGACCAGTAGATCCTGAGATTCGCGCGTTCAAGCAAACAAACAAACAAACTGTTTAGCTGTATATATTAAGTATAGAATATATTTGCCTCTTACTCGGGCATTGCGCTTGCTTAATGATTTACTTCATAGGTGTCCGGAATTAGACATTTTTTATATTCCGCCACCTCAAACCTTATAATTTATTAAAATGTTGCTGAAATTTATTAACCAGCCATGGTAAATTTTTTTTGGAAATTTGGAAACTAAATGTTTTTTGGGTTTTGATTTTTGAGATAAAAAAGGGGCAAAGGGGCAGACGGTTCTTGAAAATACCAGCTCTCATGTGCTTACGATTTAGGTAATTTCTACTCAATGAATTCTAGAAGGATACTCTTCGCAATAAATTATTTCTAAAATTGTCTATTGTATCATAAATCCAAGAACTCAAATTTTGCTTTTGTTTGATCGACAATCAAATAGATAAGTAAATTTATTGCACACATACACAAAAAAACTTATTTAAAAATTACAATTGATTTTCGTATATACATATAATCATACATACTTATGCAGGAAGACAGGAAGACTAAGTGCACCTATCTGCTGGCTTGAATAGGAATCAATTTGTAAGGACAAACATTAATCCCCTAAAAAATGTACTTACACCAAACCCTTAAAAACGTCGACGTGTCTCTTATGGCATAAACTGTAAGTATATACGTTTGACGAAACCTCTCATATTAATATCTGAGATTTCAAATGTAATATAACTCAGCAATTACTGTCGGCAATATTACAAAATATAAGACATTATTACGTCGAATTACGTGTCCTTCAGTGATCAAGGTTCTCATTTAAGTTATGTACGTATATTTATATCAATATACTATTATAGATATATTAATAAAAAGTGTATATCGTTGATTTTCAAATAACCTCTTTATGTTTACATTGGTTACTAGCGGACCCGGCAGATGCTGTCCCATTCCCTTTTCTTTACCCTTTCCCTTTCCCATTTCCATTCCCGTTCCCATTCCATAATGGTTCACTACTTTGGCGTTAATGGTTTAAACATTAAAAGATAGATTAATGCTATCGCGGGTATTTTTGTAGAACTATTTAAGATAAACATTTCCTTCACATACTATACTCGTGTAACTCTAACGGTTTTTGCAGAGCTCGCCAGAATAGCTTTCAGATGGCAAAATTTTCTCCTACTTACTTGACATTTATCGTAGCATTTTGGAAAATTCTCACATTATCTTTATAATATATAGCCTATGTGTTATTCTGATGTATAAACTACATGATTGTAAAGTTTTATTAAAATCCAATTAGTAGGTCTTCTGTGAAATAGCTTCAAACATACAACCAGACATCTATACGTCCATACATCCATATGTATAAACATTCCCGTATATAATATTAGTAGGATATATCCGATACGACAGCGGATTTATGTGTCCTGTAAGGAAATTCGAGTCTGCACACTTTAAGTGCTAAACAGATGACACGACCTGGAACTTGAAGGTAAACATCGCAAAAAATGTTCTTGATCCTCAAACAGGAGAAACTGAGGACAGCGAGCTCCATGAAAGAAAGACAGAGAAAGCGACAAGAGAGTGAGGAAAATAAACTCAAATTTAAAAGTTTATTTACATCCATAATTAAAATACAAATTCAGTTTTGTACATTATGAATTCAAACAATTATGGTAAACACCTTGAATATATGTATCCCTGGATATCTCACTAGGATAACCTATGCTGAAATATCCAGTGAAAAAGAATCTCAATGTTAATTAACATGTGAAGACATTGTAATACTGAATCGAAATTTTTCTGCCAGGTGAATAGAAAAATCGGAAAGTCAATCAAAACGTACGTCAATTGGGAAAGTTCCTACGTAAATAACCAGAATTTCTCCTCAATATTTACACCCAATTAACCCGAGCCAATAAATAAGCAGAATTGAAAAGGAATAAAAATCAACTCCGTACACAGAACGTGGTTATTTGCGAAAATATTTATTTGTAAGACTTTTTTTTACATCTATCATTTTGAAGCTTACTTAAATTTTCTACTAGTGTATCGAATGTGTTATTGTGAAGTATATAAAGTATTATTAGTTGTATTTAAACTATTGCTGCTAGTAGTTCAAGAGTGGGTAGCAAAAGTAAATATTAATTCATGTTATTATTTCCGATTTCTTAACAGATGTCACACAGAAACAAAATAATTGCTTTTGATTTGACATCGACAATAGTAATGTTACCAGTATACAAATTTGAAAATATGCAATTATTAAGAAAATTACAGTAATTTTTGTGCGAAGTATTTTAATTTTGATTTTTTTATCTACAAAATAGCTAACCAAACTACGACTTCGTAATAAATAATGCATCTATGTAGTTTTAAACGTGATTAAGTTGTTATTAAGATAAAATTAGGTTGACTATGGTTTGAGAGTTCACTACGTATACTTTTAATTCGAAAGTGCTCAAGAAGAAAGTAAATTTTTGATTAAGCACTCTCTCAAATATATCTTTATTGTCTATTTGTAGTATATACTAGGAAATATTATTTAATATCATTCTTAAATTATTTATTACGTGGGTCATATTGCGATCGTACTGTTTTATTAGTGTGCTTTTACTCGATGTTTTGGCAGAACTCCATATACCGTGCTCACGAAGAAGCTGGAAAACTGCGGTGTTTTTGACTGCAATTGGAATTTTATGTATATACCCTCACTTTTATATTCTCTGATAGGCGGTCAACATTTTGCGCTTACATATCTCTGTATTGTCCTCAAGTAGCGTGACATTGGCGAAAAAGATTGCGCCCAGATAAAAGCAAAAAGTAATACTACGTTAACTCTATCACTTCAAACCGTTCAACTACGTGACGAGTGTGCTTCGGGCCACACAACTGAAGTAAAACTTCTTTAGTCCCGTCTATATTATTTTATTATTATTAGTATATATATATATATATATATATATAAATTTATTATGGTTCTCATTGGTAAATTAATATTTTTGAACAGATTTTTACTTTTAGTCATTACTTTCATTATAGGATACTTCACTGGTACATACAGGATTAATTACTGTGGTTGATTTTAAAATCGAGACAATACGCATATGGTATGAGATATAAGGTAACACATGAAAGATAACTTAGATCTCAGTCTTAAATTCATCATCACACTTCCGTAACGGTCTCTTCAGGCATTCACCAGCTTACTTCGCAAGTCAAACTTGCGTAAAGAAGTTCTGCTTCATAAATGTAGAAACTCAGTGTATATTTGTTGTCAATGTAAAGAGATAAATTAAGAGCCATGTAGTTGTCATAGAAACGAAAATTTACCTTCCCAAGCTGACTTTTTGTAATGTACCTATGTTTGATAACGCTTTTATCATATTTTTATAGACTTTTATTATTTGATACAATAGAGTACATTGGTTTTACTGGTCGTTAACCAAAATTTTCTATAATGTCGATAAGAAATCCACGCTTACCAGTATTGCCAGGGTATGGCACAAATCCAATGGTAAGTGAACTGTTTTCCAGTTTTAATTGTGTTTATATTTGCCTAAAATATGCTTACTTTTTAGTTATTCTATAAACATGTGGATTCAAATACTTACTACGAATGTTATATTTACTTCTGATTCCGTCATATCACTGCCACGCCTTTGTGAATATAATATTGTTGGATTAGTTCTAATCAGTATTTTAAACTGAAAAAGAATATTCATTACTGTAACTCATAAATTTATACAACGAATATTTAGGTTCTAAAAGTCGCGGCCTGTAACTCTATCAACATATTATTTTGGTTGTTGCTAACACATCTATATGAGTATCCACATCTCTTGATAATTAATAAAAGACGATACGCTTGTGTCGATATGGGGTCGACTAAATTTTGTCGATTCAGCCCTAATAAGACACAAGTTTGCGCTTTCACCGCTAAAAAGTCACCCCTCTACGTATCGAGCGACGTTAAGTTTCGCAATCACTTGGAAGAGAAGGCATTAAGTTAGCCTATTAGAGGCTTGGCGTGCCCAAACGGGCAAAGCAGTGCTTCACGCGGGCTTACACTTGCATTTGTACAAGGTGCAAAAAATCCAATTTGTTCTAAAATAATGTATTATTTGTGAAGGTCTTTTAATAAACACAGTATTAATCTTCATCTAAAAACTCATAAAACAAAGTGAAATTAGATTATATTAAGCGTTATGTTTTTTCAACTGTCTTTATACCTCCAACGCAAGAAAGCCCTGCTCGTCTGCCCCCTTGTAACATTAAAAAAAAAAAACTTAGCTTTACAAGAACTATTTTTAAGTGAGTGGCCAACAAATTTCTTGCTGATACTTCTTGTGGCTAACTCTTCCGAATCAGTGGTAGCATTAAAAATATTTGACGACTCAAAAGAACTTGTAAAGGTCTACTTAGACTACTACACAGGCATTAGGTTGTCTAGCTTAGGAACAGACGTCCGTGTGTCATATAGTCCTATATATGTATCTAATTAATTTAACTTTAATTTAAGACCTTAAATATATTGCCGGACAGAAAACAATTAATTAATTCTGGCGCTTGTCAGCGTAAATATATTCATGTAGTGAGTAAAATCCTTTATCCACCAACCATTTAGACAGTGTTTTCAGAAATTTGTTACACCGTTGCCCCCTATTATAAGGGTATAAATAAGACTACAATGATTCTGTCAAATAAGTGAATGTGAGCATAGTACTATTCCCTACAAGCACGAGAAAAATGGTGGCGTCAAATTGGAAAATTGTTTTCAATTGTAAACAATTAACTGTAATTGACGATATGTTTGTGAACTAATTTGTTGAAATACTGTCCTTTGTGAGCGCTGCCTTGGGAAAGTGGGTTCCACTTTGTACTCATTCCAGATCTCAATTGTTATGACCGTCGGAAATTTCAGGACAAAGCTCGAAGTTCCACTTTGATATCGGAAAATCCACCATTCGATTTGTGTGATAAGAACATACATCTTCTTTTCCTTCCTAGCCGTTTCCCGGTCTACTACCAGGGTCAATTACGTCCCGGTCTACTAGTTTAACTGAAGATAAGAGATTACCGACGTCCATAGACAACTGTAATATTATCTTTTTTAATACATGTATTATTGGTCTTTGACCATTAATGAAAAGATCCCTGTATAGTATCCATCTATATTCCCAATCTACTTCTTCTATCATCTAAAACCCCTTCTTATTCGTCCTCCTATCCTTCCTTCTCTTCGTCATCTAAATCTCCTTCTTCCTAGGGTTATCCCGGTCCCAGTGGTAGTACAGCAAATTAAGATGACCGACTATTTTCTGAAATCATCCCCGGAACCCCCAACAATCTATGGGCGTCGGTAGTCTCTAATCTTCACCGTTATCTCCGTAAAGCTAGTGAATTATTTTTTAGAGTTCTGTACTCCTACAAGGAATCCTTATAGTTTCGCTCTGTCAGTCGGCTCGCAAGGTGCCCCCCCCCTCTTAGGGTTTCCAAAGTATCAGATTTTGAGACTTGAAATGCTGAAACTCAGTAGGAAATTGATTTTGAAACAAATATCTTTATCGTGTCTAAGTTTCTGAACCCTTCTATATAAGCGTGTCTTAATACACTTGGCCACTTTTTTTTCATTATATTAATGACAGTTTATGGCACTAAAATATAATTTAATAATGGAAGTATCTAATAGCACTTTATGCAAATATTATTTTTATGTTTATCATAATTGTTCAAATCGCATAAATGTTCAAGTGTAATAATTTATTACACACAATTATGTAAATAATATTAAAGTCTGTAGTTTCTATGTTAGCAAGTTTTTAAATTCACAATACGACGAACCTTTATTGATAATAAATACTGAAGGTTCGTCTATCAGTATTGTATTCTTATTATCCATCTACTAGCGGACCTGGCAGACGTTGTCTTGCCCGAATTTAGGCGTGTCTGATATTATTTTTGTATTATTGTAGTAGCGACAAAATCTGCCTCTTTTTCTATTTATAAATAATCTTTCATTTCTTTTTTCTACGTTCCCTGAAATAAAGGTAATTAAATAAAACATTCAGAATTTAAATTAGTCCAGCCGTTTTCGAGTTTCATCGATAGTAACGAACAATGACTGATTTTTATACACAGATTATTCTTCTATAATTTGAAATAAAATTACACAAGTTCTTGTAGGAATCTTGTAATTTACACAATTTTGCGTGACTTGTAAGGCAAATAGGTAAATGCTTTATTATTATACTAGCGAACACGATAGACGTTGTCCTGCCCAAACGATGGGCTACTAACTGCTTACTATATTCTATCATCCTATAATACCGTCCCCGTATGTACTCTTTGACAATAAAATGTAATATGAGTACTGAGGGCCTAGCACGAACACTCTCGATAGTTTTAATAACTTTCACGTTCGAAACGAAACATCAAATGAATGTTCGTGCTTTGCTCAACTTACATGGCCGTAACGTCGACGATTCGATACGTGCCAGTTCTGATTTAATTCGTGCTTTTAATATTTAGCAACTGAGTTGTGCAAAACGGTAACTTTAATATTTCATTCGACGTTCGGTTTCGAACGTAAAAGTAAGTAAAACTATCGAGAATGTTCGTGCTACGCCCTCTGGTACGGCCGAGTCGTTACCAATATTACTTTAGTGTGGTTAAATTCCATGAAACAATATAGTCGAGTTTTAGATGAAACGTGTTACGTTTTATCGCCGTGTCCAATGGGAGCACTCGTAAAATAAACCATTCGATTTCAATAAATATCAATCGGTCGCGCCTTCAATTTATACATCTATTATATACAGAATATACACCACGATTTCGTCCGTCTTGAATTTAAACTCCCTAAAAAGTTAAATATTATTAAAGCTGGAGTGGGGCGGGAACGGGCATGAGCCTCGAATGGACTCGCAAAGGTTGGCCAATATGGCGACCGACGACCTCGTAGGCCGAGGTAGAGGTGGCGCGAAGATTTGAATGCCTTTACGGGGAAGTTGTGGATGACTTTGGCGCGTGAAAGAGGAAAGTGGACCGACAAGGGGGCGGCCTTTGCCCAGCTGTTGGACTCAACAAGCTTATTAAAAAAGTTAAGTTTTTATGAGTGCATCCGTAGAATAACCCGTTTTTTTTTTCAATATTTTATATAATCCCACAATATGGTGGCATATACAAGGGTCAAGAAAGTCATTATCGTTCTGAATTCATCAAGCTTTATTTTCAAGTTTTCTTGCATTATAAATTGTACGTGCATTGTTAAATTTACGGTTTTTTTTTTAATTTTTAAAAATATCACAAAAATCGCGCTCTTTCTATCATCCTTATGCATATATAATAATCCTAATCTGTTGTCTATTTATACTATGAAGACTTTACTTCCCATCATCTTGCATACGCTTTATAAGAGACTAGCTGTGCCCGCGACTTTGTCCGCATAAAATGATTAAAAAAATAGCTTCAATTCTAGCGTGATGATATATAGCTTATAGCCTTCCTCGATAAATGGGTTATCTAACACTGAAAGAGTTTTTCAAATCGGACCAGTAGTTCCTGAGATTAGCGCGTACAAGCAAACAAACAAACTCTTCAAATTTATATATTAGTATAGATAAGAGAGAGTAAGGATATCTTATATCGATATAAAACAAGAGAATAACAGCTAAAACTATCATGTTTAAATTTAATAGGAAATGCAAGCTGTTAAAATTTTACTACATGTAATAATATCTAAAGTTGCTGGTCACAAAAAGCTTAGTTAAAGTCGAAGAAACCGCATTTTCAAGTTTTCAAAAGATTTCGTTCCGTTTTACGACTACACACAATAAATGCGGACTTATACGAAAGCGATTCTTTTTCGACACCACGAACGAGGAACGCGCCATAAACCTTGTTTTTTCTTCTTTTTTTTTAATTTTTATCGACCACAACCTTTGCCGTAAAGCCTCTATTTTTTTTTTAATTTTTACTAACCCCAACGTACATTCTCAAATATTAAAAAAATGCCCGGTCGGCTTGGAATTATTGCCTTTTGTTTGGTGTTGTGTTACGAGTTTTAACGGACCAAAACGCTAACGAAACTCAAAACCAAGTTTACGGAAATTGTAATACGGTACTTGAGAGTCTGGATTCGGAGAAGATGCTTCGGATCGGATCACTGAAAACCTTTAAAGAAATGTATTTTAGGAATCAGTTCAATCATACATCACAGGATTAAGAAGGAAAAGTAGAGATTAGACAGGAGTTTGTAATACGTCTCGTAGTCTTCTTTTTCTTCCTAGCGTTATTCCGGCTAAATACCGGGGTCCGTTTAGATTTGCTTTTTTTTTATGTTACAAGGGGGCAGACGAGCAGGCAGCAGGCACCGAAGTGGCTGCCGGCGCCCATGGACATCTGCACGACCAGAAGGCCAGCAGATGCCCTGCCGGCCAAATGTTAAATTTGCAAATGTTCAACCTCACTCTGGTTCTCAGGCAAATCAAGCAGTGTTTGCTTCACGGAAAGGAGATATTTTCAAAAAACTGCTTTTATATGGCGGTGCGAAGGTCAGAATGACGAGGCGGCAAAGATAAAATTCGGAAAGAGTACATTAAAATTTATAAAATCGCCTTTTTCCAAAACTCCCGGAAAACGTCCCAAGCAAAAGTACTAATAATATATGATTGTACTAATAATATACGTACAAAATGACTACTCTGAAGGCGTATTCTATTATGAAAAGGAACCGTTATTTTATATTTTTATGACTAATACAAACGCTATATACAATTATATACAATCCTTCTATAATTGTATGTAAAGTCAGGAATAAAACTAGAAAAACATAAGTCTTTTTTATAGTAACGGAAACATTTGTGTTGTAGTAACATGTTTTAAATTTACTGTGCTTTGAATGCAATTAAGTTTAAATTTAATGACCACAATTTGCATGACAGATGGTTTATATTTTCACTGCTAGTGTTTTTTCTTTATATTGTTTTTTAGGTTATGCTATCTTGCCAGCATGGTCCATTGACAATTTAAAAATATAATAGTTATGTAAAAGAAAAATAATAATTTAATATTAGATTTTACATATTTTTTGTATTTTTCTAGCATGTATTAACTTCTGCGGGGACATTCTGGATGTACGCAGGGTTTTGCGCCTTAGCCTTCTTCTTTGTTCTCTTCATGGTTCCCGAAACTAAAGGAAAATCTCTCGCCGAAATTGAACAACACTTCAGAGGCAAGAAGAATAAAGACAACGTAGCTTTAAGTACAGTCCAAACTAAATTTTAGACTAGTCAATCATAACCAAGTTATAAGCACATAAGTATCCTTTTACACCTCTTTAATAATATTCAGTTTGTCATGAAAACGAAAAAAGTGGACAAAATCCTTAGTTTAATAAAGAGCTCTTTTGTAAGAAGAGAAAATTGGGAAAAGAGAAGATATATATTCGAATTTATGTGCAATGTTAACTTTTCGTTCAGTGTATAAACCATTTTTAAGTCTTTGGTTAGTTCATAAAGATTTATTGTATCCTTTCTTGTAAGAGATCTTATTCTATTAACACAATTCGATACAATGCAAGTGCATATGTAAGATCTTAAGGTAGCGATACGCTATAGGTTCCATTTCGTTATTGAAAACTCTACAGGTTACTTTACCTATACTAATAGTCGCTACACGTTTCAATAAATCGTCGCAAAAATTTTACAGTTTAAACTGCACAGTTTTTTCGCAACGATTTATCGAAACATGTGTAGCGGCTATAAGATTAGTTCTTGAACGCAATAGTGACTTACACACCATTACTAATTAGTCGTGTCAATTAAACGTTCCCAAAATATTTGTAGAGTTCATGACGAACCTTTGTCAATTTATCATTTTATTCATTTGAAAAGTGGTGTACAGTATAGAGGCGTACAATAGGCAAATTATTACCAATTAAGTGATTAATTTTATAGTCTAATTATAGAGAAGTAATAATTCATAGCTGTGATAGAGTAATCGTAAAGGTCACCGCCAACATTTTAGGTATGGTATCTTGCTGTAAAGATAAATAAATATTGTCCTTTTCGTTTTTGTAGAGACCTTAAGACAATTGCCTGGTTTCTGGCTGACAGTGGTAATTTAATAGCTTTGTAAACACATATACGTACTCACTGGCTCTAATTATTATTATAGTGAATTTATACTACTTAGTAATAAATAATCTTGGAGATATTTTTTTTAAACCTATATTTAGGGACTTCTACACGGTCCGATAGTACCTGGAAATATTGTAAATCTAATATAATACCGAATAAATTTCTGGAGGAGGTCGTAACTAAATCAGTAGCCGGTACTTGAATCGATCTCTAGGTTAAGCAGTTTTAACTGCGACCGGGCCTTCTTCTTGGAATTCTGTCTATTCTACCGCTGCGCTGTGAGCTACTAAGTCTTTTATTATCTAATACTTATCTTTATAGTGGCACTGTTTTACGTGCCTTCCGAAACACGGAGGAGGTCGGATATGAAATATAAACCAGTGTTAGAATGGGTCATCAATCTATCACCTGGTCGCAGTAAGAGCTACTTAACCTAGTGATCGACACAAATGCCGAAGTTTAAAATAGTTAAGGTAATTAAAACATAAATTATATCTCAATTTCACGATTAGGTGCAATACAAAAAGTTAAATGCTAAAAATTTTCTTTTAATATTACGCGGACGAATTCGTGAGTAACAACTAGTAACGTATAGTTCTTACTTTCAGGAGAAAACGATTAAATAAATACATATGTATAAACATTCATCGAATCGTGACGGGTGATGCGAGTGCCAACTACTTCATTAGGAGCTCTGTAAATATTGAACCGGATGGTAGTTCTCCTCAATTGTGTGTATTTCGGTGTTAAAGTGTGTTTGTGCGTTTATGTTCATGTGTGTTGTGGAGCTTGTCCTAAGCCGTATGGTATAGACCAGCGGTCGGTAACGTGTGTCCCTTCTTTTTGTGGCCCGCGGTTGTTTTATAAATAAATAATAGTTAGTTAATTACATTACACCACAGTAAAGTTATGTCGTACTAAATTGATATTTAACATTTTTACTATTACTTACACGTTTACCTACATAAATAGATAACAAGACACCTGTTTCCATACAATTATTTAAAAAGTATGGCCCGCCTACATCTAATTTCTTAAAAATGTGGCCCGCCGGCATCTAATTTTTTAACGATGTGGCCCTTACCTGCCAAAGGGTTGCCAACCCCTGTTACAGACCCTATAGGCACTGGATTCTTTTCAATATCATAAAGTATAAAGAAAGAGACGGTTTATCTAATAAGAATTGACCATCAAAGACCATAGATAATAGCACTACCAAGAGGCTCATCGACTCTATACCTTGCTGGCCTTTATGACACCTAAGCGCTGGAAGGTGGTATTGACTCATACCTATATAAATTCATACAAATATTCGCTTATCGTTTTTGTGCGTTTGAAAAAATAAAGCATTTTTTTTTAAATTTTACAGTGTTTGCAATTCGATAACATTTTCAATACAGGCTCTACTGTTTGCTAAGCAATTAATAGTCATTGAACCGTTAGGCTGTATTTAATTTGTCGAATGTTAAATTTTAAGGGTTTAAGCCCCGACTATTTGTTTTTTCATGACCATAAACAAATTTCGTTTCCAGGTTGGGGTTAAAGAGTCCATCGTTCTATCTTTTGTCTTTTCAGCTTTGAGACGTTAATTGCTGGATTTATAACTTGAATTACTTGAATAAAGTCGCCAAAGGGAAAAGTACGTACCTTACAGTTATAAATTTACCAAAGGTACCGACAAATTGAGTTTTACATTGTATTACGCAAATTTCTCCTGAAACGGGCTCTTTATTGCGTTCACTTTGTCTTCATTAATGTAAAGAAGTTCCGTTTTTAAACCGGTGTATATTGTTGTACTTGTATATATATATAAACACAAAACGGACCAAAACCTCTGTTCTGTCGATATCTATAGAAGTCTTCAGGAGGAACTATTGCATGGATTTCACAATAAGCATCACACGTGCCAGGCGTGTCGACAGAAGTGACATTTTATATTATTTTTTAAATAAAATGCATGAAACGGTTCCGTCTCAAAATTGACGGAACCGTTTGATGCGGAAGTACATCTGTCGCCTTATACGATATCCACAGGAATATTGCAGTCTCTGTTCAATACTACACTAAGCTTCAGGTAATATAAATAGACACTCTGCATTTTCAGAGCGACTCCGTCACAGCACTGCAACGATTTCAGTCACGTACCCAATGCAAATTTCACTCCAGTACTGGGGCAATATTAAATTGTATTAGACCGTTTTGACATTATTATTTCATGAATATTCAATAAGTTTGCAAATAATGCAAGAAACTGGACTGGTCCATTGGCGCAAAGGGCAGTGACCCTGCTTTCCGCTCCGGGGGTAGTGGATTCGATTTCCGCCTCGAGTCTGGGTGTATTTATACATTTCCAAAAAAATAGTTGTGTATAAAAGGCGTCTGTTATCTATAACACAGACATTAAGTTAGGAACAGGCGCCTTAGTGTCATATAGTCCTATGTATTTATTTATCGCGTGGCATAGAGATTTGGAAAACAATGCCTGTTTAATCTGGAATAAATAAAGTAAACGCGCTTAACTAGGGATGTTACGGCGGTTCGATTCCGGTTCCGAAAATTCAAACTTCCGATTGATTCGGTTCCGATAAATTTTAATCTTATAGATATCAGAGTCTTTAAGATATAGATTGGACGGAGATAGAAGCTGTCTTCAATGTTTTTATTAATTAAATATTATGATTTAATTTAATTTACTAGACTCTTACGTTTTAACTACTAAAAGAAACTAATTAAATTTTGTGGTAGAAATACAAAGTCGCTGTCAAAAACCAGTATGAGTACAAAATGAATACAAATAATGCTACAGTTAAATTAAATGCAGTAAATTGTCATCTTGTAACCACATACCAAGATAGCAGTGGGTTGAAGAAGCCTTTGTACACTGCGTTGCAATTAAATTGCGCAACGCCCACGCAATGTCTTTAAGACACGAGTAACGTCATCTTCAAGGAATACTAGTTCAAAGGAACCTTGTATAATACCGGAGCGAGACATGGCTCAAATTGGTTGTACATTTTTGTCCTTGAAAGTACTACAAAACTTTGCGAAGCTACACAAAGTCCTCGGGTACACTACATGATCATTGCAATGATCATTCAAATGAAGCTATGTCCAGCTCCGGCATAAGACTTAGTAACTCAAAGATAGAAGGGAAGGTTGTTAAATATCGTACTAAATGCTCAGTAGGATTCGACAACCCTACTGAGCATTTAGTATACGATTTAGAGAAATTTATATTACTTGTTAACTTCTTTTTCTTCTTCCTAGCGTTATCCCGATCTAGTATCAGGGTCCGCTTAGATTGCAGAGGATGTGGCTGTGGGGCAAGTTATGATGACCGATTGCCATCTGACGTCATCCCCGAAACCGCCACGATCTTTACAAAGTTACGACTAATATCACAGTGACATCAATCGGGACCCACTATTTTACGTGCCCTCTGAAACACGGAGGTGGTCCGATATCAAATACGAACCAGAGCTAGAGTGGGTCACCCATCTATCACCCGGTCGCAGCCAGAGCAACTTAACCTAACGATCAACACAAATGCCACTGTTTAGGCCACGACCTCCTCAAGTGTACTTGTGAACAGTACACAGTGATTATGCTTTAAAATACGTCATTAACTAGACAAAGAGATCACTCAAACGTACACCTGGATCACTAGCCAGGCGCTGTCGTGTATGATCATAATTTACTCCTTTATATGACGACTGGCTGTTACCCGTGGCTTCATCCGCGTAAAATTAGTGTGATGATATATAGCCTACAGCTTTGCCCAATAAATGAGCTATCTAACACTCAAAGAATTTTTCAAATCCGACCAGCAGTTCCTGAGATTAGCGCGTTTAAGCAAACAAACAAACACCTTAGCTTTATATATTACTAGCTATGCCCGCGACTTCATGCGCGTAAAATTAAGTAAAAAAACTGATTAAATTTTAGCTTAATGATATATAGCCGTTTCGTTTCGAACTTAAAAGTAAGTAAAACTATCGAGAACGTTCGTGCTAGGCCCTCTGGATATATATTTAGTAATATTCTGGTTTAAAATAATAAATGACGGTAAAAGAGGTTCAATTTAATGTCACTGAGTGATATTAGACGTCGCAGGGATTGTGGGGATTCCGGGGATGACGTAAGACGACAGTAGGTCATCTTAAGTCGCCCCATATCCTCTGCAATTTAAGCAGACTGGTACTAGAGCGGGATAACGCTAGGTAAAAGAAATGGTTCAAAATTATATATGTATTTACCCTTATTGCTTATTTAATACCACGGCCAAGTTTCTATCTTCGTCCGTTTATAGTTTGCAAATTACGCATAGTTTTGTAACTATTTACCTCGTGGCACGTTAACGCGGTCAAGCTTTGTTCTGAAACTACCTATGTACAGGGTCTAAAGGACATCGTACTGCAAGCTTTGTGATAAGTCTACATTTAGTGTCCTAAATAAAATCACAAAAATCATCCATCTCGGAAATGAGAGGTAACATATTGCCATCCTCATCCCATCCTTGAGCGCGCAATGTATCGTGAACATTGGGTAGCAATCGTCAACAAAATGTTGACGCACAAACAATTCAACGACCCGCACCGCGCTACCCCTGTTACGTACTTTTAAGTTTTATTTACATTGCGTTTTGATGTAAAAATGTTGAAGAAACTTGTGTCTTAGTTAAAATCGCATTGGTATAGAGAGTAATAATGATATTATACAGTATTCAGTTAAAAAAATGGCAAAAAAATTGTACATTTTAAGAAAAAGCCGACGAAAAATTTCACCACTGCGGAGTCTAGAATCATGTACTGAACCCATGGGATGCGTATCTGGTACGTCGTCTTTTATACCTTGTACATAGATTGGAATTAAATTAAGAATTGTAATGCTAGTTAATAGGATTTTTAAGTTAAAATAATTTTTAAAATGTAATAGTTTGAAAGTAGTGACTAGTGAGTGGCGTTTTCAGGTTTATCCATAACAAAAATCTAATATTTTTCGGCTATCGCGCTATCAGCGAGAGTTATGTAAAGTGATCAGCGTGACAGCAGAACGTAATCTCAGGATTAGATTACACAAATGTGAGCCCTTCGTACTTGGTCACGTTTGGCCTACGATTTTAAGCGAAATGCCGTAAAATTTCGTACATTGTATAACTGATTATTTTGAACAGAACAACTCGTGATATATAAATCGTACGATTAATTATGAATTTCACCCACGAAAGTCTTAAGATAGAAATAATTATAATAAATCTAATCTTAATAGCAATTCATGTTTATTTCGAAGCATACAATTTTCTAAGAAATATCCGACGAACCCTATTAGAATAATTTATGTTTTAATACTGATTCTCAACACCCTGGAATATCTAGAAGAAATCGCTTCTTAGGACATTGTATCGTACCGTCAAACGCGTATAATACTCTATTCATGAACTCAAAAGCCTTAGACAGGTTTAGATATTACAAATTAGAATTTAACAAGCTATAAATTCCTGCACGCGTAACTACCGCGGCAGAAGCTTCTTTGCGCGGTAGTGTATCACTAGACCGAGTACTCCGGACAGGCTGGCGATGCTGGCGGCGTGCGACGTGCGCAGCGCTCCGCCCCACAGCCAGCCGCGCGGCAGCCAGCTCACCACGTGGATGATGTCCAGCAGCAGCTTGGTGCTGCTCAGGGCGGCGAGCGTGACCCGCGCCGGGGCGCACTTGGTGCGCTCCTGGGACTGTAGGTTCTGAGCCGCCACGTGGAGAGCTCTGATCGATCTGTTGATATGCAGAATTTTATTAAAGGCATTACAAATATTTCGTTTATTCGAGAGAATACAGTTTTATACGAACATCTTTGGGACATTCGGGAACATCTATATTTATAAAAATATATTGTTTTTCTGTAGTCTCGTCAAAACTCGAAAACCGCTAGGCGGAATCTAAATTCCCTTTTTTATGTAACAAGAGGCACACGGGCAGGCGATTCACACGAGTAATTACGGACGCCCATGGACAACTGCAATACCAGAGGGCTCTGAGTAATAACATACGGTTAGTATCACGTTTTATATACGAAAAGAAAATGGAGATTGGTTAACTGGCTAATAGCAAATGAGCCAAAATTCGGACCGTCTTCGTCAGCGTCTGCCAGGTCCGCTAGTAAAATATTTAAAAATAACATATATTTTTTGATTTTTATGATTTTTCATTTTATAGAGGTCTGTTTAGTTCAAGTATTTATTATTATATTTTTTGTCAATAAACCTGAAAATCGACGGCACGTGTCAATCATACAACAAATACACTTCTGACAGACAGATTATTATTTATCAAGAACGCGCACGAAATCTTCGTTATACCGATATCAAATTTAGAGAAAATATCGTGTTAAATAACACGTGTCGTTACTGTTAGAAGTCAAGATCGCGTCGTTACTCTTAAAGATAATAATGTATAGCCGATAGGGATTAGGGCCATAACATTTTCGTCATGTATGTATATTGTTATAATTTCGATAAAGCAAACTCGCCAGTGAATCTTTAACAAATTAGTATATAAAAAGTTTATCTGATCTAAGTATTTGTACGTGGTCATGTCAAGCCACAAGTTTTCCTGCATAGTGTCGTGATCTATTATGTCTTTCCGTCTGTAGTCCGGTATTCAACTGTTTTTACCCTTCTAACTTAAAATAAACTTGTGCTAGGAGCGAGCACGGTAGTAAACCAGGGATAGGCTTTGAGCTGAGCACCTTACGGATTCCAGTCCATCATTCTAGCATTTACATATTGACGGTTCAAAACAGTAACCTACGGTATACAAATACCCATTAGTATTATATGTTAGGGATTTTACGGCAGTTCGATTCCGAAAGTTCTGACCTTTCGATTGATTATATAGATTCGGTTTCGAAAAATTTAAATCGAAAGTTATGTCAGAGGTAGATGGCCCTAGACGCCGATGATGTGGTTGCTAGCTGGTTGAAATTGGCCTTCAATGAATAGATTGGATGGCGAAACGGCATTAATGCTTTTGTAAATTAAATATTGTCTGTTTATAAGGCCGAAATAAAATTCTTCTACTTAATGTAACTTTATTTTATTAGTAACGTGAAAGTAACTCTGTCTTCAAAGTTTTCACGCCTAGAAAACTGAATCAATATTGATGAATTTCGGTATATAAATAAATTGGCTTTGGGAGACGGACATAGGCTAATTTTAGTCGCAATACTAAATTTGAAAAATGGGTGAAACAGGGGTTAAAACTCGAAGAAAATCACGCAGCCGAAGTTAGGTGTTAAAGCTAGTTAAACATAAATTTTGTCTTGTACCAAAGAAAAACTCGTGCAAAGTTGGGGCGGAACGCAAGTGGAATATAAATTTATGGTGCAGACGATCTGTGACCATACATTTATATTAAACTTGCGTCGAAGTCTGCATTTAGCCGGTTTATTTAAAGGTATACTGGAAGGGAGGGAACGAAAAAGATGACGCCAAACGCGTACCGCTAGCTGACTCTTAACCCGTCGTGAGTATAGTGTGGATATATTATACCCCGGGAGTATTATGAGAAAAATCAATTAAGTTGGCCCGCAGTGTAAGGTGCAACGAATTTATTATTTATACATATTTCATTTATTAGAAAAAAAATTAATCCAATTTTTTATTACATTAAACAGAAGTACCGGAGGTCGTGGCCTAAACAGTGGTCAGCATTTGAGTAGATCGCTAGTTTAAGTTGTTTCTGCGACCGGGTGATAGATGGATGACCCATTCTGACACTGGTTTATATTCGACATCCAATCTCCGTCTTTTGGGAGGCACGTAAAACAGTGGGATCCGATTAAGTTCACTACAACACTTTCCAACTTGGTGTGTCTTTCTACAATAATTTGAATAATCTTAGTGTCAGTAAATGCTAGTTATTACAATAATAAAAATTAAAATAAATAAAACTGAAATAATAAAAAAAGACATTAGTAAACAAAATCAACTCCATGTTATACAACCGAATTATCTAACAATAATTCATATATCGTGAGAGCTAGGCTATTATTACACTTGCCACAAGCTGTATGCTTAACGGGAGGGGCAAAGGTAATATTTGGCATCTCTTATCATCTATAATGTAGCGTTTTAATATCTAATCCGATTCAAATAGGTTTAAAAAGTCACTTAGCTTCGAGTTTAACTCAGTCGTATTGACGACGGCATTAGCGTCAATAGGGCAGTCATTTTGTTAAACTTTCACGCTGTGGTGTGAAGAATATGGACTAAAAAATGCTGTAAAATGGGTATATTCTATCAGGTGTTCATTCCTGGGTTGTAGCCCCGATGACGTAAGGTTAGAAGTCACTTTACCTTGAACTTAACCGCGTCGTGTTGTTAACGGTTTTTGCGTCAATAAGCAGGTAACATACCTGCTTATTGACGTTATTTATAGTTAAGTTTTAAAGCTGTGCTATATACAGTACTCACAAAAAAAGTTATAAAATTATTCTTGGGTACTTTCTATCATCTTTAATGCCATTGTCGTCATATCTCATACGATTTGCAAAGGGTTAAACAGTCACTTAGCTTTGAACTTAACTGCGTCGTTTTTTTGACGGTTTTTGCCTAAATAGGCGATCATATTGTCAAGGTTTAAGACTCTGTTATACAACAACAACAACGACAAAAAAATATTGTCATCAACTTTTTAGGTACGTTCTACCATTTTTACTGCCAGTGTTGTCATATCTCATACAAATCGCAAAGGGTTAAAAAGTCACTTAACTTTGAACTTAACCGGGTCGTTTTGTTGACAGTATTTGAGTTAATGGGCGGTCATATTGTCAAGGTTTAAGACTGTGTTATTACATAACATACCGACTAAAAAAATTGCCATTAAATTTTTGGGTACGTTCTACCATTTTTACAACCAATGTCGTCATGTCTCATACGAATCGCAAAGGGTTAAAAAGTCACTTAACTTTGAACTTAACCGCGTCGTTTTGTTGACGGTATTTGCGTCAATGGACGATCATGTTGTTAAGCTTTAAGGCTGTGTTATATAGAATTCGAACGCTGATCCGTTCAGTAGATTGCATGCGCCCACTACGCGTGGTAGCTTTGGCGTGCGTTTATAGTGAACAAATTGTGTGTTGTGATTTTATGTAATATAACTGTGAGAGAATAAATGTAAGTGAGATTTAATTAATTTTTATGGTTTTGACAACCCATTCTAGCACTGGTTTATATTTGATATCCGACCACCTCCGTGTTTCGGAAGGCACGTAAAACAGTGGGACCCGGGTAATGTCACTTTGTGATGTTAGTCATAAGGTTTCCAGAATGACGCCGATGGCAATCTAAGCGGAACCTGGTATTTAACCGGGATAACGCTAGAAAGAAGAAGATAAGATATTATGAACATAACGTAAAGTATAACTGAATAGGTCGAAAAGAAAAAAAAAGACAGAAAGAAGAAGAATAAAAAAGTGCTTACGACAAAATCGTTAAGATGTATACTTTTCATTTTATACAAACGTATTTCCAGAACCTCTTAATCAGTAACGTTTATCCGCCGGTTCTTTGTTCTCGTTGTAACAGCAGCAGTAAAATATGGGGCATGAACTCGGAATTCTTACGTTACTCTGGCAAATTGGTTTGCCTATGTGTATTTGTGCGATTGAAATCGCTGCGTGGCGTGTACAATCAGCGATCGGGGCTACATACCCCATAAACGTAGATACAACCTTGAACTCTTTGCAGGCAGTGTTTAACAGTCTTAAATATGTGTCACTGTGTGTTCACGGCTTAACTAGTTGTTACCCGCGAATTCGTCCGCATAAAATTAGGTGAAAAATTTTGGCGTGGTGATATATAGTCTATTATATACTTCCTCGATAAATAGGCTATCTAACATTGAAAGAGTTTTTCAAATTGCACCAGTAGCTCCTGAGATTAGCGCGTTCAAGTAACAAACGCGCCAACACTTCAGCTTTAGGTATACATTAGTATGGATATAGATGACTATATGATAGGATATTTTTCTATATAAATTATTATGTCGTGTCGATTTTAATGGAGTTGTGTGTGTAGTCATTAGAAAACTAAAATAATGCAAGAATCCTAGTCACACAACATCTACAGTGACTTAGTTGCATCTAATGAAAGAATCTTCTATACATACACTGCAAAATTGTGGAGATAAAATCACAGAAGAATAATATTAGTTTGCTACCTATGAAAGATAAAATTTATTACTAAATAACCGGTTATTTATTAAAACTGCAGGTTTAGATATGAATCTATACGTAAATCCTATTTGAATGAATATCGCCCAGTCTAGGCCAAAGCCATTAATGCAGGTGTCATGTCTCTTTAGGACCGTTAGGGCTTATTTAAGATTGAACCAAATAGGATTCTGTTATAGTTGATATCACCTTAGAGCAGGGAAATGAACACAAAATGTCCAAGTAAAATTCATTAAAAAATTAACAGACTTGAATGAGTTTAACGTCGTTTTTCGGTAATTAAAGCAGGCAAATCAAGTATTGGAAATCAGAAATTTCTATTATATTACTTACTCTTACTTTAATGCACACTTCACATTATAAACTAGCTGTTTACAATGTGACGAGTGTATCAATTTAAAATCTTGTTTTGCGTTTCACCACACAAATACTGTGTACTTTTTCTAGAATAATATAACATTAACATGATTTATACTTTACTTAAGTTTAAGTAATAGTGAGATCTTTGTGCATGTGCTTTCTTAGAATAGCTATAATCTAGATAACAGTACAATTGTACAATTGTAAAAAGTATTAACTTCATTTATAAGCCTGGGTATTTATCATTATTCTCATCAGCCCGTAGCAGTCCACGGCTGGACTAGGACCCCTTCATGCGCTCGCCATATGCTCCTGATGTCCCAACTGCATCCATTATATACTTACTTACTGGAGCGGCTCAGAAACCCAAAGCGAGTTTTGGCCTCCGACAGGAATTCGCGCTACTTGTTTCGGTCCTGCGCTGTCTCTTGCCAGTCGGCCGCCCGGAGATCGCGCAGGTCCGACTCTACAAGGTCACACCAGCGATACCTGGGTCGCCCAACTGGTCGTCGACCAATCGGTCGTCCCAGATATGCTCTCTTGACACCGCGATCGTGACCCATCCTCTCGATGTGGCCGAGCCAGCGCAGACGGTGAGCTTTGTTTTCACCGATGATATTGGGATCGGCAAAGAGATCTTGTATTTCTAAGTTCTTTAGTCTTCGGAAGCTTCCGTCTTCTTTCTTTGCCGGTCCCAAGATCTTGCGAAGAATCCTACGTTCGGTTACCAGAAGCTTATTTTCTTCTTCAAGGTTACGAACTGGAATGATATTTTGCACTTAGCAAAAGCGCGCGATGAGAAAACGTCTGCAGCTTTGGAAGTGTAATAAATATCAAGTGACCATAGCAATGTCGAGTTGCATGATACATGCGGTAAAAGATGCAGATTGAAGCCACATCTCGCCGCAATATATATAATAGCTGTGTTAATGCCAGTTGTGCTAGTGCCAGTGCTAAATAAAACAGTGTTCAAGTGCTTATTGCGATTAAACTTAGTGTGGTGATCAATATAAATCCTTGTGAAAAGTGGCGTTTGGATTTTATTTGGACCCATCTTCTGAGAGATATTACATTATATAGATACTAAAATTACGTAGGTACCTGCTCTTCTGTATGTGTGACATGGTGTGACAGTGTAAAGAGGATCGACAATACTAATCGAGGGACTGTTTCTCAGCTGATTTTCAGTGACCTCCTTATCGCACGTACATAAAGACAGCGAGAGACAGCGAATAAATGAATAATACTTATATAAATATATAGAAATGCGACATATTAGTATTCATTATAAAATATAAGTATAACACACATATAGTATATACCCCTAATAACAAAACAGCAGTTGGAAATGAAGTTGGTTAAGAAATTTCGAATAAAAATTAAAGATTATAATATAAATTGTTTATACTACCTTTACAGCAACTTAAGTTTGTCTTTGTAAATTGACCAAATATAATTTAAATTTGAAATTGTTTACTGAGCTTAGGTTACTTAAATCTCGGTTAATCTAGCTATATCTAAAAATCCTACTTACCTACTTACTAACTATAAACTAGACTTAGAATAAAACGACTACGCGAGAGGCGTGGTCACGTGACGTCACACGATCGCGTATACAATCGCGTATGTCATGGGAGGGTTGTCTATAAAAACAGCAAAGCACTCTGCGAGAAAAACTCATTCTTGTTCCGCACTTGCTACCGAGAGGACCTATTATTGGTGTCTCGTGACGTTGTTGATTCCATATCAATTCATTGTTCTGAATAATAGAAGTGCCCCTTGATTTATGAGTTCAGTATTTTTTAGTTGTTTGTGGTTATAATTTATAACTCTAGTAATAATATTTATAAGTGTAGTTGTAAGTTAACCTACTACCTAGGGAAAAAAATCGAGTCTAAGGCAGACTCACGTAGATTTAAGTTCTAAAAGTAATCATGACGAGGGCACGGAGTAGTGCGAAGTAAAATTTTGTAACCAATCAATAAAATTAAAAGCGCGGACGCCTCGGTCTACGGTAAGAGTTTCTATCTCCTTGCCAAACTTTATCATTGTACATCTAGCGGTTTTCATATTAGGCGATCTTTCGCTTTTACATATATAAATAAAGGTAACGTGTCCCTTAAAAAAATGTATTTTGTATGTCGGACTCCCACGATAGAATATTACTCATTCCGCGCGAAACGTAACTCTGTTGCGGATAGATAAGAAACGGACGCGCGATTGCGCGATGATCGCCATGGCCGCTTCGCGGTAATTTTTTAATAAATAAATCCTTGTATATGTGTGTATATAATGTTAACATTAACGTCAAAAATCTCCAAAATGCCCTATTGTAGCATTCTTAACTCTAAAAAAAAACTTCAGCCTCCCCCGATGGAATATAACTCATAGTGCAAACAACAACTTCGAAAAAATTGTATCATGCATTTTTGGGAAGAGTAACCAAACTGCATAATTACCTTACGATAAAACCGCCAATAATTGTTTCAATACGTTTATAGATATTATTTGAATTGAAATTATTATTTTAATGGAACAATTACTACTGATATTTAAATTATCATACTCTGAATTCTCGCATTAGTATAGTCAAATATGTTAAAATTTACCGCTGGTTTGTGAACATATGGGTCATCGAGTAGATCCAATAACTAATTTGGTACACGTCCATACATGAAATCGTTATAATCTTAAGGTTCTCTATATACTACATTTATAATATAATCTTATTCAAAATTACTTATAAAGAAAGGCGTAAAAACTTGATCGAACGGTTATAAATGCAGTGAATGACTACATACATACTTAATGCAAAAAATAATTAAACCTCAAACAAATTTCAGGTTACTCCCATTTGAACAAAGGTTTTAATCAAGTAACTAGTATGAATGTTGAAGTGTATTGGTTTAAATTTAAAATACGTAGGTACAAATTATTGTCATTTAGATATTATTTACTCTAGGCTTCGTGACAAGAATATTTGTCTGAATGAAACTGGAATTTTCTTTTCTGTATGCATAAAAAGGTTTTGTATACAGAAAAGTAAATTCCGAATTGTTTCGATGATCGCTTAATAGGCATGACGACAAATTTTGAAAAATATGTTTATAATGCTCTAAAGTATTTACTATTGCAAAAAAAATAATATTTCTGCTGAAATTAACGTTTTTATAGCAAAAAAAAAAACATAACTTTAATGATTTAAATTCCCTCCAAAACACTCGAAGTCAAGACGTCACATTATGTTAACAGTGCGTTCCACTAAGCGTCATCTCGACGTTTTCGCCGCGTCCGACGGACCATCGCAATCGTCAAATATCGAATATCGCAATGAGCAATTTAAAACGTTGCGATCGTTTATGGGTACGCACTTATAATATACGGTAACGTCATACGCTCTGCCGGGTGTTTTAGCTATCATGGCGGATTGTTGTATTTTGTAGTTTCGTTTTTTTTTTTGTTAATCCCTATTAATCTCGTTCGCAATATAAAAATAAATGCGTTTGTTAAGCTGTATGCATCTTATTTTATCAGATAAATACATAATTTAAATGATATCGGATTATTTTCGTCATGCCTACCAGTTTAGACTTGAAAACTCAACGAGCGAACTGACATATGCGTTTATAATATCTACATATTGAAAAATGGATCCCAATTTCCCTTAGTCACACCATCACGCGCGAACGGCTGGATCGATTTCGCTAATTGTTTTTTGTTGCGTTTTTCTTATTATAAGAAGAAGGTTCTTATGAAAGTTTTTATAAAATTACGCGGAATATTATAAAACTTAAGAATACTTAACCACCATATTGAAATTTTTCTAATAATAATAGGATAGGAACGGGAGCGGAGTTAATGGTGCGTTCCACGACGATTGAGGCAATGGCGACCAATCTTGTTTTCTTTTTTTGGAGTCGGTACATCGCCAGCCGTATCCGTCACTTAGTTGTAATAATTAGATAGAATGTAGAAATGTATGTAAATATAAAGTTCTAATAATAGCATATCTATATTTAGTAGATATATATCCCATTGAGAAAATTAATGGACAATGTGATCGTGGCCCGTCATGATTGTTGACCCAATTTCTCTCCTATTGTAGATAAGCAACATCTGCTAGAGTTATGGCTGGATTAAACCCGGATAAAGGGGACCAACGAAAACGATCCCCTTTTTGTGTGCCAATCGTGGGCGTAGCAGGATAGGAATATTGCTTACGTAGACGGGAATACTTTGGAGGGGCGTGCATTTTTTGACCGTACGCGTTGTATGAGAGTTTGTTCATTTTTTTTTAAGTTATTGTTACTTTGTCACTGGCAGGTTTATTTTACTTTTTTACAATTTTTATATTTGTTCTTTTTATGTCTTTTGTTTATCTGGATATATTCTATTGTCAAAAAAGAAGTTAGTAAAAGTCTGCTATGAAATATTGGTTTTCTTTAAATAAAAAACCCTAAATTACGGCAGACCTCAACAGTAATCACGCCCTGTTTTCTGGATTTCAGGAAGTTTTATGCAATATTTCCTGACGTTTGGGTGGTCGCAAAGGCGTGATTGCGCAAAAAACAAAAAAAATAACGTGTATGCACGCGTTGTCAAGGTTATAAAAAGGGCTACATCCGTCCAGAAAATATATTGCTCCCCAGGGATAGAAAAAAGTCGAAAGTCGAGTAAAAGCTTCACCTACATAGGTCCTAAACGTACCTAATAAAAAACGTTTAAAAAGTATATTTTTTTATTTAAAATAATAAAGTTTATTTCAGTTTTTTTATTGCTATAAAGCGTATGGTGAATCAGTTCAATAATTTATTGTTCAAGCAGTTTATGAGGATCATTTATTATAAATCTTCTAAGCAATGGCGAGCTTGAGACGTTAACTTAGAATGTTTTGAAGGTAGCGCTAATATGGTGCTGTGTGATGTGTAAGTTGCTTGGAATGTTTGTGTAAGCGCTAATGTGGTGGGGTTCCTGAGCTGAAAATTGTTTGCTGAGTTTTTTACTAATCACTTTACGAATAATCCTTGTAGAGTCTATCTCCTGAAGATGCATCGGTGTCGAAGCGAAACGTGCGTTGAGGCACATCGGAAAGTCAGTGTAGTGCTGTGCTTTGGTGGCGGATTAATGAGTTTTTAGCATGTTCTATCAACATGGAAATTTTCAAGTCTCTACGTCTAATAGTTTGGAAATGCTAGGGAGGTGACCACCTTCCGGACAGACGGACGGGCGGATGGACAGAGCGAAATTATAAGGGTTCCTTGTAGTAGTACGGAATTACTACGGAACCCTAAAAATTTTAAAAATATTTATTGTCATAATATTTGACATCAAATATCGTTAATTTCATTTCATTTAGACGATACAGACACTTCAAATTTATTTATGTGTATAGATTTTGATGGGATTTAATATGACTATATAGAACGAAGATGTTTATAAATTTAGAAGGCCTAAACTGTACATAAATTAGGATATTTTTGGCTAATATTTTGTTCTACTACTAGACTTTGTAACTTCTAACATATGTGCTTTATGTTTTTCTCATATGTAATTTCTTACTTTCTGTATATTGTAAGTAGAAAAATAGACATGTAACATATTTATTTGAAAAAGGTATAAAAAAATAATTGTATGTTGTTTATACTTCTATCGGATAAGAATTAAAGAGAGTTATGCTGAAATATATATGAGTTTTATTTCATCAAAATAGAGCTATCACAGGGAGTGTACATAGTAATTGTTTAGGTCAGGGGTCGTCAACCTTTTGAGATGGAAAAGTCAAAAATCAAACTTTATAAAGAGCTTGAAAAAAATTTCTAGACAACCATAAATAGTACTCGTTCAAATAAAGTTTTCATCTATTTATTAATATATAAATAGATTTTTCATATATACACGGAATTATTAGATGATCACTTATTATATTTGCGTATGGAAATAAAGAGCCACCGGTTGTAGACACCTGGTTTAGACTAATACTGGCAACTGAATTTCGTCGTCATAGCTGAAAATCTAACCTCTACCGTTTCGATATTCAAAATTGAAACAACCCTGTGGTATGCTAGGAAATTCCTGCCTCGCGCATCAACTCAGGGCAACCAGTTGCCATCACCAGTGTTTCAGAACAAATACCACTTGAAGAGCTTCAAGAAAATATCACACCTATTCCTCAAAGGCATGCATGGCATTCCTCTGCAAGCTGTCCCTGGGTCTATACCCTAGATGAATAATTGCAATCTAATCATTGATGTGAACCGCATGCCCATTTGCCCCTTTGTCCATTTGTTATAATTTTTACAAAAACAATATTTCTCACTCTCCTATTGAAGATAATTAATAACTACCTCATAGAGTTATCCCTTTCCAGCACCAGGATCCGCTTAGATTGTAGAGGAAGCGGCTGTGGGGTGAGTTAAGATGACCGACTGCCATCTGACCTCATCATCGGAACCCCTACAATCTCAAGATTAATATCACTCAGTAACATTAATAGGGACCCCCTGTTTTACGTATCTTCCGAAATACGGAAGAGATTGCATAATTGGGCCGGCGCATAAGAGTACCAGTACCTCTTTCTCACATTAGATCGGCGTGAAGTGGCGGCAATGGTGTCACGTCAAGTGATGGTATTGGTTGTCGCAAATCGTTCGGTTTGAGAGAGTTCTCGGTGTCTTTAAAAGCCGGCATCGCATCTGCGCCTTCTAGTGGTGTAGATGTCCATGGTCTTCGGTAATCTTTTAGGCGAACCACCAGTCCGTTTGCCCCTTGTAATATTTAAAATGTAACTATATTTGTTACCTAGTATTAGAATGGGTTACCCATCTATCACCCAGCCGCGGTAACAGCTACTTACTCTAGCGATCGACTCAAATGGCAGATACTGTTTAAGGTACGAACGCCCGTCTTCTTCTTCATAGCGTTATCCCGGGCCAGTACCAGGGTCCGCTTAAATTGCAGCGGATGTGGCTGTGGGACGAGTTAAGATGGCCGACTGCCGTCTGACGTCATCCTCGAATCCCCTACAATTCGATTTCTGCGGCGACAATTTCAATGATATTATTGATATTATTCGACAATTTCAATGTTATTATTCGACAATTTCAATGTTATTATTCGACAATTTCAATGATATTATTGATATTATTCGACAATTTCAATGTTATTATTCGACAATTTCAATGATATTATTGATATTATTCGACAATTTCAATGTTATTATTCGACAATTTCAATGATATTATTGATATTATTCGACAATTTCAATGATATTATTGATATTATTCGACAATTCATTTAGCAATAAACGCCATACCAAAAGAATAGAGTGATTTTTAGTTCTCGAAATCACTCGATTTTGATTACGAAAGATTAGAGCACACCCATAACGCTTTGAGTTATGAGACGTGAAATATGAAGGTTTATTTTGGAAGTTATGAATTTAATTTCAAAATCATTAAATTAGTTATAATATAACTATTAACTGAGGAATAACTTTACTAAATGAGACTTTTGACTAAAAAAGTAATTTTATCTAATTTACGTATTAAAGCAATATCTAAACAACGTAGTAAATAGAAATATCTATTAACAGTTTAATATTATGTAATATTTTACGCGATGCTCGTAAGCTATACGAACTTCAGACTTATGCGATTACAGCGCCAAGATTAAAGAATATTATTTATCTGTACGAACTGCGCCGGCCATTTTGATTGGAGTTTGACATACCATTGATCTTATACGATGGAACACGTTTTTACTGTGTGAAAGTGTAAATATTTATTTTATTTTAGTAAAATAACATGTCTATGTTAGCTGGACCTCGTCGAAAACAAAAAGTTATTAATTTACGCGCTAAAAACAATGCCTGGAGCAATGACAGTAACAAATTTGGTCAGAGAATGTTAGAGAAAATGGGCTGGAGTGCCGGAAAGGGGTTAGGTGTGAAAGAAAATGGTATTGTAGAGCACGTCGTGGCCAAGTATAAAAATGATGAGAAGGGGCTAGGCTTTGAGGACAAAAGTGATCAATGGACTAAGCACGAAGACGACTTCAATACATTACTTGCGAATTTATCGAATAGTAAGTACCTAACTTTCTGTAAATATTTTTGTTATTTTAAGTGTATAAAACGATTTGATTTCTATTCACGTATATTTTAATAAATAATACTTTAGTGTGTCTTTAGAATAAATTATTTCTTATCTGTTACAACTCCCCATTTATTTTAGAAATTTTAATTTTTAGACAGATTTTAAATAATAAATTTGTCTCTTCGTAAATAAAATGACTACTTATATTTCTACATTACATGCTATGACTTTCATTTATATTTAATTAAATATTATGTATTTGTACAACTATGAATTGGTGTATACAATAATAAAAACTATGTTTATACACATAAATCAATGTTACCTACATCAGCGTCATTTTCATTCTATGTTGACCCATTTTTGGATATAGGTATTCTCCCCCTTATGCCACATCTGTAGATCCTGAGTTATCTCCATGCATCATGTACCTGAATTGAATTTTAATGGCCCCTCTGGCAGGTGGTATGCCTTTGGAGTATTTGCTTCCCCATGGTTGCCATTCTGTTAAAGCCCTGCTCCACCATCCATCTCCACACTTGGTCAAGTGTTCTGCCCATCAACACTTGAGTCTTGTAATACTGTCTCTTATACCCGTGACTTTTGTCCATCTTTGGATCTTCATGTTACACACTCTGTCTCTTAAATTGACACTTAAAAGGGTGTGTTGCATTGCCCATTGTGCAACCTTGTCATTGTACATAGTATCTTATGTCAACATCCATGTTTGAGCACATTGGTTAAAAAGCTTGAATACTTATACTTAAGAATTTATAATTACTATCTTTTTACAATACTTTTTTATGACAAAATGATATTTTTCAGCTGATGAAAAAACTGATAATCTACATAGTGGAGTTTCTTTAGAAAAAAAATCTAAGAAAAGCAAGACTCGCATTCATTATCACAAGTTTACTAGAGGCAAAGACTTATCACGTTACAGCGAGAAAGACCTGGCTAACATATTTGGTAAAAAGAGCTTTAAAGAAAAAGTTGAAGAAGATCCTGTCAAAGAAGATGTTAAAACTACCGAGCAGGTTTTCACAGAAAAAGGTAATATGGATGATTATTTTAAAAATAAATTGGCAGGATTAAAATCAAAGTATTCAAACACAGAGAATAATACAAAACAAGATAATGCTTCAAATGATGGTGTATGTGAATCTTCCAGAGGTTTTGAACCAGAGTTTGAACATGCCACTATTGGATTTGGATTTAAACCATTTTCCTTTCATAGTACAGAAAATGATAGTCCCGAACAAGAAAGTACTGTTATCCCACCTGATGTAGATGTTAAATTAACTAAACAGAAAAAGAAAAAATTAAAGAATAAGGATCGAAGTGTAAATAATGAAGAAAATGAAAAGTCGAACTCGTCCTTGGTCCTTCTAAGCTCGCTACAAAGCAGTGTGGCGATTTTATCAGTTCCTAATGTTTAACTAATATCCAAATTAATAATAATTATCCATATTAGCTTTGCGGAAAAATAAAGTCCTTGCAAAATGCACGGTTATTAACTTTTTGGTATCAGCGATAAAATTTTGAGTTTCAAAGCGATGACCGTAGGTGAAATTCAAATACCAAATTCAGCATCATCATTTTCAACTCATTGAAAAACTCCCTATGCTTGCACACAATGAAAAAAGCAGTGTAATTCAAAGCAAAGTGAAACTATCACATAGCCAAAAAGCTAGTCTAGCTGATCGGAATAATTCCAATTACACATTTAATCGTTCGTGAGACATTAAAGTATGACTTCACAAGAATGATATCCGAAATATCCTCAAAACATTGTTCAAAGTATATAGTCATATATCAGGAAGCCACTCCTGCTCGCAAATTGTTCTCATGAATGTTCAGAAACACAAAATGTTAGGAATTCCTTATCTTCAACGAGATGAGGACGTTTCCTCACTGCTGAAAAATATTTTTCTGATATAAGACATTCTTTGGCGACCTTCCTGGCATAACTATAAAATCCTCTCTTCTAAAAGGAAGGTCTGATTCCGATATTTTTTTTGGTGACAGAATTTCATTTACTCGGCTCAAAAATGAAACCCCGATGGAAGTGGAAAGGTACATTTTAGTCACACTTAAATTATTGTTACAATTCTTTGAAAAAAAAATTAAAGGTCTATATGAGCAATGTGTAAAAGTTGGACAAAATTTCATTTACGATTTACGCTAAAAAACTATTCAGACAAATGCCTTCAGGCGTTTTTTTTGAGTTTAGACAATTTATTACGCTCTCTAACACCGAGATAAAATACAAAGAATTGCCGAGATCAATCTATTGACTATTAATTCGTATGTTAATAATTGTAGTAATAAAATTAATTGCCCCTAAAATAGAAGAAATTCCAGCTAAGTGAAGATTAAAAATTGCTAAATCAACAGAAGATCCTCCATGAGCAATATTTGAAGATAAAGGAGGATAGACTGTTCATCCTGTTCCTGCTCCATTTTCTACGATTCAGCGGAAGGGGTGAATAAACTAAATAAAAATAAGGGAATATGAATTGTAAACTTTTTATGAATACCATTTCATCCAGCTGTACTTCAGGTAGTTTATTCGTAAATTGCGCTTGTATATGAAATAAATGTACCATCCTTCATTTATTGTGATTTTTTATTTTATGTAAATATTAAAAGTATGGCATGATGCTTAACAAACTGTTACAAGGGCCTGTAGACCCTTGCAAATTTCATGATTATTCATTAGATTACCTACTTTCCCCTTAGCCTAGATCTCTGGAAACCCTTTTGCAAGAATGCGAGGCTATATTAAACCAGGAGCACTACCAGAACACTCTCAGAAGCGCCGCTGGCATTTGAAAAATTATGATATTTTCTTAAAGGTCCCTAGTATTTCATTTAAAATTAAATAATTTGGTAAATGAAGACACCTTTGCTATTACCTACAATCCAATCTGCCCGCGCCGACTGAACGAAATAATCATCGAAAACGTGACTGAGGTGTATTAATCTATATTTCTCCGCATTTGTTACTTCAAGGGAGATTTGGTAAATTACCACAAAAAATTTAGGCCTGTTATGTAATACTAATGTACTTGATAAAATTTGATAATATATTCAAATATGTCATAATTTATAGCTTTTGAAAATTTTTCTGCGTCCGCTATATTTTGAGTGTGAGAGATTTCATCTTCTCTAATTATTATCTTGAACATTTATAAATTATCATGACTTCGAAAACACTCTCTGACACTCATTATGAATCGTGCAATATTACTTCTATTAACAAGCTTTACAAAAGAGAAAAAGTTCTTCAGGAAAAAAATCATTGCCTAAATTTTGTTTTTCAACATTCATTTTGTTACGAACGAAAAAAAAATCCTAGTGATAATCGATGAGATGCTGTTTTTTTATTTTTGTTTCTTTTATTGGGGCTGTAGTGGCCATCGCTTTATTCGTCTTGCTATATACAAAGACAACTTTAAAATTTGTTTGCATTGATTAGAAAGAAACGTATAATAAAAAGAAGCAGCGATACTTTGTTAAGGAAAATTCCCATTAATTACTACCTTTAAATTTAAATATTATTAAAATAATTAAAAATTAACACTAAAATTTATATGTAAAATAAATGCCTCAAGTCATGCCAAAATTTTTAACGCAAGATGATAAGTTTTATTTTCATTTGAAATATTTTTTAATAATTGCAAACCATTATTTTGAAAGAGTTCTTAAAGTAGAGATCAGAATAGATAAATGTTTTTTTTTTAAAAAAAACGTTTTGGTATTGCACTGATTTTTTAAGATAAATAGTACTAAATATTTTTTTTAAGTAATGATATTTACTTAATTCCTTTTTAAAGTACCTATATTAAAACGTGTAAGTCTCAAAATGTAAAAATAAAAATGTAAGAGTAAAATATGTAATTTACATAGAGTTTGTTTTATGTTTGTAAAATTTTTTAAGTCCATTTTAATAGTAACTTATGTACAAAAGTATAACTTAAAAGTAAATAAATATACAGATATATATATTAAGCTACGCTACATGTAGTACGGAATAAAGAAGTAAAAAGTAGCGATTTATATCAAAAGGAAAGAGGTTGTCATGTTACAAGTATATTATGCGGATCTTCGCCACATTTGTTTTACTAGATAATGGTAACAAACTATTTGAGCTTAATTTTTGGCCTGAACATGAATTAAACTAATTCAAAAATGTGAAGAGACGGAGTCCACAAACAGGCATTTTGAAAATCAGTATCGTTTTTATTCCAGTTAGCATGAAATCAATTTACGAATTTACAATTTGTCTTTAGTTTATTCCGCATTTTTGTGCCAATTAACAGATTTTTATTTATTATTAATAAGTTACTAAACCAGACTATAGACCAGTAAGTTGTTAGAGTCATCTACGTAGGTCTCTGAATTACATATCAATTCAATAAACAGTACTACTAGTCATTATAATGGCACTCTTATAATGTCTAGTACTTTTTATTAAATATATATAAAATTGATTATCTGTTATACATAGAGCATATATTGTCTATAATAAATAATCAACTTTAGATGTGTTTTTCCTACCAGTAACATGTACACTAACTAGTATTTGTAACTATGATACTTCTCCTTACTTTTTTATTCCGTGAATATAATAAATTATTGTATAAGCAGCTACAGTTAGTATTCGTTGAAAAATATTTACAACATTGAGAATTGTATTTACATAGAGATGTGGTTGTGTGTTTTGTATCACATACCCCCGAGCAGTTCCGGGTTGCCGAGGTTAACGTAGAAAAGGACGTCCTTCTCGTAGCTGTCCTCTTCTGTTATGTGGAGGGGAATGAATTTCCTGTAACAAAGAAAAGAGACAATTAATTACTGGTCCGTTGGCGCAGTTGGTAGTGACTCTACCTTGCGATGATGTGGGTTACATATGCCTACTGTACGGTAAGACAAAACTGGACGTTTTCTCTTACCGTACAGTAAGACAGTACGCCATCTATTGTAAGAATTCCGAAGATGCGACCAACTCTACATTTTTAGTATTCTTTTTTACTAACTAGGAATCGCTGGCTGGTACACTATCACTCTACTTTTTGCGTACAACGACATACAAACAGGGCAACCTCGATTTAACAAATCGGAGAACAAGAATATATTCGTTATATCAAGTAATTCGTTGAACTGACGTTTGTTATATTGAGGTTAGGTTGGTCTAAAATACGTTTTAAAGAGGTAAAAGAATAGTTTTACGAACAAAGGCCTGTCGAAACATGTCGCGACATAAATCACATACTATAAGATTAAGAGTTATATATTGGTGGGAATTTTATATAAAGGTTTTGGGTTGACAAAATTCGTTAATTAAAGGTATGAATACTTTTTCTTGATAGTTCAAAATTCGTTATAAAGAGGTTGTTCGCAGAAAATGTTCGCATTGTAAAAGTATATTTTATATTGACTCTTACGAACAATTCAAGGGGATTACGAAGCTTTTGTTAAATCGAGGAAGTCGTTATATTGAGGTACGTTATAGTAAGGTTGCACTGTATATTTCACAGAAAAATAAAATGAGGCTATAACATACGGTTGTCACGATTACGCTTTGACATCACCCAATACATGTGTGTATAAATCGTGTGGCATTGGTGTGCGTGTGGTTTCATTTTAATAATTTAATATTATTATTACTGCATATTCAAAGAAAACCTATTATCTTGGTTGCAGCATTACACCGATTTTCCCTCGTATTCATTCGCGGATTAAAGCAAAGTAGTTTAGTTTCTCATGCATGTACTAGAATTAAAAAAATATATATGAGTTCGTGTAACGTTTACGCGCGACCGAAGTAAAAGTGTTACTTCGGTCGCGCGTGTCTTTGAGAAGGAAAAAGAAATACGAGTGCGTGTAACTTCTACGCGCGAAAGTGAAGTAAAATTCCTTTGATAGTGAAATAAAAAAATATGAGCTGGTGTAACGTTTGTACGTGAATGAAGTAACACTTCTTTGTGAAGGAAAAAGAAACATGAGTGTGTGTAACTTTTACGCGCGATAGCGATGTGAAACTCCTTTGATAGTAAACTAATAAAATTTGAGTGAGTGTAACTTTTATGGGGCCATTGATAAATTAGGTCACACGTTAAAGGGGGAAGGGTATAACCAAACTGTAACATCGTGTGACAACGGAAGGGAGTTTAAAGGCTTTTTGACGTCATATACCAAAATTTATTATTCGTAAAACTTCTTTCACGAAAAGAAGTGAAACTTCTTTATTGAGTTAAATCTTGCTGAAGATGTCGCAAGGCCTCCAAGCTTTTATTTTTATTTCGTTTTCAATTTAAACCGTCTGTACAAATAGAAGTTTAACTTCGAGAAATAAATTCTTTTCAAATTTGCGTAGAAATAGTAGTAGACGTTGGCGTGCCAAAAGAAGTCTAACTTCGATAAGCAAATTCTTTTATAAGTTAATTATAAAAGTAATACTTAACAATCGCGTACCAACAGAAGTTTAACATCGATAAGCAAATTCTTTACTAAATTAGCGCAAAAGTAATAGTTTAAACACTAACCTCTGCAGCACTGAAGTTCTGTACAACAGTTATATTAGGATCGCACTGTCCGACAAGTATTACTGGTTCACCAGGTAATAGATCAGGTAAGTAGAAGCAGGCAGAGTCAGACTGATCTATGTTTTCGTAGTAGCGATTGTCCAAAACATCAATTTCGGCTATCGTGTTGTTTATTATTGTATTGGCGGTCGTTGAAAGCTGCTGTGACCTGCTCAACTTCCAGCTGTATACTGTAAAGAAAGGTAAATTTTGTGCTGTTTCTAATGTACTGTTCCTTTGATCAGTACTTGAATACAGCAATGGTTTCATTCAATTTGCACTACTGTAATCCCCTCTATAAAACGGTAGTTTTCTTTCAAATTATAGGAAAACGCGTTGCAGGAGTATTCTCGTACAACGCGCTTGTACGATCCCGTATAAGAGAATAATATTAATGCGTTATAAGGGCACCGTGTTATAGAGGAGATTACTGTACTTGTCCTTGAATCAGCTATTTCAGAGGTCGGCAACCTTTTGACAGGAAGTTTTTTCGATGTTCAGTTTAATCGACAACGATTTTTTATACACACGTATCGATAAAACTGCGCAGTTTAAGCTGCAGAGCTTTTTCGCAACGGTTTAGCGAAACCTGGTAGCGGCTATAATACATCGTTAATATCGATTAGGTTAATTGTGATTCGCGTTTCATTGTTACTTACGATTGATCCATAGTCTATCAGACACAACCGTAAATATAATACACTTATATGACAAATAAATAAACCAATGACATATATTTATCCTTTTACCTGCTCTGGAGTTTTCGTTGATGTTGACGCAGCTGTAGGCTAAAGCGAAGTCATTGTAGTCGACGCTCAGGACCCAGTAAGGAATTGTTATCGCTGCGAAAAGGTAGATAATGCGAGGATTATTTACTATCTATATGCTCCTTGACACGCTTGTTGTCGACCTTTTAGATATCGTCTTTATATATAAAAGCGAAAAGTCACCTAACACGAAATCTTGAAGACAGCGGGACGTATAATGATAAAATTTGTCACGGAGGTAGTTTATAGTTAGTAGAAATCCGCAAAGAAATGATCGATGGGTTAGATTAAAGAGGTCAAGGGCAGGAAGTAGCAGGAATCAGCTAGTATTACATAAATAAAACCGAAAGAACTCATTTTGATAATTTAATAAATTTGGCAACTAACGTAGGAAAAACAAAAAAAAGTATACTCCTTAAATAACGCGTAACGATTGATTTTACTTCCCATAATTTTTCACATCCGGGGTTTAATACACGAAAATAGATTCTTTGGGAGTAAACGCAAAATTCCGACGCCTGTCGTTTTTTTTCAACGAAAAGGCGGCATCCGGGTTTACAGGGGGACTGGGGTTCAGACGGGTGCTCTCCCGATTTGTAAAAAAAAAACCCCCCCCCCCCCCCAAAGAAAAATATTTTGACGTTACAAGCTGACACTTTAATTTTATTGATATGTATAGATTACTAAAACCAATATAGATATCGAAGTATTTGTTTTTCAAGGCGCTACCTATATTATTTCTATGATACAACAAGCTCTTTCGTGACACAGTAGAGTAGTAAAGGTACTATTCCAGCGTTTAAGGAAATACCTCCATTGGAGACAGCATTTTATATCTATTTGGAAAAGAAGGTTATGTATAAATACTAAGGAATATTTACAACTAAAACTCTATTTTTCTTATGCGACTTTTAAGTCTAAACTTATATTTTTATAGCTTGCAATAAGTAGAGCAGTTTTAAGAAATAGCTTAAAATACACATTTTGTTCGGAGTGCTTTTAAAAGTTATAGTATGAACGTGCCAGCTATAGCGTACTTTGTGTTATGAACGAGCAGACTAAAACATACACGACCAATGTTCAAAATAATTCTTTCTCATGGTGAACAATATTCGTTATTTTGTTATGAGACGCAAATTATAATAATAGCCAATTTAATGTCGAAGATAACAAAAGTGAGATTTAATGTACGAGGGAAACATATTTCGGCAACTTACTTCAATCTTCTGATTTACTATCGACTCATGAGATCTATTACGTTGACACCGTTTTATTGAAACTGAAAAGCGATAAATAAATTTCAGTACAGAGCTCTAATTAATTAGAATATCTCATTTAACGTATATACTCTTACGCCGGAACCAGAAATAGCTTCATTTCAATGATCATTTCAATGAGCATGTAGTATAACAAGGGGAGTTTGTGTAGCTGTGACTTTGTTGTTTTCTGTGCGAAGCTGTGGTGGGTCAAAAGTTATATGACTCGCCCGCTGGCGCAACTGGCAGTGACCCTGACTGGCGCTTCGAGGTTTGTCGGTTCGATTCCAGTCTTGAGTCTGATTGTATAGATATATAAGTGTGCATTTATACATTTAAAGAAAAGGTATTTGTGTATCATGTTGTAGTCATGCGTCTTTTATATAGAGAATATTTAAAAACAACCTTAGCCTCGCAGCTAATACACGTCAGTGGCTCTTAACTATAGGTGGCTCCATTTTCGTACGTAAGAGCACGTCAATTACTCTTAGCGTTATAAACCGAGTAATGGAACGGGTGTGGTGGGACCTAACCGATATTTCACGCTAAGTTTGTTCACTTGTACGGAATAATTTTGTACTTAAATAGAGGAATCATGGAGGCGGGACCATATGATCCGACCCACGTAATGGAAGGTGATGTGGTAGCCTGGAGTTCGTCGGATTTTCCACCAATTGAAATAAGCTCGAACTACAGAAGTTCTAATTTTTTTATACAAAGGAATATTTGAAATACTTTAAGACCCAGCTGATTAAAAATATAATTATTATTTTATAAAAAAAAAAAGCTTATTTATTTTATAAAAACGAATACTAGAAAAACTTTGTAACTACTTCTAATGGTGGCGTGCCAAGAGTTAGGAAGGTACGTATGTGCAGGTACTTTTTGAGGATTATCCGCAAAGACGTATGTGCCTCAAGATCAGTTCAGTTTCCATAGGTCAGTGCACATCAATCACCCGTTAAAGCAGACAATCACAAAGCAAACAACCACGAAGCAGACAATCACAAAGCAGAAAAATACAAAGCAGACAATCACAAAGCAAACAACCACGAAGCAGACAATCACAAAGCAGATAAATACAAATCAGATAAATATAAAGCAGACAAACACAAAGCAGACAAACACAAAGCAGACAATCTCAAAGCAAACAACCACGAAGCAGACAATCACAAAGCAGACAATCACAAAGCAGACAATCACAAAGCAGACAAACACAATAGAGACAAAGTTGCACATGTTAACTAGTCTACAATATATCTTCTAGACTACAAAAATGGGCGTAACTTGAAAGGTAGAAAGGTCCGTGCTGAAAGATAAGTGCACATCAATCACCCATTATAAACAGAGTATTGGGAGGAGCGTGACGGGAAATGCAAGCAATATTTCACACCGTCTGAGTTTATAATCATTGTTTGTTTGTGGGGAGCGTTCGGGAAGTATATTTTAACGGAATTTAAATCTACATTAACATATCCAAACACTTTTAAATATATTAACCTAAACATACTAAATATGAGGTACTAGTTGTACAACTGTGTTTTTAGCCTTTTCAATTTTTAATATAATGCTTTTATTAAAATTCCAGAGTTTTATTTTTAAGGGGTTAAACTGAACCCCTAGAAATAAAATATTCAAAGCCAAAAGTTAAAGTTTCTTAATTCAATTTAGGCTATTGTTAAACAAATTTAAGATTTAATTACAAGTAAAAAATATATATTTATTACTAACTATTATGGCGACATGAATATATTCGTCTATATTCTTTATATCAAACATACCACATATTTTGACTGTAAAAGAATTGGTAACATCAAGTTTATTTAGACATGGAACCCCAAATACGGTGGAAATTCAAAACGTATCACCGGTCCACGATTTCAATTGCAAATTTTTCAAAACACAAATAGAAATGGAGATTGTCTGTCCGGACATGAAATGTCCGAAATGAAAATGAAGAAGCGGTGATTGTTGTCGAAAGTCGCAATTTATGCAAATATCTTCTTTCCAATTTTCAATGAAAGTCTATGCAAGAAAATAAACAAGAATAAGACATAGTATCCGAATCAGTGTAGTAAAATATGGTTACCAATGAATAATGTATTTCAGAACAATTAGCTGTAACGAGAAAGAATTTAATAAATAAGAAGAAGAATAAAAAAATGGAAGACTTAGTATTTTATTTCCTAGGGTTATTCCGCTTTATTATTAAAGTCAGCTTAGATTGCAGATGATGTAGCTGTTGGATGAGTTAAGATGACCGACTGTCATTTGACGTGATTCTCGGAACCCCCACGATCTACAACGTCACGACTAATATCACTCAGTGACATTAATCGGTACCTACTGTTTTATGTGTCTGTCGAAACACGGAGGAATGTATGGAATAGAATGTGCCACCCACATCACTTGGCTGCGTAGCTACTTAACCTAGCAATCGACTCAAATGCTACGATCTTCTCAGAGTTAGTATAACAATATATAAACGCCAAGGGATGAATAGTATGAAGCAATACACTATTCGAATTACAATCCGACTGAAGGGAAAACTGTAAGTTATATATTTTGTATTCCAATGATCTATCACAGTTATCGATGCGAAGCGAAGAAATGTGTCCATGTAGCGAGCGATTGGAATAACTCACATGATAGCCCCTACCACGGGTTTAAACAATGTAAAATCTGATTCTTACAGTATTCTAACTGTCTTAAACGATTTAGTACTGTATCCTAAAACAGAAAAAGTCCTTACGTATTTATTAGTGAAATATACGTAGTTTTAGTAAATAATTCTGTCAGAAAACATCCTTCTACGTAAAATGTTCTTGTCTTAATAATCATCACCATTGCAAAAAATGATCATTTTGGCAATAACTCTCAACATACTGAACATACGTCTGACGAAGATGACACCCTACCAGCAATGATGAGGTTTTTGATAGTTTACATACAGGAGATGAAAAATATAGGAAATAGAAAAATCGTAACAAGTAGTATGGCAAATAATGCATATCCTATTTATACAATATCATAGCGCTAATGTATTGAATGGAACAAATCCGAGATTTCCTTCGTCGATGAGGGAAACTCGATTGTTCCCCTCATTTTGCCTAATTAATCCAATCCCTTGATTTACTATCGACTCACTACGGTTAATTAGATTGGTAGTTATTGATAGAGAGGTAAAAGGGATGGGTAAATTATAGATTAAGTTCTGTATTAATTAGATTCTACAATAGCTTTATACATCGTTTTATAAATAGCTAGTTTTAAATTAATTCCATGCTTCTTATATTGTGGATGCTTACCCTGGATGCGTACCCTTTTAATTATAAATTAATATAATAAATTGAAAAAAAAAAGGTTACATTAATATGTACTATCAAACTGCTCCAAGGTATTCGTCTTCTTCATCATCGGGCTTAAAAAACGAAAGAGTTTGTCCAAGCTGTTATGAAGATCAGCATTTTATGAAATTTAGTCACGCACGAGGTTAGGAAGGAATAAAGAAAATTGTTAAAAATATGTCTTAATGTAATACCATAAGATAGAAATTTAGAAATAAAAAAACATAATTTGTCGATTAAAGTAAAAATTTGAACCACCGAAGAGAACCGTCGAGAAACTGGTTATGTAATCAAAACATTAATTAGCCTGCCAATGAATAAGTATCCAATATTAAAGCGGTACTATTTAGGTGTTTACGGACGTATTTCAACAATGGGCCATTTCCTAATCTTAACAATATGCATGCCGGTCCATATTTCAAGGTGGGAGGGCCCGCGCCTGAAGATAAGAACACATCAATCACACTTCCCGTTATAAACAGAACTCGGGGGGTTGATGGGAAATACAGGCGGTGCTTCACGCCATCTAAGTTTATAAGCATTGTTTGCTTTTCGGAAACCCCGCAACTGTTCCGAGTGAAGTTTAAATTTTCATTACAAACAATGCGATATTGTGTAATCTACCCTTACGTAATATTATAAATGTTATTATTATAAACCAAACATTCTGTTGGATTTCTATAGAAGCCGTGTCCTAACTGAACGAATAGCCTCGCGAGGCAGCCTCGGACGTTTGTCACGAAGCGTTTTAAGCACGTACATTGTACTCGGGCTAGACTGTCCTAAATGAGAAAGGATTGTGTCTCTGCTTGATCTGTCAGGAGACGGCTACTCAGGATAGGTGATAACTACTTTTTGGTACCAAAACTAAATTTGAAAGGGATAAAATAGGGCTTGAAGGTTTGTACGAAAGTCGGAGAAAACAAGTCGCGAATCGAAGCTAGTACATCTTTTAAAATGTTTTTATACATGTTATAGTTCACGTCATCTTAGTTTATAAGCATTGTTTGCGGTTCTGAAATCCTTAAACTGTTCTGAGTCAAACTTAAGTTTACATTGTTACACAATGCAATATTGTGTAATTTATATTTCTGTAAAGTGTTTTGATCCATATTATACTACTTTTACTTACACTCACTATCTACGTTTATAAGCATTGTTTGCTTTTGGACAACTGTTCTGAGTTATAAATTTACATTATTACACAGTGCAGTATTGTGTAATCTATATTTCTGTAAAATGCTTTGATCCATGTACTACTTTTAACTTTACTCCATCTAAGTTATATTTACATAACAGACAATGCAATATTGTGTAATCTACTTTTCTACAAAACGTAGTTTTTAATTTCATCAGTATTAACAACTTCTTTTTGTAGATATCTTTGCATCGTATTTGTTGTAAGTCTTCTTATGCATGTTTTTCTGCTTTAAGTGTTCATTTATCTTAGTTTTATGGAAAGTTTAAATTTTAAAATTATTATTATTTATGTTAATGTAAGGTTTGTTGGTAAATATTAAATTTCAAGCATTGAAATAGAGATGCATAGCGGTCGCAATCTGTCGGAGCGTGAATTCAATTCCGAGACAGATATTCCGGCAGATGCCGAATGATTGGGATGCCGCCCCATGGATACTGGCCGGGTGACAGGATTAAATACCAGTCTGTAGGAAATATTGCTATGCTATTGGCCCCGGTTTCACTCTGCTTTATATAGACATATATTATGGCAGAAGGCAAATGATTGGAATACCTATTAAATACCGGCATGTGGGAAAATTGCTATGTTTTTGACCCCGGTTTCACTCTGCTTTATACATATAGACGGTTATTCCGGCAGATAGCGAATGATATTGACACTGTCCCGAGGATACTGGCTGGATGACAGTATACTGATCTGTAGGAAATATTGCATACTGATTGGTTCCAGATTCAGTCTACTTCTATCATAATTATAAGATAATTAGTCTATCACAGGTCTATCGGCATCTGTCAAGAAATCTCTATTTGTCAACAGTAACAACCTTCCATTCATTTTCTAAACCAAACTATTTCCATCTGTCTTAGTCAATAAATGTTTTGAGCACATATACGGAAGTTCATATAATGAACTACATTTAACGATTTTTAGTAACTCTAGGAGATTCTCAACTTTTATTAATAATATAAGAGTAAACGGGCTAAAGGTTTACCTGAGTGACTACAGGTGCAACAACAGAGGGCTCGCTGATACGTTGCCGGCCTTTGAGGAATGAGTTAGCTCTTTTCTTGTTTCTCGTGTTACGTAGTTTTTCTAGGTTAGTTTAAATTATCTTGATTTTTTTATACGGATCCCTTTCCTAGTTTTTTTTTTAATTTTTATTATTTTCATATATCATTGTACGGCCTTGTCTACTCTTACTTTTATACTATATTATTGTATCTACTATGTACGTACTTACAGATTCCTGTATCATTAAATATAAGTATTGATTTTGATGAGATTCTTTTATAATATGAAATAATACATTCGCGAATTACTCCATGCCCAATATGCCCAAGTTTGTTTCTATTAAATCTATGGTAAGTAATTTAAGTTATGATATTTTGTTACTTAGGGTGATGCCAACTGATTCTGATAACCTTCCTACAATTTTTACTGGAAAAAAAATCTTTCGTAAATAATAGTAGCTACCTTTAACTTTGTTTTTTCTTTTCAAATTTTTAATGCTCAAAGCTCGTAGGGTTTTGGATTTTCATATTAGACAATTTGCAGTTGCTAAAATTTTCTGTCATTTAGTAAGGCAAAAAATTTGATATCTATTTTCCTGGATGGTTGATAGTTGATAGATATTAAGGAAACATGTATACTCCGAATTATAGCATACATTAAGTGTCTAATTAAGTTCATGTAGCCTCCATCGAGCAGAAGTGAACACTCTAAAGGACGAGAAGCTCTATAATTGTTTTATATGGGGCACTTTGCACTAATGCTGTCTGCTTTTAAGTGCTTCCCTTTATAATAAACAAAGGATTTCCTCTGCACAATGTTTTCACATTTCAAAACAGTAATATCAGCATTATTCTTGTTGAAAATGGAAGGGCATACTTAATTTAGATTTATTGCGTAACACTTTCTTTAAAATGATTGACAATCAACGATATTTTTATGGAAGGGCCCTCCATAAAAAGCTAAATTGTGTTAGTTACTTTGCATTAGGTTAGGTTAGGTTGTGGGTTTAGTTAAGTGGTGAAGGTTAATAGAATTGGTCATCGCGCATTGAATCACAAAATCATTAAGCACATATTAGACACGCGGTATATTTCATCGAGCAACTGTGTCATGCCTTAATGAAAGAGATATATTGTCATTGAACGAGCCCCTGGTAAATTCGTCCATGGTATGGCCTTCATTAATCGATTCTTTAGAAATAAAATTTGCATATAAAAGGCCATTCAGACTTGATATTTTGTATTATACAATAGGACATCACAAAATTTAACCGATGATATTAACAAATGATAATACACCGAATACTAGCTAGGTATTTCGTTTGATGGAAAACTCTATTTAGTAATAAATTATATTTTCGAAGGTTTGCTTTCATTCGCACGAGAGTTAAAAAGCGTTGCGTTAAATTTCGGCGTTGGCGCTTTTTTAGAATCGTCGATACAAAAATACAGCGTATATGTATATATATAGCGTTGAAAATAGAACATTGCTCGATAAAAAAGCATCGCGTTACAAAAGCATTGCCGTCTAAACACAAACTTGGGAATTCATTTATTACATTCTATTTGAACGCTTTTTTAACGCGCGGTTAAAAAGCTCTCATGCGAATGAGGGCTTACAATCTTGCAGCTGGAAGATGATAAATTAGATTTTAAAAAACCGGGCAAGTGCGAGTTTGTTTCGTGCACTGACGGTTCCGTACCACGCGTAATATTTTACCAAGTTATTTTAAAATTTATACTTTTCAGAAGATTTATTTTAATTTGACAAAGTCATCGCTATTTTTTTTGTAAAGTAACTATAAATTTTACAGTTTTCGGAATTTTTTCCCATACTTGTATTTAAAGATATGATGGCTTCTTCGCAAATTGTATGATTCTAGATCAATGGAAAGTAGGTGTTCGTTTCCTTTGCAAATGTATAGGAAATGTGACGTAAACGGTGATATCTTCTGTTTGGGTACACTTAGATTTTTTAGAAAAAGGGTCTACACAGACAGACAGACATAAGGTCAGATGGCTAACGAAGTGATTCTATAAGGGTTCCTTTCTTCTTTGGAGGTACGGAACGCTAAAAATTAATTATTACATATATTTTTTAATTTAATCATTAAATTGTATAACAATCCCTTAACCGATCTTCAATCAAATCGATCTTAATTGTCCTGAATTATCGTATTTTTCAGACTTGGCTGTGGATGGCGTTACCACTTACCTGTTTTGTAGTCGATTTACTGTGGAGAATATTTTCAAGAAATTTTGCCCGAGTGCAAATATTAAATGTAAGTAAGCATTCATAACTCTAGGACATTTCTTTTGTTGATTTTAGATCTATCGACATCTTTTTTTGTACTTTGTGATATTTAATTTTAAAACACACGCTTGCTAAAAAAGCAGATCCGAACTTCCAAAAGGGCACATCGATTTTTAACAATTTAATATTAAAAATTTCGGTACGATGATTTATCAATAAAATTTGTTGGTGTTATAATTATTTTAGCTGGGATAACAAAAAGTGCACAAATTCCTTTTAGCCCTTTTTCCAGTTGTGGGCCACAATAAGATAATAATAAAGTCTAGTACCAGGATTCGCTTATATTGCAGGAATGTAACTGTGGGGCGAGTTAAGATGACCGACGGCCTTCTGACGTCATCCCCGTAAACCCTCACAATCTCTACAATCTGACGACTAATATCACTCAGTTACACACCGTTTTAAGCGCCTTCCGAAATACGAAGGAGGTCGGGTATCAAATATAAATCATTGTTAGAATGGATCATTCATCCATCTCCCGGCCGCGGCAAGAGCCACTTGACCTAGTGATTGACTCAAATGCCGACTATTAGGCTATAAACCCCTCCTCCTCCTTTTTTTATTAATACTAACTACGCAAATTATTTTAATTTCTTGCCATAGAATGTTTGTGCTAGGACTCCCTAGAACGAACATTCTCGATAGTTTTACTTACTTTTATGTTCCAAACTGAAAGTAAAATGAAACATAAATGCTTCCGTTTTACACGACTTAGTTGCTAAATATAGCCTGCACGAATGAAATCAGAACTCGCACGTATCGAATCCTCGACGTTACGGCCATGTACGTCGTGTAAAATGGAAGCACGAACCTTCATTTGACGTTTTGTTTAGAACGTAAAAGTAAGTAAAACTAGCGAGAATGTTCGTGCTATTCCCTCCGAATCCGGCGTCTCGTGCAGGGGTGGGCAACCTGCGGTTCGCGAGTCACATGTGACTCGTTGAATGTGTAAGCTCTCGTTAGGTCCATACGCAAATAATCACTTATGATTATTTGCGTATGGAACTAACGAGAGAGAGATAATATAATAAGTTATATTATAATAAGGTTTTATCTAATAGTATCAGAGATCCAGCTGGGTCGAAGTGCATCCACAGTGCGGGCCCTATCAACAATAAATAATCTTATAATACCGTATATACATTATCAATTTTGTTGTGAATAAACTTTAGCATATGTATATAAAGCTGAAGGGTTTGTTTGTTTGAACGCGCTAATTTTGGGAAATACTGGTCCGACTTCAAAAATTCTTTCGGTGTTAGATAGCCCATTTATCGAGGAAGGCTATAAGCTATATATCATCAGGCTAAAACTAAGAGGAGCGGAACGCCAATGGAGAATGTTTCGAAATCGGGGCTATTTTTCCCTTTTTAGAGTTTCCGCTGCGTGCGCTGCCTAAACAGTTAAAGTTTCACAAAAATCATGTATTACAGAATTGTTCCCCTTTAAAAGTTCTAAATAAAAGTACGTGACAGCATATGTCTATCTTTTAAGGTTTACTCACTATAACCTTTTTATGCTAAACAAAGTTGCTCTAAAATAACGCATTATTTGCGAAGATGTTTTTATAAACATGATATTAGTCCTTATTCTAAAACTATTTTTAAACCTCTAAGTGATAAGAGTGGCCCACGCGGACAAAATCGCGGGATAAAGCTAGTATATGAATAAATAGATACTTTTCTTGTGAATTTATTTAATTCTGTTATCTATTTCATAAGCTAATAATAATTTTCTCCAAAATTACTACTAATTTTTGGTAAAAAAAATATACTTGTCATCAGAAAAATCAAAGAACACTTCGGTTTTTTTTTTGTATTTATATTCCTAAATTGTGTAATCCGTTATTGGCAAAGACTGTAAAGTACATATATTTAGTTATTGTAATCAAAATTGTAAAAGGTGTTGGACGTAATAGAAATAAAATAGAATAAATATTTTTCTCGATAATCTTTACAAAACATTAACTCGCAAGGCGTTTGATTTTTTTTGAGAAATATATTTTTAGCTCCTTAGAAATTTGTAAATTGTAATTTTCGATTCTTCCGACACAAAAGGTTGACGACCCCTGGTCTAGTATAACGAATGTAACAACTCAATTAAGGCTAAATTCCACTGAATCACCTCTAAAAATAACCTCTAGCCGTTAGCGAGTTTATTCAGTTGAATAAGTAGGAAACGGGAATAACCGTTGGTATAGAGTAATAGACGAGGAGGTCGTACCCTAATGTGTGGTCGGCACTTTAGTCGATTGCTAGGTTAAGCAAATGTTACCGCTGCCGGGTGATAGATGGGTGACCAATTTTAAGACATTTATATATGTATCAAAAACACCAAATTTTCACTACATAGTTTAGGCCTCAGTATCTCAGCGGTGGAAAAGTTAGATTTAAATCCATTCGCATTCTTTACGACACAAGCATGGTGTTCAATAGGAGGGTTAACGGAAATATTAGGTACATTTAAATAAAATAAATAGGAATACAATAGAGCAGGAGTTGAAAGAGTGTCATTATTACAATTTAAATTTCTGCTAAACTTGTTTAAAAGCATTAGACTTTCTTCGGAATCGCTTTAAAGTATCTCCGAAAGAGACGTCTCAGCTTCTGAGATACTTTGTACATTTAACAGTAGTCGCAAGAAATAAGAGCAAAAACATCGTCGGTTTAAAGTAGGGATCGCTTGTAGTAAGTGGACGTTAGCGAAATTTTAAGGTAGATGTAGCTTCTAGGACAGAAGATCGATATTTATAATTAATTACATAAAGCGAAATTAAAGACGTAACATAAAAATTAAATTGATTTCTTACGTAAGCATTATGTGAAATGGAAATGCAATTTATTCAATATTATTGAAGAAGTGGAGGTTTGTCTTTCCTGTATAAAATATCTGAAGATGAATTTGTTGTCCCGATATGAGAAAATCACTTTTGAAGCCTCGACAAGAAATTGGTTCAGAATTTATTACTTGTGCACAATTTATTCGCAACTTTTTAAACAGTACAGGTATAAAATAAAGTCGCATTCCATCCTCCATAGAGCCTCAATAGCTCAACGGTATAAGGTATGGACTGAAATTCGCAAGGTATCCGGTTCAAACCCCACCGACGTTGGGGTACTGTCGCATCCACTCCTAATACAAGCTTTAAATTTAAGCTTAATAGCAGGGGAAAAAGAGAATATTAGACATACCTAAAAAGTATTCCTAATATTCTTTAAAAAAACTATATACATATAGTGTGTAAAATGCGTTATTGAATAAGTTTAGTCTAAATTAATAGCCTTTAATAGTAAGGATCAAACATTATTATAAATAGCGATGGATTAGTTCATAATAAAATGGTGCCCATAATTGATTTTCAATTACAAAGAACCTTGCGTAAGAATGGCAGCCTAATCATATTGGAAAATACTATCTATTGGTTATAATAAGAACATAATCCGATTAGCATTGGATGCGTATAATACAAAGTTCACCAGCTTCACAAGAATAGGGGGATCATCCAATACCGAAACTAATACCTAAAAAGGTACGCCGAAGCTCCAACGTACCAGGGTTCATTCAATCTTTATTGGACATGCGACTTATAAAAGAACTATGGTTGAATTGATTTCTATGATTTTTAATGCTGTCAAAGAAAACTTTATACTCTAAAAAGGTCTATGTATGCTTTGTGAAAAGGCTAGAAAAGTTTTTGTCTCGTATACTTAAATGTGACTAACATTTGACAAAATAATACACCAGAGATGTCTGACTTCATGTCAAGTCGAATATGGCTGCAATTTATGACTTACAAAATCAACATTAAACTAATTAATTGGTACAGGCTAAAGACATCATGCGATGTCGTTTGTCTGTCACGTGACTCATTGATGTTTAAGCGAGGGCTGTGTCTAAGCAATGAAGACCTCATTCGCACGAGAGCTAAAAAAGCGTTGCATTCAATTTCGGCGTTGGCGCTTTTTCAGCGACGTCTGTATGAAAATGCGTTGAAAATACAATATTGCTCGATAAAACAGCGTCGCGTTTTAAAAATGCTAACGTGTGAACAGAAATTTGGGAATCCATATTTGAACGCTTTTTTAACGCGCGGTAAAAAATCTCTCGTGCGAATGGGGGGCTAACTAAATTGCCAGATGACCGTGACGAAATGGGGCACTTTCGAAATTTTACGCAACTCAACCGTTGTGATTTCGTCTTGGCCATTGATCTCAAATGTGACCATATGGCAGATCAAACGATTAATAGGCGCTAGGAGTATATAGCCGGTTAATAAGAATTATACAGTGTCCAAGAGCGTGTCAGGACACTCTTATATAGAAGGGTTCCGTATCTGATACGCGATAAAGGTATTTGTTAAAATAGTTCAAGAGTTGGTGGCCGATTTCGCTAAAAATAGTTATAGAGGATTTAGCATGCCCTATCAAGATAGAAAATTTCAAATCTCTCCAGTTTAGAAATCCCGAGTTCGGGGGAGGGTATCAATTTTCAAATTAATTCATTGTTAATAATAAAATAATAATGATATTAGGATGATAAAATCTATTGCACTTACTGTACTCCTGCTGGGCTGAGATACAGAACACTCTGTTCTGATTTGAGTAGAGTCCACGTCAAACGCAGTTGAGTATTCTTTAACCACTAAAGTATTCCTAGTATTGTATAAAAAGATGATAACGAAATCTATATCTATACTAATAAACATATAAAACTGAAGAGTTTGTTTGTTTGTTTGCTTGAACGCGTCTCAGGAATTACTGGTCCGATTCGAAAAATTATTTCACTGTTAAATAGCCCATTCATTAAGGAAGGCTATATATCATCACGCTAACATTTCCCCCCTAATTTTAGGCGGACGAAGTCGCGGGTAACAACTAGTACAATAAAAAGCTGTTTGCATGTACATACCTGTAACTACACAAGCTGTTTAGCAAATACGTTGGATGTTCTGATAAAAGATAACGCGGCTAACCATTGGATGTTGAAATTACTTACGTTTATTCCATCATAGCACGCAACCTTCGCGTTAATTCATTTAAAGAAACACATGAATATTTATAAAACAACACTTCACGGATAACACTATAATAAAAGTTCGTGGCGTCGTCTGTCCGTGTCAAACAGGTGATTTGCAACAAGCATACGATCATCATTTCGGAAAATTAAAAAAATTTAAAGTAACATATTTTTTATTAGAGAATTATAGCTAATAATTAATAACACTGTAAAATTAAATGCAAAATAGCAGTAAACGGATAGCTAAATACAAGTAGCCAACTGATGTGCGAAGGTGGTCGCATAGTTAATGCAAAGGTACAAAAGAATAACACAATCGAGTGCCCTATCATTAACCCTTATCAGGCGAAATAAATCAAGGGATCACACTTATCTGCTAGATAAAGTACAAAAAGGCACAGCCCGCTCCGCGTCAGAAGGGAATGCGTGGGCGCACGTAATTTGCATAGCTTCATTAAGCACAGGTATCTTATCGCCCCTGAATTGCCCCACCCCTGCTCCGTTTTTGTCGTTTTGCCCCTTTTAAAAATCGACAGCTGTTAATTAACCGCGTGTGAGGTCCCGCGCCTGATTGTAATTGCCGGTCCGATACAAAATTAGCTGCCGTGATGATTTTAAATGAAGTCGGCAGAATACGTGCAGCCTTTAAGTGAATCTTTTTATCGAAGCGAAGCTTCTTTGCACGAGTGTGTAATATCGTCTGAAGTGCTAGAATAGGGTCACGATTATAAACTTTTATTTTAAAAGACAATGTCAAAAATCTCTATTACGTACATATATAAAAGCGAAAGGTATAACCTATAAAGTATTTTCGAAAACCGCGAGACGTAAAATGATGAAATTCGCTAAGGAGATATATAGTGAGTAGAAGTCCACCAAGAACGCATTTTTCGATATAGCCAATTTAAGAAGTTTTAAGGGCTCACGCAAAAACACACAACAAAGTCGTGAAATACAGCTAGTATTATTAAAATAAAATATTGTTTATTTTTTTAAGCAAAAGGTATTTATAAAGCAACTTATGTTAATACAGAGAAAGTGACGAAACTTAAAAGAGAGAAGATAATATTATAATAATAATAAAATTTCTTTATTAAAGGTAAATACTTAATATAAAAACAAATAAGTCAAAATAACAGTTAAGGGTAAAATATAAGTGGATATAAAATAAAATTGCTTTACCACTAAAAATAATGATAAGATAAAATGCATCTTTATAGTGAATCTGTAGTGTTCTGACAAAAAGATGTCAAAAAAACGAGTGAAATAGCTTTCCGCTTTCCCAAATGTATGTTTTTAATAATCTCTTCCAGTATGCTGGGAGTCCATCGTATCTTTTCGGCTCTCTATCGGCAGGTACGTCTGTCCGATTGCGAGTCGTTTCGTCGATAACCAGAGATTTGAAATGCAATTTCTTATTTTCAGATACGGGTACACCCCGCGACATGACGATATTTGTCCGAGCGATTGTAGCTTTAATATCTAGAGCATCAAGAGCTTTATTTGTTTGCGAAAGTATATCGGTGGGGTCGTGCGGCTTAACTAAAGCACTGTCCAATGCAACTGTCTGTTTAGGTGTAGTTTCTATTTGGTTGTGATTGAATATTGTATTGGGTTGTAAGTGGTGGGGGTATTAATTCGCAAGTGTGTTGAAAAACGTCGTATGACACACGTGTGTATTGATGATTACCGTTCTCAGCTCTCTTAGCACCCTCGTTTGACGGCTCGGGCCTCAATGGCGCCTCAGCAGTAGTCAACAAAATTACACACTTGTACTATTATTCTGTGTGGCCAGTAGTGGCCTGTTGCCGCCACAAGACAATAGAAATAAAGGTATTGATTAACCAACAAAGGTCCTATCCGTATTTGTTAGGCAGTACGAGAACGGAGCGGATTTAATCCCCTTACAATCAATTGTTCGAGCCTGTATTGTTTAAATGACGAAAAATCCTTTTACCTTGCAGCAGGGCTGACGCAATCCAATTTGTCTCAGCGGCGTGTATTCGAAACAAGCCAATCACTGGCGGCACTCAATTACCATTTACTGGAACAGAACTGGCCATCTAATCAGTTAAGCGTCAGCTTTATCGAATATACCTTTTGCAGTGATAACCGATCTCTCAGCCCAGTAACTTGCAGATTAGCGCCGGATGAGAATTTGTAATTGAAATTCTTGATTCCGAATTTATCCGGCACCTTTTGAACAATTTACTAGAATTTATAGTCTCTTAGCAGTGTATGTAATTATTAAATTTTCATTGGTCTTGTGTCTATTGTTAATTTGTTTTAGTACAGAAAAAAATATTTTATTATAATCGACTCTTTAAGACGTTTACAGACGAAGTATTTTTCCCTTCATTACTTACGTAATACTTAAAATGACTACCTGATAATATTAACGCCATCTAACTTAACACATATTGTGTATTATTGAACGTATTTTTTTAAATTTCTAATGGATTTTGACCTACTTTGAAAGCCCAGTAATTATCATGTTTGTTTTGTCGAGCCACAAAAATTAGATGAAATGAAACATTTATAATTTAAAAAAAAAAAATGGCGTCCACATATTTTCGCGTTCTGAAATTAACTAATAGGTGACGCAATGTCAGCACAAATTATTTATTTGTGTTACGTGCGCAAAAAAATCTATGTGATTTTCGATAGCTGCAGTGAAAAATGCAAAAACCGTTTGTGCAAAATTCAGTGTATTGTAAACTGCACGGATAGCTGGTTTTAAAATAAAATGTAAGCACATTCTATTTTAAACATCAAAGTATGTCATAAAATGTTACTGTTTTTACCAAAATGCTTTAAAAAAATCTGCTCTTCTCAGAGACTTATGTACATAATCAAACATTTATAAAGAAGAAAATATAAGAATAGTGTTTTCATTGGTAACTTATAGAAATAAAATTAACGATTTCATAAATAAAATGTATGTATCTTTATTACAATTATTAGGGTTTCGTACTATGTACAATTATTATAATTTTGCTCAGTCCGTCCATCCGTCCACGCGTCCGTCCGTCCGTTCATTGCTCCGTCCGCAAGTAGGTTCCCCAAGGATTTTCAAAGCATTTAGACGTAGAGACTAGAAATTTTGTAAGTAAATAAGACATGCTAAACTCTCACTGTTTATTTCACTCATAAGGAAAATTATTTTTAGCTAAATCGGACAACAGTTTTTGAAGTAATATAACAAATACTTTTATCGCATATCATATAGTCTTCTATATAAACGAGTTATTAAATACTCTTGGCCATTTATTTCTATCCTTAGTTACATTTAAACGCAATAACTCACTAGTAGGAAGAATCCCATCAAATTCCTGGCTAGATAAAATTAAAGAACGAAAACATCTAAATGATTAAATCTTTACGACAGTCGGATTTTGACTAAAATCTTCCTTAAGTAAAGCTTGGCCAGCTCCGGGAATATCGGACATAATGGAATAAAAATCTTATGATTAATGTTTTGCTACGCAATTCCAAGTTCTTTTCCCTTTAATCACAATACTTTTTAACAATACTTTAACAACTCTCTCAGAGTAGCGGTAAGCCTGACTCATAAACAATAAGCCCACTGAAATCACCGCTGAGAACCTGACTTTACCACAAAAAATACGAGTCAGGACGAAAAACCTGTTCCATATATTTGTTACATATATTTTTTAATGTTACAAGGGGGCAAACGAGCAGGCAGCAGGTACCGAAGTGCTTACCGGCGCCCATGGACATCTGCACGACCAGAAGGCCAGCAGATGCGCTGCCGGCCTTTAATGACGAGTTTAGGCCATATGTAGAAATATATAAATATATGCGTATAGATAACACACCCAACTCGAGGCCGAAATCGAATTCACGACCCCGGAGCGGAAGGCAGGGTCACTGCCCACTGCGCCAACTGGCCGGTCTACTGTCTACTATCAAATTTACTGTTTTATTATTTATTTATGTATCTAAAACTATATACAGAAAATACACAATATAGAGAGGAAGTAAACAAAGAAAAAACTTATCTCTAAAAGAGATCTCTTCCAGCTTTTCTGGAGTGTAGGATAAATAGTATTAAATATAAGCGGTGCAGGCACCAAAGGGGAAAAAAGAATGACAATAAGAGCTTACTTATAAAGTTAATATAAACAACATTATACATATATAGAAAGACAGCATAGACGATAAACATGCTAAATTGATGAAAGATAGAATTGTTTTAGTCTAGATTTAAAAGTGTAGTGAGGTAAAGTAAGAGATTTCACCGTGAAACAAGATCTCAAAGGTCTGATGCGTGGAAGAGCCACCTGAAATCGTTCACGTAAATAACATGGGGAAGAGTTTTGTAAGATTTTGAATAAGAGTGTGAGCACGTGCAGATTCCGGCGAAGTCGAATAGGATATCTTGGTATTTCAATACATATCAGAGCATTTAAACTTGCCACTGCGGGTAGATATAGATTCAAAGGATTATCCTAAAGTGGTGCCGGATTCGTGGTTGCGAAAGCGATCATATTTTTCAATATTGCATAGCGTTTGATTACAATGGACATTTAGGTCATCCTACTGGCCTAATTACCAAATTTGGGAAACTGCGGTTTCAATTAGCGAGCCAATTTTACCGTTTATCATAAGCTATGATGATAGAACGGCACTGAGTAAAGCAAATAAAAAATTGTATGGACTTAATATTTTTCTTTATATATTCCAAAAAATTATCTTTCTCCTGAGTATCTGATACAATATACTTTGTTACTGTCGACAAATAATCTACATTAATAATAACACGAAATCCCGGCAACCGCCGGACGTACCTAGATGAAATTCGGCAGGGAGGTAGTTTTTTTCCAGGAGGTGGTAGGCGTCCGCTAAGAATGAATTTTGCGACAGGACCGTATTAAGGTTTAAGTCTCGCAATTTTGTTTGAATTATTTTCACAACGATTATAATATTAGGAGACTTAATTCCACATTCATTATTCGTGATATATCCTGTATCACCTAATCTAAATGCATAAAACGAAAGGTCATCTAACACAACCGCGGGACGTACAATAATGAAATTCGGCAGAATGTGTGAATTAAGGGTTGTATTTATAGGCTCACTCAGAGTTGTATTATATAGGCGATCTTGAAAGAAAACGAGAAATTCAATAGTAAAAAAGCTACTAAATAAAGTGTAGTAAATACAAGCAAAGTTGAAGACAAAAGCAATATTATCAAAACAATAGTAAGTAGAAACCATAAATAAACAGAAAGAGGCAAAAAGTCGTAATTATGCTTAAGTGTAGTGAATAGAATTTCCATCGTAAATGATAGCAAATTTGAAATCATAGATACGTACTTCAATTTTATTTATATGTACGAATCATAAAGCTGTTAATCCAGTAAAATAAGAGAGTTATAGCTACAGGGAATCCCAAAAAAATCCCCGCTATCGATTTCTAGTGGAATCAAATATTTCGGCGGCAACAATGGCGGACGCACAATGAGACATCAAATGACAAATGAAATCTGACGTAGACCATAAATCGTGGCGTATAATAAAAGATTATCTATCCCCAAATAAATACGGGGGAAGGACAATGGCTCCTTTATTGCAACCTCCGTGATCAAAGTCGCGTCCCCCGAAGGGGATGGTCTTCCAAATGTTAGAATAATTTTGAGCCACTCCAAAGCTGATAAACTTTTGATCTTATTTAATATTTATTTAAAAAAATATAGTGTAACTATATTTTTTAAAATATTGAGTAACTCAAAAATTTAAGAAAAAATTGTAAAAAAAGATAGTATAATTTTGAGTGATTCGAAATTTGTGAGAAAAATACTTCCATCTTTTGAATGATGATGGATTTCAAGGAAGAAAGTTAGAATAATATTAATGCACTCAACTATCGATAACTTTTTAGCAGTTAATAATAATAAATTAATAAATGCTGAGTATAATATTTATAACAAATATATATTTTTTTGTTATCTATTACAGGAATTTTATCCAAGTTAGAGATAGAATTTAAGTTTTATACTCGCCGAGTCCTATTTTCAATATTAAATTAATAGTACATTACCGCACCGAGATATAAGTGAGTAATAACAGCACGAATATTGTATTAGCGCCCGAGCGAAAGCGAGCGCGGTACATTAACACGAGTTCACAAAATTATTCACTAACAGCAAGGTGCGTAATCTACTTTTGTTTCAACAACCAATATACCTACCGCTATAAAACATATCTACTCAAAAAAAATCATTTTCTTTTCAAACAAAACAGTTACTGTGCAGTTATTAAAAGTAAACTTTGCATTTTTACTGAAAGTTTGAACCTTTTTAACATTGAATATATCATCATCATACCACAATGATGATGGTCTTACTTTTTTGGACATCTCACTAAAATATTGAAACAAAAAACTTTCAGGCAGTGATTTTACGCGTCTTTCGCTTCTCCACTTAAGCTTTTAAATAACTATCGCGCAATTTTTTGCGGCAAAAGGGTATTACTAATTTCATTTGCAGCTGTTTATATATTTTCCATTGGAGACTAATCTATAGCTATTTCTATTTTTATCATTTCTTGCTAAATATGTAATATTAAAGTCGGGCAATGGTATAGAATATAAGCGCCATTTCGTTTTCGGTTTTATTAGGTCGATTTTTATTTTCAGCCAGTATCTTTTAGATCCAATACATTACGGCACTGTTTTTTTAATTTTCATATAAATTTACCACAGAGGAGATTTAATGTCTCCCATTAAGTTTCATATAAGATCATGGAGACTATAATAAGGAGTAACATCTCTTATGGGAGAAAAGTTAAAAAAGTGCCCAGCAGTATACAAAAATTACTCAACGTCCATTGAATTATTTTGATTAAATTCATTTCAAGATACTATAACACGCCTTTTTAAATTTTAAAAATTAAAATGGGGTAGTGGGGCGAATGAACGAAACAAAATACGACGGACGTGGCGAGCGGGAACGCAAAAATCTACAAATTATACCTATTTTTGTGGACTGTATCTAATTAGACGTAATCTTTCTTTAAATGCCGACATCCCACCCACGACACGACACCTGCGAGCCTTCTAGTGGTGCAGATGTCCATTGGCGTCGGCAGTCACTTAGGAACCGCCTTCTCGTTTGCCCTTTATAATATGAAAAAAATTCTATCGTATATAAATTGAAAACAGTTATAATGTTTATATTTTCTGCAAAATATGGACTTAACCATTAAATATGGAAAACAAAAATTTGTTTTTCATAATCCAAATACGATAATTGATGTAGATAACCAATTACCGACTAAAAATTGTATAAATTAAAAAGTATGTATGTACATATTTATCGGGGCCCTACCCATTATAGTCTCCATATATAAAATGTATGTATTGGATCAAAAAGATACTGGCTGAAAATAAAAATAAATAGAATACAACCAAAATAAAAACAATTATATGCAATTAATGGGAGATATTAGGCCTCCGTGGTAAATTCATTGAAAAAAAAGCAATGACGTAATGTAAAACAGAGTCGTAAAGAAATTTCATACAGCATTACATCACTGTATTGATTCTAAGCTGTAAAGGCGTACTTACATCTCGGTTATGTAGTGAATAGTGATAACATAACAGCGTAGTTGGAAGAAAAAATATAAACAATGAAGATAGAGTTTCTAGGGGCAGTTTATCATTTTTGATTATAACTTTGAAAATATTTGCAAAAAGCAAATTTCTTTCCTCAGCTGTATTTTTTTATAACTTTTGTAATTTTTTATGTCTTTGAAATGATTTTCAGCACATTTTTCTAGATATCATATCGGAAAGGCTGAGCTGAGTACTTATGTTTATTATCTCTATTTTCCACCTTTTTAACTTGTCAACTAGACTTGTAGGACGCTTATTACTTCTTTTTAACAATGACAAAGTATCAAAGACGGCCGGTAGTTGTATGGGATTACCTTATGGAACTATTGTCTCTTAATATACAACTCTTATAAACTACATCAGTGTCTATAGTAGTATGACCTTACATATTAAGGTTGTATTTATTTTAGGTGTTAAACGGTACCTACACCTTTTGAGGCCCGAAGCAAATCAAAATTTCAAAACCTGGACATAGCTGGTTTTTTTTGAAGATTACCCTTCATTTGGCTTCCATATATGAATGTCACGCCTGCAATCACCAGTTGCTAACACCTAGCAGTTAAAAGTTTATATAGTGACTATCTCTCATTATAGCATAAGAATTTTTTTTATAACATTAACATGACAACAATAAAGGAAAGAAATGGAGAGCCTGCCCTGTGTCTTTATCTTTATATAATATATAACAAAGTCGCTTTTCTTTCTTTTATGCTTAGATCTTCAGAATTTAGTGCAGTATACAGCAATATATAAGGAAGGTATATAAATAATACATGCACATGATTCAGACACAGCGCAGGTCACTAGTTCTGTATATATTTAAAAAAATGTATTTGCTAATCAGTTGAGAAAAGAAAAAACAAATTCCAATTATATTTACTCCTTCCTCTGTTGGACACCAATCAATTCCAAATCCCTCTTGTTGGTGACCACTGAATGAGTACAATGGCCTTACAGGATTACTGACAGTATCCAGGTTATAACGTTCAAGGAGTGCCGGTTCATCAATAGCTTGCAACTGTTGTGTTATATTCCATATGTCTACATTTCCTAATTCAGACCAACTGGCAGCCAAGACGGAATTTTTGAAATTGGTTGCCTAAAAAAAATTGTTTAATAAAACATTAAAACATTTATTTAATAGTAGATTATAAAACCTCTATACCTCACACATTAATATAGAATATTTTTTAGCTGTCCTGTGAGATAAAATAAAGTGTAGCTAACCTTTCATTGAATGAAACTTATAGAATGAAATAGATAAAAAATAACAGCACAATGCTTCAGTGTTCAAAAGCATTTCTATCTGTATATTAACTAGTCAAGTCATAATATCCTGCCATACTGACCCGTATTCTATTGACACATCCTTGATGTTTTATAAATGAGAATGTCATTTGTGGTTTCTTTTCCTCATCTTCTTCTTCTTCTTCCTCATCATCATCTTCAGAGTCCTCCTCATCCGCAGGTTTGGAAGTAGGATGCAAATTTGACATTTTAACAACTAAAAGACTATGTAAAACCTAAATCAGTTTTTAATCAAAAGAATAGTTTATAATTATATATATTGAAATCAATTAAGGGTCATATTTAATTTGGTTTTTTTTGCAAGAACTTACTTATTTAAGTGTGCACTTGATGCTTGAGTTCCAGCAACTAAGTATGCAGTCATTGGAAATTGTTGTCTGTCGTTGCCAAGATTATCAGTAATTAAGTCAAAGCTTAAGCATGGTGCACCAGTCTGTGCCTGATGAAGCATCACATAGGCTGATTGATCACAAATTAAATGCTCATCCTCTTGCAATGCTTGGGTAGGAAGATATGTTTTAGGCCGGGAATCCTCATCATTATTTCCTTCCTCTTCATCTTCCATTTCCTCGTCCTCAGATGAAGTTGCTTCCATTTGATCTTCGTTCTCGTTAGACATACTTAATAAATTAAAATAACAACGAGAGAAGTATGTTTATTATAAGCTTATACTTATGTACCAGTGTGATGGACTGATTATTTTACAAATGTGAATTATTAATTCAATAAATGGTTACTAGATTCGAGAATAACAATATAAACGTGATTGTGAATGCCAAAATAATAAAACAAATTTATTTTTAGGTTAGGTTTAGACTATTAGGGAGGGGCGAAGGCTGACATTTGGAATTTACAATTCGATTTTTACGAACATCGTTAGTAAATTTAATATTAAATTATTACAGATGTTCCTAATTTTGTATCATTCCATCAATTTTCAGGAGAATGAAATCAATAGGATTAAAATGTTTTTATTCATAAATACAAGCTATTAGTAATCATTTATTTCAATGTAGCACGATCTTATACAAATTCCGAGTATTAATTATATCTGTATGGTAAATCTTTATGCAAATAATTAAGCAATAACTTGTTTTATTAAATAACTAATAAAGTAACAGTTTGGTGATCTTAATTAATCTTGACGATGTTCTGTAATTGAGAACAGAGAGTCCTTCACTAGTGTCGGCAGACGATACCCATTACGGATGTTACTTGCTGACTGACATTGACATTTGACATCCTTACGGATGCATAGAATTAGAATCAATTCTTCTTTCTCCTCCTAATTAATCAAAACCTATTATAGAAAATCCTTATCACGAAAGTGAACAAGAACAAGCATTCTTGAAAAAATAATAATTTTATGCTATAAACCTACTTGTATGCACTTACTTAATTTTAAAAAAGGAACTTACGTGTTTTAATCACGACGTAATAATCATCTGACGTCACTAATCCACATTCACATAGATAATAACCAGTTATATAACTATTTGCTATTCAAATTTGTACCTGTCACACTTCCCTTTGTATATCGGATGCTATAAACCAATCACTATTAAAATTGTCCAGTGCGTTGGGGTCTAACGTAATGATTTGATCTCATTAGAACCAGATTTTGATTGTGTTATGAAAGTGAGACGTACCCTAGAGCTAAAAACCTATAGACAGCTATATAAAGGCACTTTTTTGCTTGTAACAAGTATTGCATTAATTATATATCACTTTTGATTTCGGATCTTAATAGCCAATCACTTTTTTAAATTAGAATTAGACAATTAAGACAATTAAAATTATCAAGTGTGTTGGAATCTCCCATAATGATTTGATCTCATTAAAACGGGATGTCGATTGTGTTATGAAAGTGAAACCGTACCTAGAGTTATTAAAATATAGACAGATATAGGTATATAGAGGTACATATTTTTTGTGGTAAATTTGTTTTTATTATAATTAAAGGCAATTAAAATAAAGCGTTGACTCTCATAGAAGTGTCAACGTCTTAAATTGTTATTGATATCCAAACACTTTAAAAAAATTGTCCAGTGTGTTGAGGTCTAACATAAAGATTTGATCCTATTAAAATGAGGTTTGATTGTGTTATGAAATTGAGATATACCCTAGAGCTAACAACTATATGGAGGCACTTATTTTTTTGCAATAAGTTGTATTAATTATTAATGTAAAACAAGATAGAGTTATGAATCTCATAGAAGTATTTAAGTCCGTATTATTATAAATGTCTCTTTATAAGATTTGCTTTTTGTCAATTTTTTTCGTAAAGAAAACATTCTTTAGAAAAAAAAATACATAAATCTTCAACCTCGGATACCATAAATAAAGTATTTATTGTCCCTCTATGTATTTTTATATATACATGTTGTTAATGCTAAGTAGTTTTTTATGATACCAAATATACCTTCAAAGTTAATCCTTTTTTCCTTTTGTAATTATTACTTTAAATGTCTTTCAGTTTCATAATTAATGTGAAGGTAAATGCTAATATTATGAAGCTAAATTAAAAGAAATACACAAACAGCTAACAGCAAAAATATCAAGATAATTTACGTAATAATTGTAACGTATAAAAATATAATGATTAAAAATAACTGTCTTCTTCTATTAAAAAGTTTGTGTAAAATTTTGCATTATTGCATATAAATGTTACCGCATTTGCATTTGCAAATGCATTTGCATATATTAAGTCTATTACGTTTGCGTGTGAAATTTATTAAAATATGGTAATTCTAGTATTTGATAAGTTCTACCCAAAACTTGCTCCACTTGTTCAACCATCGGGTGCATCTCGTTACTTAAGTTACGTAACTGACCGAGTACCACCTTCTTAAAATTTGGCTACTGTGTATACGAACCTCGTACATTATTAATATTTCATTATACTGTGTGGTTATTACTAATATACTAGCTATTTACTATGGCATTACTGGCGCTGTTAAGAAAGTTGCTGGTAGGGCCAGTTGTAATGTCAGATGACCGTCTAAAACATATATTTTATAAGTCAAAAAAAATAATCTGTATGTAATATATTCCATGTCCCTTTTCGTAATTCTGCCAGCTTTTATGAAAATCTGATGATGAGGAGTTGAGTGTTTGAAGCGTGAAGGTGTAGCAGTAATAACTATGAATCTAATTAACGTACTCGCATTCGAATTTATGTATACTATTTGCAAAATTTATGGTTTATTTCTTACAGCATTTGTTATGTTAATATACTTCTCATCAGAGAAATCGAAATTTTCGGTTTTTTTTAAGACATATATTCCTAAATATACACTTTTTCTGATAATCCTTACATAACTTTGTTAGGTGTTTCGATTTTTCTGTTGAGAAATATATATAAACCGGTAAAAAAATACTGTTTTAATTTAAGACACATAAGATTTGTATAGCAATCCGAACCCTTAGAGTTGTCATCTCAATTATGATTCTTTCTGTTATTTTAAGTTTAATTTCTCTCTTAAAGTATTCTGATGAAAATGCTTTATAGGTTTAAAATATAGCAATGGCTAATATAGCATAAATTATACCTAAATTACCAAAAGTTTCTTTTTTACCTCTTTCTTGAGAAATTAGGTGACTAGTTTATTCCAAACAGGTTAGAAAATTTACAATTTTCCATTACGGTAAACTTGCTTCAAATATTTAATCAAAATATATTGCGTTTCTAGCTCAATGGAGAAAAAATTTTTTTTTTCACTCAATCAATTTTTAATAACACGCCTACAGACACGCTCCAGTAATTTCCACCGGCCGCTAATTACAGAATTAAAAAAAAAATGTTCAATTATCTGTTGTCTCGATATATCAACGATAGACGATATTTTTTTTAATTTTCGTTCTTGTTATAGGTATCGTGTATAGACATAATATGCAATTAGTAAAAAACCTTGACTTCGACATTACAAACAGGCAATCAAGTTAAAGTGGAAACAAATAAGATAAAGTTTAAAAGGAAATTAAAACAATGGCTAATAGAGAAATGTTTTAATAAAGTAGAAGACATATTCGGAGAATAGGAACACAACAATAAATTTACCAATAACAATTAACAAACTTTCACTGTAATTAGCTCCGCCTGACATTTTAATTAATTTATTATGCTTTAACTAATATGATTTTTAACTGACATTTTTGTTAATATAACATTGTAAATTCGAAATTATTTTAAAACTAAATTCACTTATAGAAATATATAAAAACATTCATTTGACATTTAACATAATGTAATAAACATGAATTGTCAATAATATAATTTAGTAGGGCACAAAATTTAAATCATTTCGTAAATATTTTTACAAACGCCCTAACAGGGTAACGTGGAAAATTAAATTAAATAAAATAAAAAAATAAAAATTGTTTTTTATATGTGTTAAGTACAGAAATTGGAGGTAGCGCCATGCTTGCAGTACTTGTGGTCGGTAGCCGAATTGAGCCGGCGCGTCTGGGAACCAGTACCTCTTTCTCACATAAGATCGGCGTGAAGTGGCTGCAATGCTGTCACGTCAAGTGATGGTATTGTTGTCGCGTTTCGTTCGGTTTGTGAGAGTTCTCGGTGGCCTAAACTAGTCTTTAAAAGGCCGGCAACGCATCATCGACCTTCTGGTTATACAGATGTCCATGGACGTTGGACACACAAAAAAAATTGGATGACATTAGTATCATATTTTTATTTAACCAGTTCAAATTTAGTTACAAATACCCTAAAAGAGGGTAGAATCGAACGGAGAGTTTAAGCGATCTAATTCCACACTTCACCTCATTGAGCTATCCTTATATATAATTAAGCCTAATAAAAAAGCAACAAATAACAATTCCCCATAAAAATACCATAAAATTCAATTAACAAATGAATGTAACAACATTTCAAATATCAGCACTCGTAACTTTTTTAATTTGCACATTGCATAGAGTTATCCCATCCAGCCATATCTGCAATCACTCGTTATGAATAAATCTAGTAAGTTTGTACGTTCTTCAATATGTGATCACGAATTATCAAAGGCCGGCGACGCTATCGTTCTGACAGTGTGAAAAACTAACTTTCACTATTTTCGAAAAATAAAGGCCTTTTTATTTTCATACTTAAAAATTTTTGTACAAATGTTACATAAATTTATTTTAAACTAATCCTTTTATCTTTTAATTTAATGAAGTTAAATTTTTAATTAATGTAATATATAAATAAATATGAAAGTAAAATCAGACATTTTTAATAAAATGAGAGGAAAGAAAAAAATTAACGAAAATGAATAAGTCCGCCAAACTTTCACTGCTTTTGAAAAAAGTGTCCGCCAAACTTTCCCTACGTGGGTATGTACTAAACCATAAACTACTTAACTGACAAATTTCTTCTCTTTCTACGTCCCACGGTTTCGTTGTCTGACATGTCACCGTTATTGCAGGGTTAAATATTTAAGGTCACAAAAACAGTTTTTCTTGATTTTCAGCTAAACGATTAGTTTATTCATAAAGTTACTCAGGTAAGAAATATAGATCAAATAATTATCTAAAAAATAGTAACAACATTTTTTTCCTAACAGCCACGGTTTCGGAGATAAATAAATAAAATAAAAAAAATAAAAAAAAAATAAAAAAAATAAAAAAGCCTTTATTTGACCTTGCTTTTTATATCTAGATAATAAAGTACTTATAACTGTTATTTAGCTAATTAATAAGTAGCCTAACGGTCGGGCAGGACATCGTCTGCCGGGTTCGCTAGTAATATTATATAATCAGAACTGTTTTATACATAACTCAAATTCATCAAAGTTCACAAATGTAAACTTGCAAATACGAACTAGCTATTTGCAGTGAAAATGGATTTCGTGTTTGTACACTTTAAGTTGGAGCTGCTTGTAAGACTTAATCCCTGAAATATCTACCCTCATGTTGGGGTGATGTGAGCACTCCCTCAGTTTGCACATAATTAGCGCAGCATGCCTCTGTTTATTTAGTGTTACTTGCAGAAGTTGTCTTTTGAATTGCAGTTTGCAAGATTTGACAGACTTCAAGGACACTTTCTCATTGTTTCAAAATGGAAAAAAAAACTTAATTTTTGGACTAGAAACGCTTTTTAGGGCCTTAATTATTCGGAGATCTTAATTAGTCTTCCTGCTTAATAATCTAATCTCAATCAGGGCGCTTTAATCTTATTAAGATTGAGGAATAATTTGGGATTGAGTTAAGAAACTGAGAAAACGTACACCTAGACATTTAAGAAGTTTTTTATAAATGAGATAATCGTAGAGAATAAAGCAATGGTTTTTCAACACGTGAATTTATAATTGCGTTATGTATACTTTAATTAAATTGCAATTCATTTATATTAAACCATTTCATGATTCGTGATTTATTGACATTTTTATTTTATTAAAAATGATCTATTATCATAAGTTGCGTACTTGTAGATGTAATATTGCGGATGAATAGACATTAGTATAAATAAAGAAGGAAAAGGAACCTAAAATACTACTTTGTGGTACCCCATTTGTTATATAGGTATTTAAATAGGCAAATTTTATCCTTATTATTCTTCTCTTTATTTAAGTAAACTATTTATTATTCAAGGAATAGCAATTTATCCAATTACTTGCCAACCACGTCTTTGTGATACCTTTCCAATGTAATAGAATATCAGAACTAAGAAAATCAAATGCTTTGCTCAAAGCAGTAAATAAAGTTACCAATTGAAAATTTGTTGTTAGCAATAAGATTTCTGTAGGAGGTTATATTTTATTAGCAAGTAAATTCATATTCGATTCTAATTGACTTTAAAATGTATTCGCTTGTTAACTTTCGATAGCTTTCGACGACCGTATCGAACGCATCTTGAGAAAACATTGACTAATAGGCCACCCACCTTGTCTCAAGAACGTTTTCAAATTTAAACAGCAAATTGAAGAATGTCACTTCTTTAAGCTACATTTTTTATAGAAAAAACAATCTTTTGACCGTGTCTTTAACCCTAATTCCTTAATGACGGACTTAAAGCGAGTTTTCGTGAGGGAGGTCGTCACGTAACTACACAAATAAATTATGCCAAAGAAATACGACCGTACATACACAAGCATGTCTAAGTGCGCCATTATTCTGCCAAAATGGTCCATTTGTTTCGCGTAGTCATGCAACGGGTTGAAAAAATTCATCCGCCCGTCCCGAAAACGAGGCTTGGTACATTTTTTGCCAAAAATTAATCTTCCCGCACATTTTTTATTGTCAGGGGAGGATGTTTCGCGCTTAGCGGGCGGAACAGTGTCAACCGCGAACGCCTGAATTAGAAAAAATATACTCGTTTCAGACGAACACGTATACAGAATTTTTGACTACACTCGCGTGCAACCGAATCAAGCCACACATTGGCACAGAAGGTTGTTTGTTCGAAAAACGGCTTATCCTATTTTCATAAAGCTCTCTTTTTGAAAGCCTAATTATTATTCTAATAAAACAGCAATTTTTAAATAGATGATGATGGAACGGAAAAGCCATTTTGCATAAAAACCAATATTTTGTACCAATAAACATTTTGAATCGATTCAGTAACGGTGGTTTTTTTTTTCTTAAAAATTTTACTTAGTGCAACACAAACAACAGTCGGTTTCTCTGTGCACTGCTTATTTTTAAACGGTTACTTTTATAAAAAAAACTAAACAGCTTAAAGTACTAAAAGATGTAGAGTTGGTCGCATCTTCGCAAGACTTTCAATAGATGGCGTTAGTACTGCACCTTTTGTCTGACCGTAAATCAAGCAAGACGACGTTAGAAACAAAATACATATTTCAAAGCAAATATACACAGTAAGAGTATAACAACGTGGAGTAAAGCATGACATCGTTATAATTGGAGGCAGGTATTAATCGTGTCACGCTCTTTATCCATGCTAATGCCACCCACGTTGACGCTAAGAACGGTCCGCTGGAGGGGTAGCAACATTTCCATCCTAAGTTAAGTCGACTCGTCGACTTACTTCTGTTCGGAAATTTCATGCTAAGCCCTCCGTAAAGAAGGGATTTTTCAATAAGTAGAGATTACTAGATGTAAACAGCTAGTATATATTTAATGTAGAATTTTATTACAGTATAACTTTAACTATATAAGATAACTTTTAAAGAAAACATCTACCGCTACTATACTAGAATCTATGGTAATATCGATTTATTATAATTTATTGATAAACAATATTATACAAACCATGTCATTGCCATACTATATTGCATACTTTTAAATTTTAAGTAATAAATGTTTTTAATATTATGATCAAAAGAAGGTATTCGGTCAACCAACATGGCTAGTTCATTACAACTTTTTCTCGCCCAACAATCTTTATGCATACGACTCAAAACTCTCTGGAGGAGGTCGTGGCCTAATCAATGGTCGGCATTTGAGTCGATCGCTAGGTCAAGTAGCTTTTGCTGCGACCGGATAATAGATGGGTGACCCATTCTAGCACTGGTTTACATTTGATATTCCATCTCCTCCGTGTTTCGGAAGGCACGTAAACTAGTGGTATTTAACGTGACTGAGTGATGTTAGTCGTGAGGTTGCAGAGATCGTAAGGGTTCCGAGGATGACGTCAGATAGCAATCGGTCATCTTAACTCGCCCCATAGCCAAATCCTCTACAATCTAAGCGGAGCCTGGTACTTAACCGGGATAACGCTAGGAAGTCTACATAATATCTAACGGTTTTTTAAGTGAAAATATCTTTAGGCCTATTGAAGATTTTTGAAGATGAGAAAAAACCGTGGAACTCAAGTCTTTTACCGTTATCGACACCTCTATATGTTCTTACTTCTATCGGCACTCCCTTAGGCCTCTGCCTCGAATCGGGCAGCGAGGCGGCGACGGCGACCTTACTGTCACTGTTCGTTTTTTAATCAACTTTTTCGGATCGATTTTATTTGAGATATGATGTAACTTAGAGGGGTCCGTAACTCGAGAGAGTGGCTATAGCTCTTTTTTAATGATAGTGTGGGAGGCCTGTAAAAAAACCGGCAAAAAGGATCGTCGCTTTTCGAATCTTGCCTGTCCACCTAGCTTTGTAAGTTCGCGTGCAAAGACGAAGAAAAGAGGAACGATTGTGCGTAAAAAATCTTGTGTGGACGAAAAAAGGGGCCCAGGACTGTAACTTTGAAAACATCTGTTTTAAAACACTTAATATATCAATTATCGGGGTACTACACATTAGAAGGCCCATTGAAGGTAGAGAACAGTGGTAGCCACGGCTCATATTTAATGATGGCATATAACAGCAGTCAATGACTGTTTGGACTCTAAGTCCAAGTACTAGTAATAAAACCTTCGATTTTAATTTCAAGTGCCGGTCATAAGATAATGGTAATTTTTGCCTCCTAATCCTTGCCTTCAGAGTGCTTCAGGTCTTTGGGCATTCTTCTTGTTCTTCGTGTGCTTCTTCACTATGGAAGGTTGGCCGCCATCAGCCACAATCTACCCTCTTTGGCCAAACGAAATAATTGGGTGACGTTGACTATCTCGGTCCATTCCTGGATCCCCATTCTTTGGACATGTTGCCCGAAATCTGACTACCAACTTAAAAAAAGTAATTGTTGTCGGAAGGATGGAGGGAAAGCGTCTTAGAGGGCCAGTACGATGGTTGGACCAGGTGATGTCGAACCTGAACACGGACATCGGGAAAGCGGTGCATCTGGCCGAAGATCACCGTAGGTGGAAAAACCTAGCAAGAGAATTGGCAACATCACGGTGCTCAGCAATGAGCCAACGACTTAAGGAGTAAGATTTGACACTTAAGGTATACAACTTAATGCTTGTGTTATAAGTAACAGCATGTAACACACATTTTTTAAATATATAAATACGTTCTCGTCTAAATGTACAGCCAGACTGTGTGAATTAATCAAGTTATGAAAGAAGACAAACGAAACAAAACACTATTATTAAAGTACGCCCACTGATGAGCCACATCCTGAGGGCCTAGCACGAACATTTCGAACCGTTCGAGTCGAAGATTCGACTTTGAAAGTATTCGTGCCGAGGCCTCCTCAAGTTCCCTCTATATTTATTGACTAGCTACGTCCGCGACTTCTTCCGCGTACAATTAGGTGAAAACGTTTAACATTGCCTTCCTCGATAAATGGACGAAATTTTCAAATCGGATCAGTAGTTCCTGAGATTAGGATAACCGTTGTTTTTTATTAATTGTAATGGAAAAGGGTACCAAAACAATGAATATATTAAATCAGACTTGCTTGTAAGATTAGGTTAAATAGGATATTAGGTCATAATAAACCGGGCAAGTGCGAGACAGACTCGCGCGTTAAGGGTTTAGTACCAGCACGTAATACCGTATCAGGTTATTTTAAAATTTATACTTTTCATACGATCTCATTTAACGTGACAATTATCTTTTTTATAAATTTACGGTCTTCGGAATTTTCCCTATAGTGTTTGTGTCCCTCATATATACAAGAGAGCATCTTATCAAATTTCCAAAAGTTTTGATTCCCTTTGCGTAGGTAATGGTTGATTTTTTCGCAGCTTCAAGGGACCGCAAACTTTAGTATATGATAGTTAATTCCAACTTTATAACTATACGCGTTCCTGAGAAAAATAGCCTAGACACAGACCGACCTATGGACCTTGGTATTGATTGTTTAGATCTTATAAAACCATACTATATATATATATATATATATATATATAAAGTATGATTTTATAAGACACTTCACCATCATATGGAGAGTTATAGTAAAGTTACAGTTCTTTGTAATTGCTACTGTTCAATTGGTACATTTCGTAGGCGCACCAGTAGGATTATACCAGATATGACTAGGCAGTAGAGGGAAACTGTTAGCGAAGGTGAGTGTCAGTGATCACTATAAAGAGCGCGCTCTTAAACCTACACCTGGGTCTCAAGTGCCAGCTTTCCACAGCAACGCGATGGACCCGGCACCCGCACGTGAATAGATGGAATGCTAAGAAATTCGCCTCTCTCTGTAATTAGAAAGAGAAGCGGACGAGAAAATCTTTAATTTTAGCATAATAATCTAAGTTACCTTTTAGCGATTAATTTGGTCATTATAACACGCAGAGTGAAACATGTACACAGTTTAAATTAATGAACTTAACCGAGCTAAATACAGGCCCGTAAAAAAAGATTCTATTCTATTAGGAAAACAGTGAGGGTAATGCAGTTTAGTAGAACAAATGTTCTCGTGAACTATGGTTGCAATGCGGCTCGTTATAAATTGGACGCCTACTCGGAATAATGAGAGTAATTGAATGTAATGGTCTTTATCCGTCTAATGAACACATCAGGCTTAAGCGTGGCAATGAGTCAAATAAGAAATTTAGGATTGTCTGTCGCTGTACCTTCTTTACTTTCACTTGCATATACGTATACACGTTGTCGGCCTTTGAAAGATAGGTTTTCCTTTCCTTTTATGTTCTGAGACATTTAAAAAAGAGTTTGCCATCATTATCTTCAGTCCGATTCAGTCCACTGCTGGATTAAGGCCTCTTCATAACCACACCATATACTTCTACTGGTCGCCAACTGCATCAATTTCCTTCCCGCTGCCTTTACCATGTCGTGGCGCCATTGTGGTGGTGGTCTGCCGATCCTTTTGTCCTGTGAGTTTGACATAATTATGTATTACGATATATTCACGTGATTTCAGTCCCATCTTGAATCCCATCACGAACACGATTGAATCAACTGGATTGAAATATTGATGAATCCATTGATAAAATAAATTATATGATATGTATACCTTATAAATATATGACTGATTGGTGCATTGGCGCAGTGAGCAGTAACTCTGCCTTCCGCTCTTGGGGTCGTGGGTTCGATTCCTACGAGTCGAGTCTGGGTGTATTATCTATATGTATGTATTTATATATTTCCAAAAAAAATATTTATTTATAACAGGCGCCTGTTACCTATAACACAGGCATTAAATTGTCTACCTTAGGAACAGACGTCCTTGTGTCATATAGTCCTATATATTTATTTATTTATATCATAAAGATGTGAACTAGGAAGACTAATTTTGAAATTTTTCTAATGGCTAACCTAAGCTTAAAAAATTAAAAAAAATGATAATACATCTCTATTATGCTCCTTAGTTTTCTAATTCACTTAGCACGCCGCATTGCAGCCATCAATTAGCAGAACATTTGTATTACCGTGGTGCACTTCTCTCAAAATCTCTTATTTCAGATTTTGAGAGAGGAAACCAGCACAATTACTTAATTTGTGTATAAATAAATGCACTGTTAAATAATTATTATCATTCAAAAATATACTATGAATGAGATTAAAAAGCCTTTATTATATATCAGGATTCTCCTGTCCATATTAAAGTAATTAATTGTTAAACATATATGAGATATGCGTGTATCAATTTTCCTTATTATTGTTATATTGTTTCCATGACAACATCATAGCATTTTAAGACATCCAAGGATTTTAGAATTAGATATTAGACCGCACTTTATAGTTCCATTGTATAAAATAGCTCTAATATCTCGCGCCGACATATACACATATATTACTAGCTGTTTCCCGCAATTTCGTCCTCATAAAATTAGACCTTGAGAAAACCTTTAGACATCCTTCACTTGGCTCTTTTGAAAAATCCTTTCTTAGTGGTTGTATACTAACTATAAACTAACACCTTGCCAAATTTCTTTTTTGTACGTCCTTTGTACGTTTGATAAAGGAAAATACACCCCCTGGGGAAAATCTAGCGCTATCTTGGTCCAGTACTGGGTTCCGCTTAGAAGAGGACCCCCACATTATTTACAATCACAAGATAAATATCACTCAGTGACATTAAACGAGAACCTTTGTTTTACGTGCCTTCCGAAACACGTTTTGGATTTGGTTGGTTTTGTATAAACTATAATTGTCAATAACAGTCTAAGTATAGTTACAAACTTAAAAGTACAACTATTTTTTTTTTATTATCTAATAGTGTTTCAGTGCGCTTCCTGTTGACGAAGACCACAATGACAGGGTAGAGAGTTTATTAAACCAGCGCTCTGTTCGTTGCCTGTTTATGATGTTTAATCAAGTGTACTTTGAATCTAAATTTAACGGTAGTTGCTTCACCGTTTTGAGCTCGCTAGACCCGAGCGGCCGTTTTATGCATCAATAATATACGGGTAAATCATACATGTTAGTTTGTGATACTTTACGTGGCTTCTTGCTATTAGAACGCTTCAACTTGGCGTGTATTTTCGTATTTATCTATTTATTTATTTCGTAAAAAATGGCGATGAACACACGAGTAAACATATCATTCCACCACTGTCAAGTAACCTGGAGGAGGCATATTGGAAACTAAGCGTGAGCGGTACTTTTGACATTTCACCAACTTCCACAAGTTGGCCTGATTGACAAAAAAGTTTGTACTCCAATTCAAAAATTTTGTACCTTTATAAGGATAAAGGTACAAAATTAAAATACAAGGGCATTCTCATCAAGTTTATCAGGATAACATTAAAAAAATGAAACTGTTTTAGGACTATCGACTCTTCTATGTACTACGTATGTACTTGAGAAGAGAAATGTATTTCGGCGCTTTCTTCTACCATTTAGCTGTCAAGGCTTTATATTTATCATTAACTAGCTTATTCCCACGACTTGGTCCGCGTAAAATTAGACTTGCGAGTGCCCTTAGACCTCTTTAATTTGACCCTATAAAAAATCCGTTCTTGGCGGACGTCCACTAACTATAAACTACGTTCTTGCCAAATTTCCTCTTTATACAAGTTCTCGAGATTTCATGACAGATGACCTTTCGCTTTTATATACATAAATGTAAATAGAAAATTTTGTTAACTATTAAAGGATGTTTTCTGATAATGGTAACACTTAATTACGGATTTGGCACTTCATTTATCTCAACTAACCCTCTAAAACCTGTTAAACCTTATCAAAATAAATAACACACTTAATCAAACGTATACAACTTGTTGAATCACAAACATCTCCGCCGCTCCGACGGACCGCAGACGATAAATTTTCCACTAGCGCTCAAATTAAACGCGAAATACACTTGATTAAACGTTATAGACATTCGGGAATAATTTATAAACCTGTAATTAGTTTGTTGTTAACCATAATGGAGAGGTAGTGAAGCGTCTAGTATGGGCTGCCTTAGAAAATCATCACACTAAAATGACATAAGACCATAGATATCGTGATCAGAAGTAATTTATAAACCTACAATTAGTTTGTTGTTAACCATAATGGAGAGATAGGGAAGCATAAGAGTGTGGGACTCGCCGGTCAATGCCGGAAGACCCACTAAAAATCAGGGTCCACCCTACTCGCCACAGTGGCCACAGGGACACTTGTCACTTAATTTTAGAATTTGCTGTTGCAATTATTCAATCATATGTAATTACTATTCTTAGAACATTATATTCTAATGAAGTTAATTAATGAATTTACACAATAATCATATGTCATCCATAATCCATAATAACCATATCTTGGTCGTTATTTCTTTATGTGTACAGGTAAATTCGTCGTCATCCATTTTTATTTACGGAATTAAGTATAGAAACTAAATAAAACAGCAAAATTGTCATAAAATTTTTTGAGCATTTGTATATTCATCATGCTGGAGCCAGACATAGCTTCAATTGAATGATCATTTGACATTTCAATGATCATGTAGTGTGGCCGGGGACTGTGTAGTTGCGCAAAGTTCTGTAGAACTTTGTAGTCTTCAAGGACAAAAATATACAAACACCTTGAGCTATGTTTGGCTCGTAGAATGGCTTATGTTCGCAAATGTGCCCGTTAGGTGTCGTGGGTTTAAGATTTTTTAACTTTTAGTGTTTACAGTAATAGTAATTTTCTCTTTAAAAGATCCAAAATTTTCGATTACGCGAGTATTAATGACAATTATCACAGTCGGAGAACAAATTCCGTCATTCCAAGTTATAATTGGCTGTTCAAAAGCGATTACTTTGCAATTAATAAAATTAACCGGCGCCCATTCCCCGAACATGGTAATACAGATTTACATTTAGATAGCGGTTTAAGCGTACTTCTTCGGATTGTTGGCGAAACGGACTTTAAAATGTACCCCGTTAACGTGACTTCAATTTTTAGTACTAACTAGCAGCTACACGTAACGTTATCTGCGTTAGATTCTGTGGTTTTGTGCAATTTCGTACGTTTTAATTTTTTGGGCGGAGTGCTAATTATTTTTAATTGAAGTATCAGTTTCAATTGTTAGCCGTAACAAACAGACATGCAGGTAGACAGAAAAAGAGAAATTCGACTGCCATACTAGTCCAATAAGTGTCTCGGATCACTCCTTGTGATATATGTGGTAAAAGATGAAGAGAGAGATGTGACGTCTTTACGAAAAACTAGAGAGTGTAGTGGATCGAATAAAATTGAAATGCTGACGATTCAGCGGTTTAACATATATTACATATATCATTTTATTTAAACCGAGCAATTTTCACTGAGGCGCAAAATTTTAAGCCCGATTTCACAATTAAAATTGGTTTGCAAATATTTTACACACCGCACAATATAACGCCCGCAACCGCTAATTAGCACGCGGCCGAATAATTAATGATTGTTAATGACGTGGATATTACCAAATATCCCAACAATTAGGGGTGCGTTGGCCCTACGTTTATTGGCATTTATAAAACGTTTATATCTGTTTAGACTAACCAACGGAGGCAGGGTTAATCCAACCAGGCCTTGCTTAACCTTGATTCTTCTCCAGGACCTCTCCTGGTACTGATCTGAAAATGAACAGAACATCGGGTAGCTTTAGCTAATCGGTCAGTCCGGGAAGAGATTCGCCTTGAGACCCACAGTCCTGACCAGGCCTGTGAGAAGACGCAGATAGAAGGATTTATCCAACTCTTTCTGATCGGTTAGTCATTCTGACTGTGCGGAAATATGTCTGATAACGCTTCTTCTTTTTCTTTATATATTAACGCTTGTACTACGGGGAGTAATTCGACGAATTGTTGAAACGAATAGGAGCAGCTGAATTTCACAACAGGATATAGGAGAAAAAAATTAAATGAACGAAAAAACTAACGTGTGTGTCTCGTGACACCCAACAGAAATGATATTTTACATAAATCTTAGATTAGTGAATGTACGGCTAGCTCTGTGGGTTAGAGTGAGAGAGGACGAGCCTGCACGCCACTGCTGCTGCCAGACAGACTACGCGTTACGCGTTTAGTGCCGTTACGCGTTACGTAACGCAGCGGTTTACCCTCCCTTAAGAAGTCACTTCAGAAATGAACAAAATCCATTTCCTCATACAATGTAGTTCGTACAGAACGCCAAGGTAATTACGCCCAACTTTTTCCTCCATGGTTCCGATAATAACATCCCAATATGTTTCAAAGCAATATGAAATTTCGGAATTTCTTATAAGAATATAAATTCTAATTCAGTGCGCGTCTCTCCTTCGATTAAGGAAAGGAAAGGAAAACGAATTATTCACAAAATTATCCAAATAAATTAGATCAAGCGTTGTACAACACCATCACTAGACGTGACAGCATTGCCGCCACTTCACGCCGATTTCATGTGAGAAAGAGGTACTGGTACCGGTCGCGCCGGCCCAATTCGGCTACAAGCATGGCGCTACCTCTAATTAAAATGATATTTTATTCAAGTAGACTTTTACAAGCTCTTTTTATTAGCAAATATTTTAAAAGCTACCACTGGTTCGGAAGAGTCGAGCCACGAGAAGAATCAGCAAGAAAATCGTTAGCCACTCTGTTAAAAATAGTTCTGACCGAACTGAGTTAAAATTACATTTTTGCATGTTAACTATAAAGTATAAATCTGGAGCATCTCAATTCCAAGCAGTTTTATCTTTAATATAGTCTTCGACTGTATAATACGTCTTACGAATACGCGTGTTTTTAAGCATGCTGTTTAAATATAACTATAGATAAACTTAATATGTCATCTGCAATTTTATTAAAGAAGCGTATACATGCACCCACAAACGATTTCTGTACCCTACCCAGGCGGAGGAACAGAGTTTATTCCTGCTTCTGCTACAGCTACTACCATTATGCAATATATTTGCAATTAAATACCATTTTGTATTATTATGTGTGCACAGTTCCGGAGATGACGGTGCAAGGCTGTCTGGCCACACTTCAAGCGTCGCTGGATGCCGCCCAGTACCGGCTGGTGCGCGGAGTGCTGACCCACAACTTAGCGGAGCCGTGCGCCGAACTCCTGGACGCTCCCATGCCAGTACAGACGCGCGTGCCTCCCTCCCCCAGTCCCGTGTGGCGCACGTGGTCGTTGCAGCTGGACCTGCAGGACGTGCGCGTCGAGCTGAAGGGCTCCAGGGGCGCTCCGCCGCTCGCCTGCATTCACTTTATTAAGTCGCGACTGCTACTCGAAAGTTATTCGGACCTATCCCAAGATATTGACCTCGTATCACAGGTAAAATTCACTAGAGGTTACGTAAGAGTCAAGATGCATGGGTCTGCCAGTTAAATAGAAAATTTACACAATTGTATATTCTGATAAACTACACCAAAATTGCGACATAAATTTTCTAGAAAGCATGTGATTGAGAAATGATATTATAGACATCTATCTATAATTGATTATTTATTTTTCATGGAGTTTCTTGCCCTTTTTTTTATAATTTAATCTTGAACCTGTCCAGGAGATCCTCGTCAGCGACATGCGATACGCAGCTGAGCCGGCTAATCGTCGCGGCAACGTGTTTAGTCACATCGTGCAACCGATGCCTGACCATCGACACAGCGTGCAGGCCGAAGTTCATGCGAGGTGATCTAATTGTCGTTACATGTAAATTTTACTTCTTCTACCTTAGCCTTATCCCGGTCTAGTATTAGGGTCCGCTTAAATTGCAGAGAATGTGGTTGTGGGTTGAATTTACGAGCTGCTGTCTGAAGTCATCCCCGGACCCGCTGTTTTACGTGCCTTCCAAATTACGGAAGAGGTCGAATATTTTAAAAACCAGTGTTAGAATCTATCAGCCATCTATCACCGGTTGCCGTATGAACTGCTAAACCTAGCGCTTGACTCACATGCAGGCCACTGATTTGGCTATGACCTTCTTGTGTAAATTATTTCTTTTGTCCTAGAAAACAACTTTTCTTTTTAGTGTATAGATTAGCGTAAATCAAATCAATTGATAGTCTATTCAAATACACTAAAAAAAACACGACTTTCGTCTTAGCGACGTGTATTTACATTTATCAATAAGTGACACACCAAAGAAACACACTGATTTTTAGTTCACTAAATGGCTTGATTTTGATTTAGTGACAGTAAAGCACATCCCGTGGGGCGTGCAAATATTGTTAACATCAATAGTATTTTTACAGAAAGAGACCAGACTCATCTGCATATACGATCCTAGTAAACAACATGCGCCTGATGGCCATATTAGATTGGTGGGAAGCCGCGAATCAATTCATCATGCAGCCTCCTCCGCCTGCGGCAGATCCAGATTTACAACATCTGTAAGTTGATAGAAGCAGTCGTACTTTAGGACTTGATTACGCGTTTCGAGCTCTGTTACGAGACGGCAAAATGTCATTCTTCTGAGAGACTTAGGTTGGCTAAGAGTGAGTAGTCAGCTCGCATAAATGACTACCAACGCCCATGAACATCTGCACTACTTGCAAGCAGATGCGTAGCCAGTCAGCCCGTTGGCGAAGTGAGCAGTGACCCTGCCTTCGGCTCCGGAGTTAATGGGTTCAACTCCCGCCTCAAGTCTGGGTAAATAATCTATATGTATACGTATTTCTACAAAAAGAATATATTTGTGTATAACAGGCGTCTGTTACCTATAACACAGGCATTAAGTTGTCTACCTTAGGAACAGATGCCCGTGTGTCACATAGTCCTGTATATTTATTTATTATTATTTATTTAAATACAAAATTTCAAATACAAAACTGTAATGTTTTATTTAACGACATTTTTATGTTTAACAATTAAAATATAAAATTGCTTGTCTGCACAGTCTGTTTACGGACGATAATTGTACGTAATAACGCCGAACGCTCTGTATCTATTGTCCCGCGTTCTAGCTTACAGCTCGGCTCAGGCGGAACGTGAGCTTATTCTTCTTAAGATACCGATGAAAAAGGGCTATTAATCCACCAAGAATATCCCGAAGAACTGAACGATTTCTTAATTTATTACACCTTCTGTATAACTTCATATGGAATAGGAACATCAAGAACTTTAAAATTATTTTCGTAGATGTTGCAAATATCATAATAATATACTATTTTCTTGTTATTTTTGAACTTAGCGATTTGACACATGACCTTTTATTTTAATACATCATTGTGCTCTACAGCTACTTCGTAGAATGGATCCCTAATAACCTGAAGGTTGCGGTGTGCGACGTTCCCCCTCGCGGACTCAAGATGTCTGCTACATTCATCGGCAACTCCACAGCAATTCAGGAAATATTCAAACGCATCTCGGAACAGTTCACAGCGATGTTCAGGAGACGAGTGAGTTGCAATTTTTATACTAGCGGTCAAGGCAAACGCTGTCCTTGCCCAAACGTTGGCTAACTTACTTATCCTATAGTATTGTCCACGTTCCCGTTTCATATTGGTCCACTATTTTGGCGTTAATGGCTTAAACATTAAAGATATGTAGATATATGCTGTCGCGGGCTTTTTTGTAGAATTATTTAAGATAAACATTTCCTTCATACACTATATGTGTACGTGTAACTCTAACGATTTTTGCAGCGCACGCCAGAATAACTCGCAGTTGGCAGAATTTTCTCCTACTTACTTGACATATATCGTTATATTTTGGACAAATCACATACTATCTTTATAATTTATAGCCTATGTGTTATTCTGATGTATAAACTCTTGTTATTGTAAAGTTTTATTAAAATCCATTCAGTAGTTTTTTCGTGAAAAGCGTCAAACATACATCCACGTTTACAAACTTTCGCGTTTATAATATTAGTGGGATTCAATACAAAGTATTCAATAAGCATCAGTGAACTTTCCACGTGTGAAAAATCTGCCTGTAATTTCGGGGCACGGTCCTAAAAGAGCGAACTCTATCACCAGCGACTTACGCAGATAATAAGACGGAATTACCTACTTAAAAATACTGTCATATAAAATGCCTGCTTATCTTGTTTCCAGGCCTTCCTCCACTGGTACACGGGTGAGGGTATGGATGAGATGGAATTTACAGAGGCAGCTAGCAACATGGCTGATTTAATATCGGAATATCAACAGTACCAGGTATGTATCCACGCTTAGTCATAAACTGACCGTTTACGTTTTAGGTCTAAAGTGAGTTAATAATGATGCCAATCTAGAAATTATGTCGATATCGCCATCGAACACTGAGGTACAGATATGTTTGTCTCTTTAACCAAAATAAGTTTTTATTTAAATCGTCAAACAAATAAGAAAATATCAAAATCACATTTCAACATCATAATTAATTTCATTAACCATTATTAAAATACACTATTTTTACTATAACGCCGTTTTTATCGAGATATATGTGGGATAAGTCGTAAATAACCAATACTTTTTTGAGAATTCCTAAAAATCTGTTTTTTTGAGTTAGGTCAGTTTATTATGAAGCTAGCGGTTGTTTGAGCACCGAGGAATTGCGACCGCTTAAACTAATTTCATAAAAAGAAAATACGTAAAGTAATAATTTATTTCTTAAATTATTACAGGATGCCCATGTAGAAGATGAAGAAGTAGGCTTCGACGAGGAAGAAGAGGAACAAGGCAACTTCACAGAACCAAAGGAAATGGTCCATATACCTCTATAAGACATAATATTAATCTACGTTGCTAATGCATAAGTAGCGCATCTGCTGGCCTTCTGGTCGTGCAGATGTCCATGGGCGCCGGTAGGCACTTCGGTTCCTGCTGCCTGCTCGTCTGCCCCCTTGTAACATAAAAAAAAACCAGATGCATACTTAGAGCTGTTAAGTTTTTATTAATTTTATAAAGTTAATACAACTAGATATATATGTACATTGCTATAATATAATATATTTATAATATTATACCATGCCCAACAAATTGAACCACTCCCAAATAATACATAATATGGTTTGCATTCGCACACATCCATTTAAACTTTAACTCTGCTAGATTTCATACCCCTCCGTCTGCGAAATTTTCGTAAAATGCTTCCGAAATGATTTATTTCACGTCTATTCTACCAACTAATATATACCTATACTTTGCGCAGGAGTACGCAAAATATTTCGACGAGTTAGAATCACGTAAAAAGACGCTTCAAGCCGCTGAACAGCTGTTCGACAATCCGCTCGCCGATTTCTCCAACTTCAACCGGGCGAAGAACGACTATGGAGCCATGGAACAGGTCTACAAAATATACAAGGCCCAGAAGAATGCTCGTGAACTCTGGGCTAAGACTCTGTGGGTGAACCTCAATCCGCAAGCGTTGGTCGATGGTATTGAGCAGTTCTTCAAAGAATACAGGTAAACCAACTGTAACCCTGGACTTCGTTCGTGTTGAATACAGTTTTATTTTCGCAGCTAAAAACCTATGACCCTCTCCAAGGTCCAATCTAAGGTCAAATCTCTGCAAAAAACCATTAAAAGTTTTAGCGGTGTAGGAATGAATTGTATTGTTACCGATCCCAAGTCTAAGACGTAGGGTAAGGCAAGTGAAGGTTATATGTTTAAGTACATACCTACATACAAAATATCACAAATGACTACACACACACGCACAGGTGCGTGCGCAAGCGCACACGTACGCACACCCACACGTAAGCACACGCTCACGCATGCATAAACGCACGCACACACAAAGGCCGGCAACGCATCTGCCAGCCCCCTGGTGTTGCAGTTGTCCATGAGCGTCTGTAGCTACTTAGGTGAACCGCCTGCCCGTTTGCCCTTTGTCTTAAAAAAAAGCGTACGCACACGCACACATGCACATGCACCCATACCCATGCATACACACATACGCACAGACATACACACACACGATTTCAGTTATGCTATATAATAAGTATTTTAAATATTTTTTTTCGGTTTAGATTCTTTACAAGTCTTTCTTGAGATATCGGATGCTTGTTGTTTATTATTTTTATTTATTTATTTCCGTTAGTTTCAATGTGGCAAATAAATTTTGCTCTCCCTCTCCCCCTGTCCCTCTCTCTCTCTCTATTTCTTTCTTCACCTCTCAATCTCTCTCTCACTCACACTCTCGAAAATATAACAGGTAGAATTAATAATTTATAATATAATATTTAAAAAAAAAGAATTTTTAATTCTAATTTAGGAAGCTACCGAAAGCGGTAAGGCTTACAAGCACCGGCCTAATGTTGGATTTGAAAATGAAGCAATTCAAGAATGTTGTGCCACTTATGGTGTCTTTAAAAAACGAAGCGATGAGAGAGCGGCACTGGAAGGAGTTGATGGCGAAAACAGGTGACTACTTTACTTCTTGCTGTGATGGAGACTATATTACTCCTTGTTAACACAGCTATCTACCAGTAAAAGTCACGTCTAAGTCGATCCATCCATTTCGGATATTAACCGGTACAAACAGACTGACGGCAGACCGACAGACAGAAAAATTTTTTTAATTTGTGTTACGTCATAGGTATCGTATATAATATGCTAATAGTATATAAGCTACTGTAGGTACATATGCTTTACCAACTACGCCAACGGGCCAGCCAAAAGAATGTTATTATTTTTTATATTGTTGTATTAATTAGTCCGCAATCGAAGTGTGCCGGCGAGTTCGGGTACCAGTACCTCTTTCTCACTTAAGATTGGCGTGAAGTGACGGCATTGCTGTCTCGTCAAGTGATGATATTGTTGTCGCGTTACGTTCGGTTTACGAAAGTCCGCGGTGGCCTAAACACTTCTTTAAAAGTGTTGCAGTTAAATAATAAATAAATATATATAGGACTATATGACACACGGACGTCTGTTCCTAAGGTAGACAACTTAATGCCTGTGTTATAAGTAACAGCTGCCTGTTCGAGAGTGAACCGCTGGAGGTCAAATTCGGACTCACCCTACAGCAGATCATTGACGTGGTGAGTTCTATTGCAATACGTCTCTATATTCTTAGATAATTTAGTTTCAAGGAACAATCAGATGTTAATCAATCATCAGCCTCATCGGTACAAGGAATTCCTTCCTTGTAACGCTTTGGATAGAATCGGTAATATGCTCGACTTAAACTCCAATCCCTTTGGGCTATCGTCTGACCCACACTTAATACAAGCTTTAAAACAAACTTCTAACTAGGCTTCAAGTAGTTAAAAATCAATACATTTAAAATGCTTGTACTGAAAAACTGACTGACGGATGAACGCACAGTCTTAACAGAATTAAGTTTTAGAGACCTGAAATTTGCTGGGTGTGAACTTTGTAGCACGTAGGCATCCGATAATAATGATTTTTCGAAAATATTCTACCCTTTAATGGGTTAAAAAGGGGAGGCAAAGTTTGTATGGAATAACATGATTCCTTGGTCCAATCTACTCCAAATTTCGCTTAAACAGTCTTTAATTGAATGGATGAAAGAAATGTTACCTATTTTATTACAATTCATCTTTAAATACATTCACTTTACATTATTAAATTTGCGGATGATCTTTCGTGATCATTCGATCATTCTTCAGATGTGTTCGTTTTTTAAATTCGAATTATCTAATTCAAATTCCATCATTCTAAATGTGATTGTTTCTTGCGAAGCTTAGAAAAATGTATTATTTAATATAATGGTAATTGAGACAGGACGCGATGCGATTGGGGCGTACTTCTGATGCATTCAGGCCTGAGTGGCTTGAACAAGCTTGAGTCTCTATTACATACATATTTTATACCTTACTTATATGTTTGTATTTTTCTCCTTTTTGTATCCCTGGAACATTTGCTACATTTCGTCCCAATTACGCCGCCCTTGTTGTGTATACTCTTATGAATAAAGCATATTGTAACAATGAGATTGTATGTAACTAAGACTGACTCAATTAGCGATTTCAAAAAAGCACCAGTCATTAAAGTGTTTTTTACCTTTGAGTCTAGTAATACAACAGTCTCGTTAATACCAAGTGCAGAAATTCAAAGGGAAGAAATTACGACTTAAGCACCCGTAAGATTGGCCAAGAAACTTGTCCAATGTTTGACCCAAACTTCTTAATAAGTGGCAAAAATCCTGTCTCTTTCTTCTATAATGCTTCCAATAAGACCTTTTGGATATTTGCAATCACTATCGAAATCTTCATCACTAAGACAACATTACTAATTATAGATTATATTTGTCAAAAAAATATCTATTGTAAATATTATGTGATATTTTCTTGGTCGACCTTACATTAGTAACTAGTGAGCGTCACTTTATATAGGATGTATTCATTTTATGTTTGTTCAATCATACCGATGTCATCTAGTATGTGATATTTAGCTCTTAAACTTATATATAAAGATGCAGCAAGATGTCAAAATGGTAAGATGTCTTCATATTGCAAGGAAACTAATTTTACTGTTAGGTTTGCCTTTTTTATGTGATGAGCTTCGTGCAAATAGTGTTGGTTAATTACAAAGCGTAATCAATGAACTGTAGACTATATCAGGTATGGATTATTTATAATTCATTGAAAATGTACGTTGTTTTCTACAATGGGCTGTGAATAAATATCACTAGTTCCATTTCTTCCTCTACATACGTCTATTTCTGATCTCAACCATAATTTTGGCAAAAAAGTCTGCAGTACGCTAAGTATGCCCAAGCTCAGAGTCATGTCCCGCGTTTAAAAGATTCGATCTGATATAAAAAATCCTTTATGTAGATTTTCAGTGTGTGATTGTGCGAGAAGGACACTTAATAAGAAAGAGTGGATTGTTAAGCGCACAGCATCGAAGCCCAAACCATTGCGACAAAAGTGATAACATAAAGAAGAACCAGAAGATTATTAAAAAGAAGAAGAAGAATATAAAAATTTAGTTTTTTATGAAATGGATGATAAGTATATAGATACAAAATTAAACAACAGACAATAAGTAGATAACGAAAAAGTAATTAAAGAAATATACAATGTTTCAATGCTGATAAGAACATAACTGGATTATGTCAAGAATATATTGCAATTTTGATATAGTAGGCTTGGATTGCGGGTTATAGCCGAACTCTGACTTAAGAATAAATAGAAAATCTCTAAAAACCAGTATGTAAATAAAAATGGCCGAAAGCGTGTCAAGACACGCTTATATAGAAGGCATCCGTATCAGTTTTTTTTTTTTGTATCCAGCCGAATTGGTTTGGCGCGTCCAGGTACCAGTCTCTCATAAGATCAACGTAAAGAGCGGCAATGCTGTCACTTCAAGTGATGGTATTATTATCGCGTCTCGTTCGGTTTGTGTGATTTTCCGGTGGCATGAACCCCTATTTAAAGACCGACAACGCATCTGCGAGTTTTCCGAGGAAGCCACTTAGGTGATGAACCGCCTGCTCGTTTGGTCCTTGTTATATAAAAAAAATCTGCACTCTTTTGTGTTCTAGGAAGAAAATACATGTTTTCTGATCAATTTCCTAGTAGGTAATTAATGACAAGGTTACTGCGTAGTTGAAAGAAAAATACTTATAACTAAATTGTATACCATACCTATACTATACTAGGGAAGATTTGATTATTTTTACTAAGAACCTCTTATAGAGCAGACAGTTTAGAATAATATGTAGAATGTCTTCCACCTCTTATATTTATCTCCCTACAAATGTTAAAAAAACACGTGAAACTCTGTATAAACAGAGAGTTAATAAAACGATAAGAGAGAAAAAAAAAAGATATAACAATTGACACTGTGGAACGTAAAAATAACAAAAAATATATATAGAATGTAATATTTTTATTTACTTTCTTACCTTCAGTGCGGAACTCTAAAAACTAGTCTTGACACAATACAGAGTTTTCTTGGAAGCACATTATGAATGTAACAAGAACGTTATTGCTTAACAGTGTATGTCGTATATTTTATCTCATTACACTTCTGCACAACATCATACTCGTATAGTATAACAGTATCCTACTAATATTATAAACGCGAAAGTTTGTACACATGGATGTATGGATGTCTGTTTGACGCTCTTTCACGGGAAAACTACTGAATGGATATTAATAAAACTTTACAATAATACAGTTTATACATCAGAATAACACATAGACTATAAATTATACAGATATTGTGTGAATTGTCCAAAATTTAACGATAAATGTCAAGTAAGTAGGAGAAAATTCTGCCATCTGCGAGCTGTTCTAGGTGAACGCTAAATATATTAGTTGGTAACTCCTCATAAAAAACTCTCCCACGGTAGATAATTTAAGCGCTTTAAGCGCTGTTCTGTCAGCCCATTTGCCTCTTATCATTATTTTTAAAAGGCAACCGATTTTATATTTATTTTTTTGTTTTATCCATATATGGCCTCGAAACGGTCACAATTGTATTGTGTGCGGTTGTTTCCGTTTGAATAGCTGAAACAAAAGGAGTACTTATTACTCTCGCAGGTATAACTGTAAATTTTGTAACAGTAGAGTTACATAAAGCGTGAATAGGCCCGAGCTGGGACATTCGGTGACTCACGCAACCGTTAGGTGTAATTTAGTGCACTTGTAACACTTATTTCATCTCCTTTGGGGTTCAACTGCCGAGTTTTAAGATGGATATCAAACGTTATTTCATGGTACTTCAAAGTTGAACATCATAAGTCGACTGCCTCCGAGACACAAAGAGGAATACGATCTTAAAAAATTCAAAGAATACTAGAAATGTATATATATTATTTAGAGCAGAGGTCAGCAACCTTTTGGCAGACAAGACATTGCTAAAAGATTACATGCAAGCGGACCATATGGTTAAGGTATGAGATGTAGACGGACCACACTTGTAAAATAATTATTTGGAAAAAGGTGTCTAGTTGACTATTTATGTAGGTAGACATTGAAAGCGATCGCTAGCATAGATAGAGTCAACATTTAAACCGACTAACTTACGGACTTCGCTCTGTCTCTTATGTTAAGGAAGTTTCATTCGTCAGAATTGAGTAAGCAAATGTGAACTCTAAAACAAAAAGTCGCATCTATCCACTCAGTTCGTTGATTTGTTCATATAAAACAATGAGTCAGGAATTACTTGGTAAGTGATCCGGTTTAGTTTAAGGACATCTTCGTGCGTTCGTACATTGAATAAACATAACTAATGCGTTTGTAGAATTTATTACATTGCAAGCTTTTAAACGAAGATACTTAATTACTTGCGAACTTCCTTAGAAATTGTACGATTAATCAACTTATTAAGCCTAAATCTTTCAATAGTAGTGTCCCACAAGGTTATATTCTTTTCCCAAACCTATTTCTTCTTTATATTAATGAGCTATGCGATAGAGTGATTAATGACCTATGCAATTAGAGATTAATGACCCATAACCAGCCGGGCCAAAATTTCTCGGGAACATGTCACTGTGTATCAGAATGAAGTTGTATCGAATAGCGAAGTACTTCGATCTGAGTCTCGGAATAGAACCTTCTAAATTCAGTCGAATTAGATCCCGATAAAATAGTAAACTAAGAAGCTTAGTGCCGTCTAGCTTCTTCCAATAATATTCTTTAAAAAAAGACATTTGTTACGACAAATTTTACCGTGCTTATATTAATGTTGACATTTTCCTCAATAAGTATTATAATCAGTCAATGTGATTTTCCCTAATTATAAGATTTCTAGAATCGTACGCATGACTGGTGTCATTTAACAGATGACCTCCCATAGATAGGTTCTGATTCTGAATAAAGAAGGCATTGTATTAACACGAACAGTAAGAAAGACATTAGACACTAGCGGGGATCGTCCCGTAAATTAGTTCGTGCAGTTTTTTAAGGATTTTTGACTTCCTTTATGTACGCCTAGTAATTTCGTTTCCTCTTCTATTTATGTTTCTATGTACTTGCTACTCAAACTAGTGTTTAAATTTCATTGCTCCCTTATAATCATTGAGTTGCAAATACTCTAAATTATTTTTATTGTCTAAGTAACAAATCAATCTTACAGGATAAGATAAGAAAAACAGAAAAAAAAAACAATATTTTCTCTTTAACAAAGAATTGCTCAATGATTTCTATCAGTAAAAAAGATTTTTAAACTTTCAGTATATCATGCAGATACGAATCAATTAAAGCTCTTATAGTAGACTACTGCCTCGCCCCGGTTTCACGCAGTAATTACATATAGTATCCATATAAATATACTAGCTGTTTCCCGCGTCTTCGTCCACGTAATCTGGGCCTATAATTTTACGTGTATTTTTCGGAACGGCAAAACCTATTTTGATGGACCTTTCAGAGGCAGATAGTTCATTTACATGCGGACGAAGTCGCGGGTAACAGCTAGCATATTATATAAGTCAATTATTCGGACTCGAGTTCCCCGGCTGGTCAAAATTTGCCCACATACTTTTTTGCGTATAACGACATATATTGTTCTATTTACAGATAAATAAAATTTGACAGTTAATATAACATAGGGTTGTCACAATTCCGCCTTGACATCATTCAATACATGCGTGTGTAAATGGTGTAAATTGTCAGGCATTGGTGTGCCTGTGGTTTTATTTTAATAATTTAATATATTAATATTGCATGCTATAAAAATAATTTTTGCATTCGCAAACCTTCCTCTATATGAACTACAACTGTGCCAAATTTCGGACTCCTCCGTCCGCTCAATTTTCGTAAAATGGTACCTAAAGTTTTGCTTCATGTATTTATATATAAAAGTTTGACAGAAAACCTTTGCTAGCCCCTCTACATATTACGATTAATTAATTTAATGCATTTTAAGGAAGTCGGCTTAGCAACAGACCTGAAACCACCAGTTAGTCACTTAATGGGTAAAAAATCATTTATATACATTAATGGGAATATGACGTTAAAGTAATGCGTCAAAGTGCCAATTTAATAAATTATAATTTTAATACGTGTGGTTAGTGATACTTGGGTGACCAATTCTATCCTTCCAGAGGTTTCAAATACTTGACTTCCTCCGTGTTTCGGGAGGCAAGTAAAACAATGGGCCCGGATTAATGTCACTGAATGATATTAGTCGTGAGATTGTTGAGATTTTGGAGGTTTCGGGGATGATGTCAGACGGAAGTTGGTCATCTTAACTCGCCCCATAGCCACAACCTTTGCAATTTAAGCAGACCCTGGTACTAGACTGGGATTACGCTAGAACAAGAACGCGTGTGGTTTTGTAACATATGACCTGGATGAAGGCTGTTATAAATTTAGCTCACTACCTATTTCCCACACCTTCGCTGGTGTTTCATTAACTTCATAATTTTCATGTCTTTGCAATACTCCAATAAATGAAGGTAGTTTACACCTGATACAACAGGGATTACATATTAATATAATTATACTAGCACACTCTACAGACGTGATCTTACCCCCAAGCGTACGCCCGGACGCGTGTGTGCTCGCGCGACCGCGCGCGTTTTGTTTGTGTGTATATGTCAGTCTGTTTGTGAGTGTGTGCCTGTGTGCGTGTGTGTGTGGGCGCTGTATACACGATACATGTATTATGTACGTGAGCTATTAAGATGATAAAATGGGCTACCAATAGGAAGGAGGAATATAATATACGTCAGTAAGCCAAATTACTCATTACTATTTCACGTGGTTTAGATAATTCGTTGAATTAATTATTTTGTATATTTTCCTCAAATTCATGAAGACAGTTTTGCATCGAAATGTACATATATTAATTTAAAGCGTTAGGACATATGTATTAGACATATTATATATGCCCTTACATACTAAAAGGCACGTAGATGCATTGCTGGCCCTTGGGGATAGAAGTATGCTCCTTTCTTAAAGGTCCCTAGGTAGTACCGATTCCACAAATATGCCACAGCAGGAAAAAAAGCCTTAAAAAATCAGTTATGGACTTTTGATGATGTGTAATGATATTGAAAAACCAAAACTTAAGTTTTAAGTCATAATAGGATATGTAGATCATCTCTTTTTCATTTCCCATCATAAAGTTAGTCACGTCAAAGTTGTACTACATTTTGAGGTCATTGGTACAGATATAAAGAGCCGAGTGACGCACGCTACAATTTGTGTCAATATTAATAAAAGCAAGTCTTGAACAGTTACTTTTGTCCGCCCACGAGACTGTCACATTGATAACCATCTTTTAAAAGAGTAGTCTAGGAATAATTGATAATCAGCCGTTTTTTAAATTAGCCTATTGTGTTCCACAGCAGGGCAAAGGCCACCCCCTTCTTGACCCATCTTCCTCTCTCCAGGACCAATCTCAGCCACAACTTCCCCGCAAAATATCCATATCGTCGCGCCACCTCTTCTTCGGCCTGCCGGGTCGTCGGCGGCCTTTAGTGGGCATCCAGGAAGTCGCGATATTGGCCCACCTTTGCCGGCCCATTCGAGCTACATGCTCAGCCCAATCCCACTTCAGCTTTGACATCCATTACCCTACATAACCTACATCCATTACCTCAGTCATGGAACGCAGGGTAGTGTTGCAAACTCAGCCGTTATTTTACGGAAAAATTGAGATAGATAGATAGCAACTTTATACGACCAAATACGTGACAAGCTGGAAAAATTCAATTAGCCATTCGATCTTAAGCCGTCTCACCCATCCACCGCGTCGATGTCTCCAGGGTCGTGAGATCTGTCTGAATTCCGCAAAGTACCCGGTTTAAACCTTCAGTACTCAGATACAAAGTATTGTGGCTCCTACTTCCCTTGCAGGGGTAAAGGAATTATTATGCATACCTAGTTAGAGGTAGCGTCTCGTTTGCAGTCCTTTAGGTTTGCAACCAAATTTGTTTTGCGCGTCCAGGTACTACAGTACGTCTTTCTCAAATAAGTTCGGCGTGAAGTGACGGCAATATAGTCATGTCAAGTGATGGTATTGTTGTCGCGTTAAGTTCAGTTTGTGAACGTTCCCGGTGGCGCAAATCCGGCAAATTTACGAGTCTCCTAGTAATGAAGATGTCTATGGGCGTAGTAGTCAGTCACGTGAACCGCCTACCCATTTGTCCCTTGTAATAAAAAGAAGTAGTGGTAGGTTTGCTACCTCTAGACTGTTTTTAAAAATAATTTCAGCGTATAGTACCGTATTGGAGGTTTTAATGCCATGTTAATCCTGTCTGACTTCCATGTTTGTTGTAATTTGTTACTATTGAATAATATTTTTTTTCCATATTTTTTAGTCAAACTGTATAATATCATTATTACTATCTGTCCCAATGTGATTTTAAATCAGAAACAAATTTCTTCAACATTTTTCCATCAAACCGCAATGTAAATAAAACTTAAAAGTACGTAAGAGGGGTACCGCGGCGCCGGTCGTTGACTTGTTTTACATGCCAACATTTTGTTGACGATTGCTTCCCAATGTTCACGACACATTGCGCGCTCAAGAACGGAATGAGGATGACAATATCTGTAAACTCTCATTTCCGATGAATTATAGAAATATATACATGAACGATGTTTGTGATTTTAACTGATAGAATCAGGCGTTACTTTGCGGAAATCCATGACATGCATGAAAAACTAAACTACGTAAAGTGACTTTAAGAGAAGACTTTATGAATAACCTTTGTAGAGTCTATCTCCTGATGATGCTTCGGTGTTGAAGCGAAACGTGCATTGAGGCACATCGGAAAGTCAGTGTAGTGCTGTGCTTTGGTGGCGGATTCGGTGGTGTAGCTTAGGTGGTATACTAGTGAATGACTTCTAACACAAATGTTTGTCCCCAACCGGTATATTAATGGTAATTTTATTTAAAGCGTTCCGTTTTACTCTATCGGGTTACTACAAAAGTGCTAATGTATTAAAGAGCTATTTAAGCTGATCGGTGGACAAATATACAGAACTGTAAATTTGCAACAGGATTGTTAAAGGACTAATTATTTAAGGACTAATTAATCACACGCATAAAGCCTTTTTCATCGGCCGACCGTACGCAAAAGCGTTCACATAGACACTCCAATAGCAATTTTTCACATGTCGTGTGGAACATTGTTTTCGATTTCACCAGTTGTAAATCATGCGGGCGCAACCGCAAATATTCATTACTTACACACATAATAATATTACCCACATAATATATACGTTGCGCTGGGTTACATAATAATCTCTGTTCTATTCTGCTTTAGGAAGATCCGAGTAACACATCGTGGGTAAAGAGATTTTGTTAATCTATAATTCTATAGCAATATTCTTGTCTTCTCTTCAGCTAATCATCAAACAGTGATATTAATATGTTGGTTATATTAAGGGGTTTATATAGGTTATATTTATTCGTGGGGACGCATGGGTGAACGCGGGTCACGCAGTGCCCTCCAGTTAGTTCGAAAACATCGAAAAATTGCTATAAAAACTGAAAAAAACGAACGAAACAATTATAGAATTAAATGTTCACTTAAAGCCATGTTCCCTAGATTGAAGTTACACTTTCTTTATTAACTTTCTTTAAACAATTATAAAAAAAAAAAAACAAAAAATTGTAGTAGTAGTAGAGTTACGACTTTCGACGATCAGCGTGCCCCTAATAAAAAGCGACAGAAAGATGTCATATATAGTGAAAAAATGCCTCTTATTTACAGTGACAAAAATGTTTCTAATATATAGGTACAAAATGGCTTCTTATATATATAGTGACAAACAGGCCTCTAATATATAAGGCGTCTCAACGGAACTTCGAAAAATATTTAGGAATTGTATCGAAAAATGCAAAATACAGTTTCTCGTTTTAGTATGCGTAATTATAGCATCAGAATAATAGTTTCCCAGGGGCCTGAAGTGCGCCGCCGGACGGCGGAAGTTTGTCGGAGTTCCCATGACCTGTAGAGACATAACTACCATTGTTTAAACTTTATAGCGTTAAAATGCGATCTTTGTAAGTTATGTACTAACAAACTTTAATCAATATAGTAGTTTAAAAACATGAACTTCAGTAATTTAAATAGAATACACCAACCAAACCTAAAAAGTGGCCAAGAGCGTGTCAAGACACACTTATATATCTGATACGATATCAGTGTCGGTGAGTTCATCCGTCTAAAATTAGGTAGAAAAAAATTATTAAATTTTAGCCGTATACTATATACTCCTATAACCTTCCTCGATAAAGGGACTATCTAACTATGAAATAATTTTTGAAATCGGACCAGCAGTTTCTGAGATTAGCGCGTTCACGCAAACAAACAAACTCTTCAGCTTTATATATTAGTACAGATATAGATTTCAAGTCTCTACATCTAATAGTTAGGAACCCCTGAGGAGACCACGTTGCGGTCGGAATGGGCGGTCGGATGGATAGAGAGGTTATTTCTTTCCATAACCTTTACATTGTTATTCTTGACAATTAATAAGCCAATTATTGAGCATCACAATCTTATAGTAAATTGTATACATGTGTGTGTAAATCGTTTGTCATTGGTGTGCGTGAGGTTTTATTTTAAAAATTTAACCTATTATTGTACTCCTGTATATTTTTATTGTATTAAATTATACCCATATATCTATTAATAATGCATATTATATAAAAATGTTAGCATTCGCATATCGTATTCTATATAAACAATAATTGAGCCAAATTTCATACTCCTCCTTCCGCGCAATTTCCATAAAACGTTACAAATCTTTTCGCTTCACTTATTAATATATAGATACGAGCATTTTAAAATTTTAACCCAAGAGAAGGATGGACTAATCGGAAGTAAATGAACGAATACTCATTTAGGTTTTCGGCGAATTCTATTGAAACAATTGGTTGGAAAAGTTGAGTAGGTAATCATAATGCTATGGCTCATGGGCTTAATTATAATGTGTCAAAGAGCGAATTCATGATTTTTAGACCGGATCACAATCGCTACGCTTTTTATAGATCCTTGTAAATTTTCAGGAATTAGTTGTTATTTATTACACTCTTCTCCACGACTTGCCGGCAAAGAGCCTTCAGCTTCTTCGGACATATTATGAGGTCTTCAAAGCACTGTTTGGAGAAGCTGATTGATTCTTGGCAGAATTGACGGCAAAAGTCCCCAAGGGAGAGCGCCTACATATTGGTCTGACACTATCAAGAAAGCGTACACCACGGGTCCACTCCAGCTTTAACCGCAACCGTTAATCATACGTGGTCACGATTCTCAGCGGCGAGGGAGCGAGAAGTAAAAGAAGTTATTTTTCACTTCTTATAAGAAGAAATTGCCACCAAAAAAATATAAACCCTGCCTCGATTACTAAACGACACCATTATTGCTATTTATACTACGTATAAGATGAGTTACTTTTAACTGTAACTTTACCCGTGTTAAGATCGGGTTGCACCTAGGATCTTTTTATTTCAAATCCAAAAACGTGTTTTTTTACCATTGATCTTAGGACGCTGACACGCTACGATAGCTAGGTTTTGAGACAAGTTTTAAGGTGTGAAAATAAAGGTTTTTACAAATGTATAGCAGACTATCTCATATTCCGAAATTTTGGTCCTTATTTGACTAATTTTCTGGACCATTTATATAATTTCATCTTTCTTAAAATCTTGAATCAAATACAATCAGTTTTGATGATGATGTTTTCTTAGAACGCCTATCACAACTCGGCTCTTATCACCTCGCGCCACATCACCTTCAGGCAGACGGAGGCACGCCAGCGAAATGTCCAATCCGGAATTCGCACTATACATGGAGAAAGAACATCTCAGAGGCGCTGAAGAAGATGACTACATCATCATGGAAAACCTCATTCAGCGTCGGTATGAGAATTAGTCTTCACTGATCATTTTTATCATTCCCATTTTTTTCCAACTAAACGGCTAACGATATTACGTCCTAAAGTAATGTATACTAAAATTGTAAAGAGAAAAACTTTGTACCTTACAGTTAACGTGCAGAAATGTAATAAACTCAGTTTTGTAACAACTATTTTTAAAAGAATGGCTAACGAGTTTCTTGCTGATTCTTCTCGTGGCTCAACCCTTCCGTACCGTAACTGTTAAAATATTTGACGATTCAAAAGAGTTGTAAAAGTTTACTTGAATAAAATATCATTTGAATTTGAAAGATTTCGACTGTTTGTTTGCGGTGAACAAGATCTGGAACTGCCGGACTGATTTGACAAATTCTTTCACCATTAGAGTTCTACATTATCCCCGATGAACAAAGGCTATAGAATAATTAAAAAAAAGTTAAGGATTATTATGACTGATGCTATAAATAATGAAATGATGTGCTTTAGTTTTAATAATGATGATTTAATTATAATATATTAACTATACGATGAGTGTTCAGATTAATATCTCTCCACAAGCAAAAACAACTTGACCGCAATCTTTATTTCACTTGTTGCCACTTTGAGGTTTATCACAAGACTGACACGACTACTTCAAAATGACGCGAATGAAGGGGAATGAAGGAAGGGATGACTGATGTATCGAAAGGTAACAATCATTCCAATTCATTCGACGTCATTTCCAAGCGTATTCGGTTCTTCATTATTAATTTATCCAATAATATATTTCCTATTATAAAATAAATCTAAAAATATTATATTATATCTAATAATCGTATACAATAATTTATTTATATTATTATATATCCAATAATATCTAACAAATATTACATTTTAAATTAATATTTGCGCACCTATTAATGGTAGACGGTGGTGAGGTTGTATTTATGTAAAAATCTATGTATTTAACTCGCAATCAAGCAAATAAATAATTTTGAATGATATTTTCGGTAATGTCCAGGCCGCTTGCAAACTAGTGAAAATCAAAGTCAAATATGAACATTAAACGTAATTAATTATACTGAAAGTTAGTTCTTTGAATTTATTAAATACTTAGTTCTGATGGAGTTGTGATTTTATTTGTGTCTGTAATTGCAAAATTATAACATTCGGAATGATTAATAACGCCCAATTTGTAGGCGTTAATTAATTTTAAGCTTATTGAACTGCGATCGTGTAATTTAAATTTAGGCCGCTGTATTTAGAAATACTGACTATATGATTTATTAATTAAATATCAAATTTTGTGGCAAAGCAAAACTAACCGCTAATACGACCAAACAACGGCCGTGTCTTCGAAATATCAATTTATTTTATTCTAGCATATAAAGATGTCGACTCCAACATTACCTTTAGTGAAGTCGTATATAGAGCTCAAACGGAATAAAAAAAAATTCTGCTAAGTCCTCATCAAGAGTCAATTATATATGTAAAGTATTACACATACATAGCAAAACTAACCGCTAATACGACCAAACAACGGCCGTGTCTTCGAAATATCAATTTATTTTATTCTAGCATATAAACATGTCGACTCCAACATTACCTTTAGTGAAGTCGTATATAGAGCTCAAACGGAATAAAAAAAAATTTTCTGCTAAGTCCTCATTAAGAGTCAATTATATATGTAAAGTATTACACATACATAGCAAAACTAACCGCTAATACGACCAAAAAAGGTCCGCGACTTCTAAATATAAATTTATTTTATTCTTGCTTATAAAGATGTCGACTCCAACATTACCTTTAGTGAAGTCGTATATAGAGCTCAAACGGAATAAAAAAAAATTCTGCTAAGTCCTCATTAAGAGTCAATTATACATGTAAAGTATTACACATACATAGCAAAACTAACCGCTAATACGACCAAAAAAGGCTGTGACTTCGAAATATCATTTTATTTGATTATTATATATAAAAATGTGGACTCCTACATTACCTTTAGTGAAGTCGTATATAGAGCTCAAACGGAATAAATCTTTTTTTCTGCTAAGTCATCATTTAAAGTCAATTAATTATATGTAAAAATACTCAAATTCGACTCCGCACTAAGGTTAAGGACGTCGGATAAAGGGTGGTCGAACTAAAATGGAGTTGGTTGGACACATGGCTGTGGTGATAGAAGGTGGTCTCCGAATCTAACTGAGTGGTGGCCTAGATTGAATTGGAGAAACCCTGGTCGTCCCATGGCCCGATGGGCGGATGATGTAAAGAGAGTGGCAGGAGTTGGCTGGATGAAATTGGCAAGAGATAGAGGAGAGTGGCAGAAACAAAGGAAGACGTATGCCCAGCAGTGGGTTAATAATGGTTGAAAATGATGATGAATTATACATAATAAAATGTCTCGCCTTGAAAATATGTCTCACAGTAATTCGTCATTTTTTAGTAGAAATAGCCATCTAATTCTGGCATATAACGTTATCGACTCTGGTACCTTATGTTTACGATGGTAACATATCCGGTGCGCGACATTAATGTTCTCGTAAACCGGTTTATACATCTGGAATAGGGATGTACCAGCAGTACATCCCTAATACTTGCGATAAGTTTTTTGATATGTGTTGTAGAAAAGCCACACCAAGTTGGAAGCGTTGGTCGATATACTCAACCACCGCAAAAAAAGATCTTCAATCCGGGCTAGTTGAAGTTGCCCAGAGCGGCCGCGCCTCGCCAGCAGTTGTTCGTCGGAAGGTGTATATATAGCGATCGTATGAAAAACTTCGCTAGCGTGAGTTGGTTTGCATGGAGATTTTGAGCGTTTGTACTCCGATAGTCGTCATCCACACAGCGCCATCTAGTTTGCTTTGGCGTAACAGTTCCACTCGACATCATTGCCATCTCATTATGTAGCGTTGGTTACAATATTTTTTACATATATCAATGAGCCAAAGGGCGATGCTCCACCTAAGTAACTACTAATACTCATGGACAACTGTAGTACCAGAAGACTCGCAGATGCGTTGCTTTGAGAAATAAGCATGCTCTTTTCTGGAAGGTACATAGGTTCCATCGGACCGGTAACGCATTTATAGCCTTCTGTTAGCTGTAAAAAAATGTACTCATACGGGTGATCGCAGACTGGACGAAATTCGGCCGCGGATCTTTAAAATTGCTTACCATATGCTTCTTTAAAGCTATATACAATATTTTAATTCTTTGTACAACGAAATTGCTATATGTGACATGACCACGCTTTAACACAATCTTGTAATAAAATGTATACATGTGTGTATAAAACGGTTTGCACTGGTGTGCGTGAGGTTTTATTTTAATAATTAATTCTATTAATAACGTATAGTTTACAAAATATTGGCATTCGCACGTCATCCTCTATGGAAAATAAATAAAAATATACAGGACTATACACGGACGTCCGTTCCTAAGGTAGACAACTTAATGCCTGTGTTATAGGTAACAGCCGCGGTAACCCGGTCACAGTAAGAGCAATTTAACCTAGCGATAGACTCAAATGCCGACCACTGATTAGGCCACGATGTCTTCTTAAAAACAATAAAAAATTATCTAAGTTTTAATTTACTTTATCTAGTTGTATAATAATAGATATATTCCTATTAAAGCTCCTATTAGAATTGGCAAAAACGATAGCCCAGCAAACTCGAGGCTTCAATCGAGAGTCAGAATACATTACGTTTAATTAGTAGTTTACTTTAAATTTTAATTACCACATGGACAAAATGGCCGGTTCGAACAAGTGAATGCACAGCGGGATTTAAGAAAATACACATGCAATTCCATATGGTCTACATTGCTAAAAATTCCTACAACAGATTTATAATTTATCTCAATTCAAAGGCACCACGTCGACTTTCCTGCGGTTTATTATCGATCATTGATCGCTTGAGATCTATAGATCAGTGGGGTCAGCAATTACGTTGCTATTCAGTTGTGAGCTTTATACGTGATTATGTTGTAGCTAGAATGGTACTGATTTATATTTCATGATAAGTCTGAGTGCTTCGATTTATTTCTTGGATTTAATATAAATATTCTATATTTTTATATGGTATAGGCAACAAACATACAGCATACATCCTATGATGCCAGCCAGCCAAACTATTGTAAATTTTGAATCTCAACAGTCAATGCCTCTGCTTATGTCCATGTACCAGTCTGAGCCCACGACCATTACCAGCGTTTGTACTTTTACATTTTACAATAACCGCGTTCAAAAATATCACATTATCGACCGCTGATCGACGCGTGCGAATGATCTATTGATCCATGGATCATTATCGGCCCGCGATCGCGCGCTTTTTGTCCCACATAGTTATGCGACAAGAGTAATGACATTGTCAAGGCGAAGATAAAACTTAACGGGTTCTAGTCCCCGCGCCGTGCAATTATAAATTATACACTTCTCTTATTACTGCAACATAGGCATATGTTGTGTCGGTCATGTGGCGTCCAAGTAAGAGTAGTGCCACGCCTCTCCGTAGACGTCTTAATAGGCGACTAAGAACTTTTCAATCAGGGTATCACTGCAGTACTGTCCATGTATAATGCCTTTGCTTGATTCTCTTGTGTTCAGATGTCATTTTAAGATGGCTGACCAGATTTACTGGACTTAATAATCTAATCTTTAGGTGCTTTTTTTTATCACTGGGTAGAGTACAGTTTTCAAGATGTAAGGTTCTCTATCCTTTTCTATATCTTTGGCGGTGTGTGTGCAAGAGTTCATGATAATTGATGAACGTAGTTTTAATGGCCGCTACACATGTATCGAGAAATCGTTAGTTCTTTACGGACGTCTAAGAACATTCGATTTATCTGCACAGTTTTTTCGCAACTATTTATCGATACATAAAGCAACATATAAACACACATTAATTATATTAGTAACGATTAGATTCAGACTGAACGAGATGTTCTATTAAAACCGTAACGTAATAAATAAACGTTACAAACGGAAACGGTGAAAAATGGTCCCGCCATTAAAAGCAGCTAAGTCCGCTTTGAAATCGGTTAAACAGTTGCCACAGTGGCAATTAATCTAGATCTGTTTCCTAGATTTGAGTTTCGAGGGAATTTGGAATGTAACGGCGTACACATGTTTATTTTTCGGGTTCTGTAGTAGTATTATGATAATCATTTTTTTTAACTGTCTGATCCGACAGACGTTGTTCTAACTTAATTTTATTGTGTTATCTTGTTTTACTTTTGACAACAGTTATGTCATTCCGAAGACGAACCCGGTTTTTGTATACTGGAAGTAGTAGAGTAAAAAAAAGGAAGAATAAAAGAAAAGAAGTAATATAACATGATATAATACTTTAAAAATAGCCTGTGGTGAAAATTGATCAAAAAAAAAAACAAAGCAGTTATGACAAATAACTAACCACAACAAAAAGGTCATTCATGTAAAATTATTTATGTAATTTTCATAAATTTCTTAATGTTCCGCTAACTTCTAAATATTTTTTTAAAATCTTTGAACGCCTAAACAAATAAATTTTCGTTTTTTTTTTTTTTTTTAATTTTAGTGAAGCAACCCAAAAACCACCTACGACATTTACCCCCTATCGTGAAGTTTTGCATACTTATTCGTTGTCTGGAGTAAAGATACAATTGGATATATATATATTCAAATCGTGTAGTTCCTAAGATTAGCGCTTTCGAGCAAACAAAAAACTCTTCAGCTTTATATATTACTATAAAATTTATGTATTAATACAATATTAATACGTGAAGCGTCAATATTAGGTACCATTCTACGGAAATTGTGCGGACGGAGGAGTATGAAATTTGGCAGAATAGTAGTTCATATAGTGCGAAAGCTAATATTTTCTTATAATCTATATATATAAAAATGTATCGCAAAATGTGTTGGTAAGCGCATAATTCAACAACGCTTGGACAAATTTAACCAACCCTATTTATTAAATGTTCGTTGAAGTCCAAGGAGGGTTTTTACGGCGAGAAAAATCGAAGAACTGCAGAGAAAACCCTAAAAATAGCCCTTTTCTTTTTCCCATACAAACGTTTTTTATCTAAAATGTAGAGTCAATTTGAACTTATACGGACGGGAACGGGAATGATATAGGATAATAGAAGTAAATAATAAGATGCAGAAATTAATCTACCGGGTCCGCTAGTATACAATATTAATATATTAAATTATTGCAATAAGACCACACCCACACCCTTGCCTGAAAGCGCAATCGTGACAATCGTATGTTACATTGATTGTCAAATTTTGTTTTCCTGTGAATAGAACAAAATACGTCTGTGTACGCAAAAGGTTTGTGAGCGAATTTTGACCAGTCGGCGTTCTCTTGTATGTATAAAAGCGAAAGTTCACTTATCACGAAATTTGGAAAACTACGGGACGTACAAAGATGAAATTTGTCAAGGACGTAGTTTATAATAAGTAAACATCCGCTAAGACCGGATGTCCCGATAGAACCTCATTAGGGGGGACTCATTAAGGGCTTTCGTAAGTTAAGTTGTACGCAGGCGAAGTCATGGGAAAGAGCTAGTTGAATATAATTTAGTCCTCAAGTTAAATAGTGACAAATTGATTATTTCGTCACGTAACCACACTCTATTAGCATTATACTGTCACATAGCATGGCGGCGAATACCAACAGACAAAGTTTTGACGAATTACTCGTACCACGTCAAAATACATATATATAAGTATAATCAATATTTATGAATATACACACACATCGCGTGCTTAGTGGTAAACTGACCGATTACGTTTTAGGTCTAAAGTGAGCTATTAATATGAATGAATGAATGAATAAAACATTTTTAAAAAAGTTACACAACTACAAAAATTAAATATTTTAACACGAGCTTCTACAAAGATAATTAAACCTTAAAAAATAGATAAACAATACATATTATTACTAACGTAGTCATGTAACAATAATACAGGTAGCATCGTCTTCCTGTCCTCTATCAGCCAATCTAGGAATTATTTCGATATCTCCATCCAACACTGAGATAGGGCTATTTTTGTGTTTTTACCAAAATAGGTTTTTGTTAAAATAATGAAAATGGCCAAAAGCAAGACACGCTTATATAGAAGGGCTCCGTATCTGATAAGCTATAAACGTATTTGTTAAATAACTTAAAAATTTGCCCGAATTCGTTCAGAATAATTTTTCTAATGAGTTTTTAGCATGCTCTATCAACATGGAAAATTTCAAGTCTCTACTTCTAATAGTTTAGAAATGCTATGGAGTTGAACACCCTCTTTACAGGCAGACAAACGGATGGAGGGACGGATGGATAGAGTTAAATTATAAGGATTCCTTGTAGTACTACGGAACCCTAAAAACAAATAAAGAATAAAAAAAATAAAATGTAAATAACTTTTCAATATCAATAATCACTTTATTAACATTCATTGAAAAAACACAATTTGTAACGATAATGTTGTTTTTATCAAATCTCTAGCGGACCCGGCAGGCTATGTTCTGCCTCTTATTATTTACTTCCATTATCTTATATCATCCCCGTTCCCGTCCGTATAAGTTCAAATTGACTCTACATTTTAAATATAAAACGTTTGTATGGGAAAAAGAAAAGGGCTGTTTTTAGGATTTTCCCGGCAATTATTCTAGTTTTTCTCGGCGTAAAAACCATCCTCGGACTTCAACGAACATTTAAAAAAAGAATTGGTTAAATTGGTCCAGGTGTTGTTAAGTTATGCGCCCACAATACGAAAAATTTTATGTTTCGTTATCAGCCCTTTAAAAAGTTTATGAAACATTTTTAGAGGGCTGAAAATTATGGACATCTGCACGACCAGAAGGCCAGCAGATGCGCTGCCAGCCCTTAATGACGAGTTTAGGCCTCCGGGAAGTCTTACAAACCGAACGAAACGCGACAACAACACCAAAAACTAGACGTGACAGCATTGCCGCCACTTCACGCCAATCTCATGTGAGAAAGAGGTACAGTACCCGGACGCGCCGGCCCAATTCGGCTACAAGCATGGCGCTACCTCTAATTAAAGGTGCCTTGGTCTTTTCGCCTATTTAAGACAGATCAGGTCCTCCAGTAGCGTAAGTGTCTCACTAGTCACCTGTCTACCGTTATTAGTTCAGATCTAATTAGGATCATATATTAAGTACTTAACTATGACACGAAACATATCATAGCGATTATAATATTCTATATTGAGTTGGATCAATTCTGATGAATATATTGACATGAGATTAGAATGACATGTGTGAATACTAGTGGTGATTAATGACTATATAAGGGCGTGCACAGACGAAGCACTAATACATCAAGACGATGGTCACAAAATTTTAGGCTCTGGAAAACGAAAAGGAGAAATTTTTGGAAAGTGTATTTACAGCGGACTAATGAAAATTATGCTTGTACTGCTTTTGAAATTATCTGACATCAGGAATATAGTAAACCCTGTTATAACACGGTAAGTTTGTTTCGCGTAAAATGAAAACGCGTTCTAGGAGTATTCACATACAACTCGCTTGTTCGACCCCGTATAACGTGTCATATATAAACGATTCACGCTTAACTTTTCTCGTTAAAGGGGTTTTAAGAAAAAAATATGTTATGAACGAAATATACAAAATAAAATTCAGGACATTGCAAATAAAAGCTTATGTATAAACTAATAAGAAATAATTTAATTTATATAGAAATATTAAGTTGGAATACTCGTGTAATATGGGGAATTGAAATAGCATAATAGTCAAACGCGTTATACCGTACCGTGTTATAGGAGGATTACTGTATTAGGAGTACATCTTAAATCTATACTAATATATGAATCTGAATAATTTGTTTGTTTACTTGAACGCGTTAATCCCAGGAACTGCTCCGATTCAAAAAAAAACTTTCAGTGTTAGACACCCCTTTTATCGACTCAGGCTATATGCTATATATCATTACTCTAAAATTGTTCACCTTATTTTACACAGACAAAGTTGCTGGTAACAACTAGTTGTAGATATACCCAAAAAGTTAAAGCCTACCATGCAAGGTAGTAAGCTTGTTGAAGAGTGAGTAGTCCGGCGGAATCATGGATTGAACCATGCATCAATTTAATTCACCCCTATGTCCGCAAAGCTACAGACTTTTAAATCAAACCTCTCTTCCTTACTTGCATTATACTAGAACCAGAGAAAGGTAGTGCCATGTTTCTAAGTTCCTATAATACGGCAAAAACTGAAAACACCCAACCATTTCTCATTGTACGATATGGAGCGGGGGCAATTAAACGTCGTCGTGTTATTTATTATCTATCGATTGAGCCTCCCGCATCATCTATCACCGTGAAGGCTGGGAAACACTATTAACCAATATGCAAGCTGTAATATAGCTGAATAATTTCTATAACGAAAATCTACCGCACGATATATGTTCTTAATGACTTTTTTAAAAGTATTGGATCGTATTTTAGCGGTACTATTGTTCGATATTATCACAATTTATGAATAATTTCTAGTAATTTTCCTTCTCAACAGAAAATGTTACGAAATTTGCCTAACCAGTTGTTATCCGCAAGTTCGTCCACGTAAAATTAGTTGAAAAATTTTAGTATGGTGTTATATAGCCTATAGCCTTCCTTGATACATATATATCGATACATATATGAGCTATCTAACACTGAAAGAATTTTTAAAATCAGCCCAGAAGTTCCTGAGATTAGCGCCTAGCTTTAGTGACAAATGCAAAAGATTCTATAATTTTTTTTTCGAATTTTTATCTATGCTCATTTTAATCTATATCTATATAATATAAATAAAATTAAAGTTTCAAATTTTTTGTATCGTCCAAAAAACTATTTTTTTTTATTAATTGCCTATGATTATAATACGATACCTGAAGCAAAAATGCAACTTTAAACATTTTTGTCTGTCCGTCTGTCTGTTTGTTCCGGGTAATCTCCAAAACTGATGGACCTATTTGGACGGGACTTTCGCAAAAAAAACAATCTATAATCGACGCGACCGGCCAGTTCGTTTTGATGACATGTAAGTATTTATATGTGTCACTACATGTGATAGCAGTAGCAGACGGCAGGCGATCAAAATGTTTTATTACAATCTAATACCTACTTTAATTATGTGAACTAATACTACGAATGCACTTCACATAATCAAAGCGGGCTGTTGAGAGCTCCCCCTTCCCCCCCCTCTGTAGCTGCCAAGGGCTTCTTAAGCACGTTCCATCTGAAAGATCCGGACTCGATTATCTTTAGAAACAGGCGTGTGTGTTAATGATAAATTATAGCTTAAAAACCCCACAAAATCGATAAGACTTTCAATCGTCTTCTACAAAGCATTATCCTGGTCAAGCATCATCGGGGTTAGCTATTATACTCCATATGGCTATGGGGGGAGTGAAGATGACCGATTGTAGTCTCACGTCATCCCCGGAATCCCCACAATATCACCTCTAATATCACTTAGTTGAGTATAGACGTTTCAGTCTAAAAATGCTCGCCGCTCCACTAATAAATTACAACGCTTGTTTATGTGTGTACAGCGTCTCTATTGCAAACTCAAATTCAATCACCCACTAATAATATTGACTGATTATAATAAACTTATAGTATAGCAGTAGTAAATTAGTATTAATAATATTGACTGATATGATATTGACGAGTTTGCGTCTACACGCTAATTTGCATGTAACGGTGTATAGTTTAGAAGGCATGAGATTGTACGCCCTTTAGCAATGCGTCCAAAAAATTAAACAGTAATTTTAATTGTGACGCCTTCATGCTTTGGTGTCTTTCTCAGCAGGCCAATATTACAAGTAATGATTAATTATATTATTAAAAGGAAAACTTCGGAAAAAACAGTGAACTCGCTTCGCTGTTACAATAACCGGGAGCGGCGCGTTGGACAGTCTTTGATATAATTACTTACTTCTTTGGCGTAACCACCCAAAGTGAGTCTTGGCTTCCGTGACGAGAGAACGCCATCGGCTCCGATCCTGCGCCATCTCTTGGTTGAACCAAGACTCTTGCGCACGATTTTTCTCTCTGCCACTAATAATTTTTCTTTTCCCTTAAGCTTTAACGTCCAAGCCTCACAACCGTATCAATATTGGTCGTATTACGGTTTTCTAAATACGTAAATATAATATTTTGACATAATAAAAATAGTTGTTTTAGTTGGGTTTCTCTTTCAGCTTTGTTCGAGGATATACATAAAGTAATATAGATTTTCTGCGTCTAGAGGAGTTGTTGCGTTTTACAACAATGTAGTTTTGCCAATCCAAAAACTTCCTTATGAACTTAAAACGCTAGATAAGGGTAATGTGTCGGCGTGCCTTTGATACGATGTGTTAAAGAGACGGGCTTAAGGACCCTACAGTCGATAGCCTTACAAAAGAGTATAATGATGACAGATGGCTTCTCTTGTGTTTGTGTGCCAGCTATTGTCTATTGTTTACTGTGGACTACTTATCTATGGATTCATAGACAAGATAGAACAAAAATTTACAGTCCCTATAGATTAATGTTGGAAAGTGTCTTGCTAATTCCTAAACTGAAGTTTGTTAGAGAGAAAAGGAGAGAAGAGTTTGAGCAGTTTTCCATAATTTCTATCTATATGTACATATTAATATATATAAAATACGCGTCACGTTGTTTGTCCGCGATGGACTCCTAAAGTAATTAACCGATTTTAATCAAATTTACACACCGTGTGCAATTTGATTTAACTTGAAAGATAGAATAGCTTACATCTCAATTTATAGTCGCAAATAAAAACGAGGTTCTACTCCCGGTTGTGGTACTTGTCCATATTTAAGCATTACAGTATTTCGGGAAGAGGCAATGTGTGGTTTGGTATCATTAAATTTAAAAAAAAACTGGCAACTAATAAATACAAATTTATTGTGATAAATACAAATGATAGGCAGGTCAATTTAGACAAAAAAATAGGGTTACCTTTACTCTAATTAAAATCCGCGTCGATCCTATTGGTGCAAATTTTTTTACTCAAGGTCACAATTTTTATAATTAGTTTTTTTTAATTTTTAGGCCAAACAGTTTTAAGATAGAAATTGTTCTTTTATTTTTTTTTCTCTAGGATTTTTACCATTTCTGTATAAAAGCCATTTAAAAATTAGGAAGAGCTGCCGTATCTGTTCAGGAGTTAGGGGAGCTGTTAAGTTGGGATAGTATCTCCATCGTTTTTGTTCTCCTTCGTCGGCGTCAGGCGCAGTTTTCAAGTGTTCCTTATTGCATCCTTGACAGTGAGCAGCCAAAGGTTTCTGTATTTAAAATATTAGTTAATTTTCAGTCAAAATACACATTTATGATATCGAATTATCTAGATTCTAAAAAATTGACGATTCAAAAGTGCCTTCAAAAATACTTAATAGCTGCCTGTAATCTTTATATTTTGATTATATTTATTTAATTGTTTTGTTCTTTATACTCACCTGTTTTTCTTTTTCAGTCTGCTTTAACCCATCACAAGCATGGTGACGCCGATATTTGACACAGTCGAGGTCGTACTGATAAGATCGAGGAAATACGTCTTGATGTGCTGTTACAATTAAAATAATAATAATTAGTTACAAGGAAAACTATGTTCATACTTGTCACATACGCTACGCATACGTTCAATATTGAATATAGCACATTCGTAAATTCAAATTTGTGTAATTAAAACATTCATATTACAGTATATTATATATGTGCCAATGTAGAACCGTGTCTGTACACCATATTCGTATGAGTGACAATTCGCATATTTGCAGTGTAATATGTTTAGGTAAAAATTATAATTATTATTTTACTTCTGTTGATATAGATGAAAAAAAAAAATGAAAAGATGCGAAGTACTTTCTTGAAAAATTCAACAATGTAAGCTTAATATAGCCTTAAGCCTCAATACTTTAAAAAAAATTCTAACACCCTTAGATCCGCCCGTATGATATCATACAGAATATTATTCCTTTTTATTTCGATTTGTCATGTCGCCTTTATAAAGGATTTATCAATTATTACAGAAAATATATAAAAAGAATTAAGCTTTAAAAAAATTGTCAACTTTACATAACTCCTACAAATTTATATTTTTTCTTTCTTTCCTTGATGCGTAAGTCCAGGTGGTGGATCTTCCTTTTGATCTGTCCTATAACTGGTCAGATCAACTACGCGTATGCGATCCCGGAATACCCTAGCCGCTATTGTCACTCTTCCTACATCGTCTGTGACAGTAGTATCTGCATGCTTTTTCTCCTTTCCATCGTTACATCCTTTTAGTCCATCCTTAATTCGTTTATTCCTATCTATTTACCTAATTAGAGGCAGCGCCAAGCTTGCAGCCCTTTTGGTCTGCAGCCGATTTGGGCCGACGCGTCCCAGTACCAGTACCTCTTTCTTACATAAGATCGGCGTGAATCGGCGGTAATGCTATCACGTCAAGTGATGGAATTATCTTCGCGTTTCGTTCGGTGGGTAAGAGTTCCCAACTACCCCTCTAAACCCCTCTTGAAAAGGGCTTCAACTCATTTGCGAGTTTCCTGGTGGTACAGATGTCCATGGACGTCGGTAAGGACTTAGTTGACACGCCTGCCCGTTTGCCCCTTGTATGTGTATAAAAAAATGCAAATGTTAAATTTCACCGCAATTGCTGATGCGTAGCTGACATTTGAAAAAATCTTTATGTTCTTTTCTTAAAGGTCAGTCTGTCTTTAACATTAAGTTATTAAAAAAAAAAATCTAGCTTTAAGCTGAAAATAAACATGTTTAGATTTTTAATAATTTTATCAAGACCAGTATAGTCTTCTGACGCTGAAACTCTTAAAAGTTCCTTTAAAGGAATATTATGGAACAATAGAGGCCAAAGGGTGCGGGATTCAAGCCCAGCACCCTACAGGCTTAATCCGGCGCGGATCCACCGTGGTGGGTACGATGGGCATGCCCACCACCCTAATAGACTTGTGACGTCATACTTTCGGAGTGTTGAAATCGAAAGCCTAACAATATCTCAATATCAACAACAATGTTTCAAAAAATTCATTACGACCAGCGAAGTGAGCTCTAACACAATATCTATCACGCCTGTAGATTTGTGCACTGATATACTAATTTAACTTTGTATCAAGATGTGTTATCTGTTAATAATAAAGGAGTTGAATAGAATTAAAATATATATATATATACTTTATTATTATATATAGGTCAGCTTTTTGATAGTTTTATAGACTAATCCTTTAAATATAAATAAATAAATATATACAGGACTATATGACACATTAACGTCTGTTCCTAAGGTAGACAACTTAATGCCTGTTCGGTCATCTTAACTCGCCCCGCAGCCAAATCCTCTGCAATCTAAGCGGACCCTGGTACTTAACCGGGATAACGCTATGAAGAGAGAGAGACAAACCAAAGTTGTAACTGTAGAGCGATATACGATAACAGCAATTGTTAAATAGATAATATCATTTTTTTCACAGAAAGATTGATAAAGAATGAACTTTATTGTGAAATCGAAAATGATTAGGGATTGAAACTACCAACAGAGACAATTTCTTTTCACTCTTTCAACAGAAGCATTGTAATCAAAAGGAAATCTAATTATTTCAAAGACAAATTAGCTGTTAAACACATAGCCTAAAAACGTCCGCACACGAGAAAAGATTCCCACATAAATTTTCGCAAACGTCAATTTCACTTTCTTTGTCACAATGGAAGTTAGTGCCATAATGTCTACGCTGAGCTGGCTGAATGTTTATTGTGCACAGATGTTGTTAATCATCTACTGAAAGTTTCTATTCATCATTGACATAACTAGGAAGAGAGCACTGACAGTACTCTAAGCTGGACTGTTCGTGTCCTATCGCTTGTTCATGTTTTTATGCTAATTAATAATTCCTAATAAGGGGTCATCCATAAATTACGTTACACCAATATTACGATATTTGAACCCCCCCCCCTCCCGTCCTTGTCTCACTTTCGAAACCCCCCCTCCCTTTTTGTGTGACGTCACATAGTTTAAAAATAACTTAACGAAAACTGCAAATTCAATTGTTTTTATGAAAAAAAAAAATTATTACAATATTTTAAATTTTGATATGTGACGTCACAAGGCTCTTGAGCCCCCCCTGTCACACAATGTCACATATTGGTAACCCGCTCCTCTCCCCTTAACGTGTGACGTAATTTATGGATGACCCCTATGGAATAGTTTTTGGGTATGCCTAATATACCTTTTACCCCTCCAACTAAGTTTAAAAGCTTGGGCTGCGAAGGGTGCGACAATACCTTAGCAGCATCGGGTTTGAACCGAGTACTTTGTGGATTTCGGTTCATACTTTCTGCCGTTGAGCTATTGGGGCTTTAAATGATAATAAATAAATATATGACACACGGATGTCTGTTTCTAAGGTTGACAATGTAATGTCTGTGTCAAAGGTAGGGGACGCATGTTATGTTATGCATATATAAATACATATAGCTAATACACTCAGACTCGAGGTGGGAATCGAACTCACAACCCATGGAGCGGAAGGCAGGGTCACTGCCAACTGCGCCAACGGACCAGTCGACCAGTCGGCCAGTTTCACTTCACAGATTTTCGATTTTTTCAATTATAACGAAATAATTAACAGACGTATTTGAACGTTTTTTAATCTCCAAAAACAAGTTAGATATTTTGGGACAAAATCGAAGGAACAACGATCCTGCCAATGTGTAAACTCGTTTTCCAAAAAGCGGTTCAATAACCCACGTTAAAACCGCAAAACAGATTGGCATAAAAACATAAACATAATATACATGGTAAAAAAAAAAATTCAAACGCTAAATAACTACTTTTTATAAAAATAGAACTCCAGTTTTATAAAAAGTCACTATATACTGGCCCTACTCTAGGAATGAAAGGTTTTTCATGTTTTAAAGGCATCATCACGATCGCATAACGTAGTAGGTTTTTCAATTCAAACACTCAAAACTGACAATCGCTGAAATTATTGCATAACTTTCATACATTTTAACGTAAATCGGCACAAATTACCTCCTCTGTCTTTATATATTAGAAGTTGGTTAACAATATATTTTTAAACTCTATTTGATACTGATTGACTCACTATTATCTTTATGAGACAACTAACACTAAAGGCATAGTATTGCTTAGTGTTACACAATGTAACACTAAAACTGTTAATTGTGTTAACAAGTTTATAAGTAAGGTCTGAGATACAATTTTATGCGTTGCACGAGCATCACTACTCATTCGATGGATTTCACTTAAAATCACAACACCTTTTAATACATTAAGATGAATCTTTACACAAACTCCGCCTCCCGCTCTCATACGCTTAGATCTTTTAAAATAAGCAACGAATTTTAATGCGGCTTTCATCAATAAACTGAGCAATATAGGGAGAAGGCGGGGGTAATTTTTAGTGTTTCGTTTTTTATTTTCAAAAAAAAAACGAAAAGTGTAAAAAAATATAGAACAGATGATATCTTATCGCAATTCATGCTGAGTATCCGCTTAAGTTTGTCTTCAACCGTTATATATGTGTGTGTAGTACTCTTCCATCACTTCCAGCACGGCTCGCCCTTCCAGTTCAAGTTCCACTTCAACTAGCACCCGAAATTGACCCGCTGGGCCCTGCAACCTCCAAAAACCTCATTTAACAAGGGCACCAAATCCTGCCCTACCAGTACAGTCACTTCAACTGGTAGGAAGCCTGCCTTCTTTGTATATTTCCGCGAATAAGAATGCCGTTACAACATTACACCGAATTGTCAAGTTTTCATTCTCACATTTGTGGAAATAACGTAATATTCCTGCTTGTCATAATATATAATATTAGATTGTTGCACCGAGCGCAAAGTGAGTTATTAATGCACAAGTGCTATGTTGGGCACTAAATTGAGACGAGTGCATTAATTACTCACTTCAGCAAGGCGCGTAATATACTTTTCTTTCAACTACATCACTGTCTGTGTCCGTTTTTTTAACTTGCTAAATATAAAGTATCAAAGCTGTACAATGGAATAGAATGCGCGCCATTTGTTTTTATTCAGTCGATTTTTATTTTCCGTCAGTATCTATTTGATTTAAAGCATTTTATATGAAATGTAATGGGAGACTTTAAATCTCTGTGGTAAATTTATAGGAACCAACAATGCATACACCAGTGCCACTATGAGATTTCATACAACATTTCTGCACTGTTTTGATTCTCAGCACAAAATACGTCCTTAGTGATCGGGTTTGTAGTGATTAATGACAATATTTCTGCGTAGTTGAAGGAAACTTATTAAATACATGTTTCTATATAGAAAAACTTTCGAAATGACATTTAACAATACAGGCTGTTATATTTTGTAATCATTATTTTGAAAGGAAATATGCGTTAAGAAACTGTCCGTTATCTATAGATATTCTTAAGAATTTTTGAATTCCTTATAATATAGTTACAATTGAAATTATGCAACATTAGTTTCAAAGAGCTGATGTTTTATGGTCAGATAAAAGTCATTTATGGGCTAAAATACATTATACATGCACACAAAAAAGCTATAATTTAATAATAAAATTCATTCATTTCCTTTCTGTTCAAAGTATAATTTAGCTGAATTTTAAGTTTATTTTTAGCACACGAAAATATATTCAGTGCTTAAACTGCTTGAAATTAATTTATTTAAAACTAGGCTTGCTGTGCAAGTTGCCATAATAATTTATTTGGGAATGTTTATATTTATATAATAGTACTAATAAAACCGTTTTGTTTGTACAAGGAACACGCATTTCATTCTAGGTAAAAAAATTCCAATGCCAATGCAATTTAATTTTTATCCAATGCATAGCATATTAGAAGAAATGAATATCGCAAAATTTCGAAGACAACATTTAAAACACCATTACCGAATTTAAATTAATAAATTAACGCCTTGAAATGAGGGAATCGTACGTTCAGATGAAAAGTCGTGAAATTTTCGATATATATTTCTCGTTAAACTAGTTCTCGTGTGCACTTTAAAATATTTATTAAAAAAAAGTATATGTTCTATTATTTTAAAGTATATACATCAAGAACATGTTGTGTATGTGGTAAAGTTTAATGTACCACATACACATATATATATTACAACCCATAAAAATTTTTACTTTATAATTGTTGCCAGTTACAATGATTATTAATCACTAGTCTTGTTAAATTACATATTGTGATGCCGGAGCCAGACATAGTTTCATTTAAATGATCATTTATGTGTGTGTGGCCGGGGACTTTGTGTAGTTTTGGGCAAAGTTTTGTAGTACTTTGTAGTCTTGAAGGACTATTTGAATGTACAAACGTACAAACGATGAAAATGTACAAACTATTTTAGCTATATCTGGCTCCGGCATAATAATTTTTTCATGCTATGTATATAGTATTAAACAGGGAAAAACAAAATGGATGTTTTGGACAATTAAAAAAAAAAAAACCTACCACAGATACTCTTTCCTAGCGCGTGGTCACGTGCTTTAGCAATAACTCAAAGATTCAGGGTTATTTTTAATGGTTATAATGCTTAGTGATGACTAAAAATTTTTCAAAAATATTACTGAAAAACGTAATTTATTTCTTATATTTTATTTGTAAAGTTATTTCGAGGTCTAAGGACGAACGTTACCTAGGCATTAAGTTGTCTACCATAGGAACAGACGTCCGTGTGTCATATAGTCCTGTATATATTTATATTTATATTTATATATCAAATAAAATAAATAACCGTATTAAAACTAGACATACAGTATACTAACGAGATAAACAGTAAAGGTTCCCAATGTTTTCTTCACAACGTGAAAGGTATTGACAATTTGGTTTAAGCACACGAGTCCTGGAATCGCGGCAACGATTTTCTGTTTCCATCCGAATGATGACGTCATGATGACGTCGACATAGCAGGGAAATAAGTCATTGTAATTATTTACCTTTTTTATTTTCATTTATTTTCAGGCTAAGTTGATACTGAGCAAATGAGATACGTGCGAAAATGATGAGCATAACTGAATGTTACAAAATGACACCACAACCAAACAGGAGTACCAACGAAAAGCGTACTGGCCATAACGCCAAGGTAAATTAGCTATAATGCTATTTATGAACTATATTATTCATGTTATGACACTTCTTTTTGAAAATTTAACAAGTAATGCTTGAATTTTGACCGAAATGAATTTATATTTTTTAGGTCACGGAGTGGGAAGGAGGAGCAGGTGGTCCACCGTTATATAATCTAAGTAAACAATGTTATCAACTTCTTAAATCTCTGTACATACTTTTTGGTACATAATTCTTGTGTGATAATTTTTAATCCTTCTTTGATTTATTTCATGTGTGTATCTATCAAAACAGATACCAGCGATAAAAACAAATTTTAATACTATTATTAACCGACACTGAAAAAAGGGGCTTTTATCAGATTTCATTTTAGAATAATAACTTTTGTAACCTGCCAGGTATGTAACCTGGTTTGAATGGATGGTTGGATCCTGGGTACATAATTAATTATTATTGCTAACTTATAAGAGGAGAGAAAGTCAATAGTCAGGGTAAGGGGTGAGGTGTCACCTCCTTTAAAACCATAATAAATAAATAAATAAATATATAACTATATGACACACGGACGTCTCTTTCTAAGGTAAGCAACTTAATGCCTGTGTTATAGATAACAGCCGCCTGTTATACACAAATATATTTTTTTCAGAAATATATAAATACATGCATATCGATAATACAACCAGACTCGAGGGAATCGAACCCACGACCCCCGGAGCAGATGGCAGGGTCACTGCCCACTGCGCCAACGGACACAAACAACAACAACAAAAAATACCACCCGTATTTCAATCAGAGGCACCAAGATCAGAAACCTCCCGATACGCTGATGATACCGAGTCATTTGCTTCCTCCAACCAGGAGCTGACGGAATTATTCGTTAGAGTGGAGCTCGCGAGAGAAATACTCTCTTGATTTTTCGATCCATATAATGCAAAGACCAATATTTTGATAATTGATCGAGCAAGTATTACGTGAAAACAGGGGTCAGCTGATCTGGTAGACATATGAACTAGTTTGTATACTTGAGCTCAATGATTAGGAGCCATGGAAGCCGTGACGGAGAAATTCTGGGACGCACACAGATGGGCAAAGCCACAACTAGCAAATTGACTAGAATTTGCTAGAATAGAAATGTGTTTGATATAACCAATAACAAACTCGTTCGAGAAATATTTTCAATATTTGTGTGTTATTCTTGACAGGTCTCTCACTTACGGGAAAAACTGTGAAATTATAAAGAAAAAGGTGCACACTCGCAATAATTTAATTCAACGCTTGACCTCGAATAGATGGGGTGCTTCGCCGCAAGTTTTGCGGTCATATGGATTGGCTCTTTCATTTTCTGCCGGTGAATACGCTTGCCCTATGTGGAATCGATCTGCCCACGCCAAACTAGCGGATACAGCACTCAATGAAACTTGCCGAATTATTACGGGCTGCCCCAAGCCGACCCCGGTAAATCTGCTGTATCCACTAGCTGGCATAGCGCCTTCAGCTGTCCGTAGGGCTGTTGCGAGTTCCATAGAGAAGGCGAAAATGGTCGATACACGGCACCCAATGCATGGTCACATGCCAGTGCGACAAAGGCTTAAAAGCCGTAAAAGCTTTATTAAGTGTGTCGATCCATTGACTTTTGATCCGCCAAAGTCGAGGTGCATCCTTTGGCGACAGGAAGTTCCGTTACCAATTCCGTTTGTGAAGCCATCTGAGCATCTTCCGCCAGGACATGAACTGGTCTCTGCCTACTGCGCCAACGTTATTACAACGTTATTACAGCTCTAAAATAAATAATTAGTCATTTTATTAATGGTCCGTTACCCAAAGTAAATCAGGTTAAATATTGATTTCCGTAGATCCAATATATTAGTAATACGATATAGTATAATTTCTTTGTACACAAAGACCACACTTTTATTTCATGGGTTGTTGAATAAATGAAACATGGTCCAGTTGGCTTGCTTTTGAACCATTGTACTCTGAATATATTTTGCATGCTTAATAGGGTTTAGGGATTTGGCCTTTGTGTTATGTGTATATGTCGGAAAGATCAAAGTGTGGTTGCTTTTATTATGGTAATCTAAATTTCATAGGAAATTATTTTTTACATGCTTATAGTTAGTTTCACCCATGTCGGTGATCAAAACTAGCAAGCTAAATAGAACCCACTTCCCGATATACTATTGAACTTAAATTTGGAACACATATGTATATCCCGTGACAATGCAATACTACGATGACATGGAGTTGATCTGATGATGGAACTGGAATTTGGCTATAGAAATTCCGGTACAATACGATATAAGAGCATCAAGTTTGAGCTCATTTCATTTTTTATGACGAGTACTTTGTATACAGATGGTATCCAGGGTTTGACCATGAAGCTGGAAGGTGGGCATAGGAATTTCTTTATAAAACGACATAACCGCGTCGGGTTTGGGCCCGCATGATTATTCTTGACGTTTACTTTTTTTATAGATGATAACCAGGGTTTAATGATGGAGCGGGAAAGTGGCCATAGGAACTCCGTTGTAAAACAACATAATCTCATCAAGTTTGAGCTCGTTTGACGAGGATTTTCGGACGCATCAGGGTACCAGGGCTAACCCTGTTGTACTGAAGTCCTTATCCCCCTATAATGGACATCTAGGGGGATTGACCGTTTTTAGTTCTTTACTCATGGGAATAACATGATTAATGAAAAGGAACCTCTAACACAAAGGAAAAGACATTTTTGCCTATTAATGTACCAACATTTATAGAAAGATAACTTTATATTGTTGTAGAAATTGTAACATAATAAATTACTTGCATAGCTAAATAAGATGTTATCTGTGGAGGGTATATCCAATGCACTTTTAATATGGATATATGCTTTAACATTTCATTTATATAAGTGCAACTCTGCAAGAGAGTACATATGGCTTAGTAAAGATAAAGGAGAAAATTATAAATGCGATGATGATAAATAGATGTACTTACGACTGAAATTGTTTAAAGTTAAAAAAAATGGCCAAGAGCGTGTCGATGTAGAAGGGCTCCGTAACTGATATGCTATAAACGTATTTGTTAAATAACTTCAAATGCTGTTGTCTTATTTCGTTCAAAATAATTTTCGTAATGAGTTTTAGCATGTTCTATCAACATGGAAAACTTCAAGTCTCTACATCGAATAGTTTGGAAATGCGAGGGAAGGGCGGCACCTTATAGGCAGACAGACGGACGGACGGAAAGAGCAAAATTATAAGGGTTCCTTGTAGTACTACGGAACCCTTACTAGGGGGTAATAAATTTCTGACTAGGTGAAGTTATCTTTAGAGAGCCGAGGACCAACGGGTAGAGTAGAGTTGATCCAAAAAAAGTACCATGGCATAAATTTCCAAGACCGAAATATCTATGCAAATTTTTGTGTTAGTAAGATATTTTATAAAGAAATATTTTGAAAAAGCCAAAAATCAAATATAGTGACAATTCTGTAAACAACCTTTTCGGCGCCCTCATCAATCGGACGAAGAAAAACGTTTAACTAAAACCTATTTCGTACGAAACTTCTTATTTTCCTATTCGGGAAGCATACGCTTTGTCGGACATGGAAAGCAAAAACATTGTTGATAACTACTCGGAACAAAGTTTGGAACAGCAACGATATGTAGCGAAACAATGTTTTGTTGTCCTGATTTGTATAAGGTTTGGCAAACAGGAGTTTTTTTTTTTTTTATAACAAGGGGCAAATGAACAGGCAGCAGGCAGCAAAGTGCCTACTGCCACCCATCGACATCTGCACGACCAGAAGGCCAGCAGATGCGCTGCCGGCCCTTAATGACGAGCTTAAGCCACCGGGAAGTCTCACAAACCGAACGAAACGCGACAACAACACCATCACTAGACGTGACAGCATTGCCGCCATTCATTCATTCATTCATTCATTCATTCATTCATTCATTCATTCATTCATTCAATCATTCATTCATTCATTCATTCATTCATTCATTCATTCATGCATTCATTGTCGATGCTATGGGTATGTTGTTAAGTTTTCGGATAACTACTAAGTTTGGAAGATGCAGGAAGTCCTGGTTTCTTAATATTAAGAGTGTACGCTAAGAACTAGCGGCTAAGCATGGACAAATTTTAAAAAACAAACTGCCCTTCTGCACTAGTGAAAAATAGTTGAAACAGAATGAAAAAAAAAATTGAAAAACAGAAAAATGCTAATGGTGCTTCTAATCGCATTTGTTTATTTGTTGTTCACATGTTGGTTTATAACAATAATCTATATCGATATTGGTTATCATTGGAGACAACGATAAAGTGGAATAGTTACTTCGAAATTTATTCCTTGCGGGAGACATATGCGTAACTTTCCTGGTCCCTGACGAAGAAAACTTCACCAAAAGTTCCAAATTGCTTCTTTAAAACATGGCGTCAAAAACACTGTCGAATAAAGCCCGCACAAAATAAACACACAACAACAAAACATGCCGGGTTTTTGTCAAAGAATACGCGCGGTCGCCGCTCAATTTGTAAGATACCGACGAAATTATGTAATTAATGGCTAATTGTACGATTATTTGACTAATTGCATTCTCAATTCATCCAGCCCCGTTGCGCGTCGTTCCGTTCGCGATACAAATTTTTAGCTTCATTCGTCAAATTTTATTCGTATCGACCTACCGCTGCGGCGACGAAAATGCTCTAAATTCAAATTTCTTTATTTATCCATACATCGTAAGTCCATGTGTTAGTAAATAAAATGAACAAAAAAGAATCTTAGAACCATGTTGAAGTAAAAATGCTTTTTTAATGTTCATTTATACTCCAGGCTGTGGGCACGAGCCATTTTTATTTATTACCTTTTTTATTACAATTTTTTTCTCTTTTAACCATTTTCCGTTTCATTATACTTCTATAGTTCTAGTTTTTTTTACGGGTTTCTTCCTTGTGGAGGCCATTTCCGCAATATGATAATATGCTTAATATATATTAGCTTCTTGGAAGTCCATATATACGAATATAACATATAACATAGTATAAGTGTACACTAACCTTTTTACTGCATATAGTGTCATATAAGCATTCCCGATTGCTCCCACAGGACCTGCGGACAAAATATTTTGTTTAGCGTCAATGATCTTAAATAAAATCTTACTTAATAAAAATAAAACATCGAATCTTTAAGAAATCCTGTTGCGTACAAATCATAGGAATCATAAGAATATTTAGAAGTCCAGTAACCTTAATATAACGAACCTCAATATAACGAAATTTTCGTTTTAGCTATTTTTTTAAATCCCCTAGAACCGACCATAACAGCTAATGCAAAATATACCTTTACTTTACGAAAATATTTATTAAATTCTTTTTATAAAGAATGCAGAATATAGATAGAAAATAAGTAACCTACCTCTATTTTGCGATTTTTTACATCTATAAACCTCTACATAACGTATTCTATTAATAATTCCGACTTAATTGTACAATGGTCATTTTTGTTTCGACGGGTTCAAACATTTACCTTTTTAAAACGAATCGTAGTCCCATCTAACCTCCTTACAACAAACTTTATTGTAACAAATTCCGCGACTATGTTTTATAACGAATATTTTTTAATTTACTTGCGTTTCGTTAAATCGATTTTTCATCGTATTTTGAAATATTCTCGTTTCCACTACGGTTATTTTTTTAAACTTATATTAAGAGTGTCCATGGCGATGGTATAGTGGCATTTGAACCCAGCAGCGCACTGATTACAATTCAACCTCCCACCATTGAGCCATCGAGGCTTTAGTGTCATCTTCTTCCCTAGCGATAACCCAGTCTAGTACCTGTTTCCACTTAGATTGCAGAGGATGTGGCTGTGGGACGAGTTAAGATGACCGATTGTCGTGTGACGTCATCCTCGGAACCCCCATAATATCTGCAACCTCATTGAGTGACATTAGTCGGTTCCTGTTTTAAGTGCCTTCTAAAACACGGAGGAGGTCAGATATCAAATTTAAACCAGTGTTAGAATGGGTCACCCATCTATTGGAGTGATCTGTGAATCGCTTGATTGGATCCCAGATCCCGCTGGAGATCATACCTGATTTGGCTAGGCAGGAGAGGGAACACTGGCAGTGAAGGTGAGTGTTAGTGATCACTATAAAGAGCGCGCTGAAACCTACACCTGGGTCACAAGTCCCGGGCACTACTATGGTTCCGTCCTCAGCAACGCGATGGACCCGGCATTCGCACGGTGAATCCATGGAATGCTAAGAAATTTGTCTCTTAGACTGAAAAATCTTGTTTTTAACTTCCAAGCTTTAACTTTTTTATTATGGAATATAGACCAGTACTTGACGTCAATCGCACATTGTTAAAGATGTCGATGGAGCACGATATATAGCGTCCTTGTATAAACTCTACTCTTAAAGGTACCAAGGTTGAATGATTGAGATAAAACAGGTGCCGATAGAGAGTTCCACTGTTTGGCAGTTCGTGCCTCTCTCGTATGTATTCGCTTCCTATCGTTTATTTGAGTCCCCCATTTCCACCCCCCACAACTTTCAAATGGCTCAACTGATTTTCATCAAATATGTCTAAGAACACTCGTACATAAGTCACCTTTAATACACAAGAAAAAAACTAAATTGAAACCGCTTCATTCCTTCGGGAGCTATGATAGCACAGACAGACACACACAAACACAGATTCGACAAACTTAAAACACCTCCCTTATACGAAGATGCATAGCGCTTCGTTAGTACTGCTGGGAAGTCAATAACACTTACTGATGTTTAAAATACGAAAAAATACTTCTATTTTAAAAAGAATTAATTTATGACCAACCAGCTGTGCCCGTAACTTCGTCCGTAAAATTAGGTAAAAGAAATAAATTAAATTTTAGCGTGATGCTATATAGCCTTAATAAATGAGCTACCTAACACTGAAAGATTTTTCAAAATCGGACCAGTAGCTCCGGAGATTAGCACGTTCAAGCAAGTAAACAAACTCTTCAGCTTTAACTATATGAGTACAGATTACTATCTGCATAGTGGCTAATTGTTAAAATTTAGTCGTATCTTGGCAGTTTATCCGACCGGCGTTTACGTAAACACGGCGTGAAAGCCGAAAAGAGACGTTTGTAAGAATTAAACGTGCGCCGATAAGTATGCTAAATAGCTGCGTTTTTGTTAAAAAATATACCTATTTAATTACTTAATAGAAAGTTTTATATTATATTTAATTACGGACCGTGACGTAAACATCTATTTACGCTTTTAAAGAATTCCTTCTTCATTTTACTATTAGAATTATATTGACAGAATTTCATCCCGCGTTAAAATTCCATTTTATTCATTTTTTAACAATCAATTATTTAGGACTTCTATAAGTAATGCGTTTCCGGATCTTAAGTGCTTTTATTTTATAGACTCCTAAGGTACTCAACTATAATTAGGTAAGGATATAAAAAGGTACTCCATAAATGACGTCATATATTATAGAGAGGTAGGGTATCACCAAAACGTGACATTATGTGACAACGGACAGAGGAGGGGCGGGGTCATAATTCTAACATTCGAAACCGCTGTTTTTTTTATTGCATTGCATGCATAAAATTATGCAATGCATGCATAAAATTGCATAATATGTCACATCACATCAAATGGGAGGGGGTATCAAAATTGTGACATATGATAAGGATGGGGGGAGGGGAGTTGAAAATCTTAAAGTTCACGTGACCTAATTTATGACTGACCTCTAAGCGTTTTCCTATTTGCCCTTTATCATATAAAAATGAAGCTAAATCTCTAATCTTTGCGAAAGATTCTCTAATCTTTGCTTTAGTGAAGACCATTTGTGATAGTATTAACGTTAAATAAAAACTGAAATGTTATCAGCTGTTTAAAAACAAACAAATGAATGCAAAGACATTCGTACGTACGACTGGAATGTTTGCTTGGTGACTATGTCTGTACAAACATAAGGCAAGTTTTCATAACATTGTCACCTATGTAGTGAGTTGTTGCACAAACTTGGTAGAAATGTAAGCAAGATTGGATTTCTAATGTTTGATTAATTTGATAGAGAGTGTTTTACAGTATTGACTGAAGTTGTTCGGTTTGTCACACCTGCCGATGGCCTAGAATCGTCATTAAGGCCGGCAACGCATCTGTTTAACTCCTGGTCGTGCAGATGTCCATGCCTTTAAGTCAGTTGGGTTTAATAATGAGAATTTTAAGAATAGGGTTTTATGAATTAGCCATAATAATAATAAAAACTTATTCTAAATTAAACTAAAATTAAAAAAAAGGAAAAAAGCATAATACATAATAAAAATAAAACGAAAAGAATTAAAAAAGCTGATCCGCATCGGTGTAAGTCACTATCAATAACATTTTAGTCTATCGTAATCTTAACCACGACAACATAACCGTCAGTCAGACATAACATAGTGATCGTTCATAAATAAAACCCACAAATCTAACTTCACAATGGAAATATTCAACTTAATCGTGTTAACGAAACTCGCACGCGCACCGAACATCCACTCAAAGTCATTTAAGCAGACGAGAGATTCATAATTTGCTTTTAACTCAATAAAATGTTCCTAACTCGATACATAACATGGAGCGGGCTTTGTTTGTAACGAATAATGTGATCCGTGCCCGTCCTATTGCAATTTGTAATAATTTTAATGCAACTAATGCTTGCGGAGCACGCACTGTGTTACCCCTTGTACAACAATTGTCCTCAACAGCTGTAAATGTAAAATCATTTATCGGAACTGAGGGAGATAATATATATGGATATGAAATAATACTCAAATCAGAAAAGAGTAATTATTTTATTTTTATATTGTTAAATCGCCATTTGCTTATAAATTTGAAGATTTCACTGAAGTTGCTTGGTCATTTGATCCGGATTGGTGGCAATGGGACTACCTGGAAAGTATTTCAAATAAAATAAAAGATTTTTTTAAATTGGTTTACAAGTGATAGCGAAATTCGGTAATCATACATAAAAATAAAAACGCGTTGAACATATAACCTGCTCCCATTTTGATTGGTTCCTTAGGTTTCACAGTAAACAATCAATTACGAAATCAATGTACTCGTCGTCCTGTGCTTTAATTGTTTTCAAAGGGCCTAGCACGAACATTCTCGATAGTTTTACTTCCTTTTACGTTCGAAACCGACTATCAAATGTAAGATTAATGCTATTGTCTTACACAACTTAGTTGCTATATATTGCTAGTACGAATGAAATCAGTACTCGCACGTACCGAATCCTCGACGTAAGTCGTGTAAAATAGAAGCACGAACCTTCATTTGACATTCCGTTTCGAACGTAAAAGTAAGTAAAACTCTCGAGAATATTCATGCTAGGCCCACAAATCTCTGACAAGTAAGGCCTACGTAACAAAATAGCAAAGACAGGACTAATAAGTAAAAATCTTGAAGTGTAAAGGGCCTTTATTTTGAAATCATACACAGACACTTCAGCATTATTTATTGGTAAGATATAAACTCACAATAATAACCTATGGTGTTGAATATCGCCCACTCTGCGGCACAGAGAAATATAACTGGTAAATAATGTAGAATTACTTGTCTGTTGCAAAATACAAATTTTGCAAGGGTTTGTACTTAATATTCTTTCTTTGTACTCAAATATGTAGTTAATTGGAGCGATAACATAAAGATAGTTAAAATTTTGAAAAACATTTAATGAAGCTCTTATTTACGATTCCAATACATATGTTTGATCATATTTATAAATGTATTTTGCTAAATTCAACGACAGAAATCTTTGTGATATAATTGATCACGAAACCTTAGTGTTAGTGTCTATATATCTACTTTATATAAGGAGTAAACGGTCAGCCCATGAACATCTGTAACACTAGAAGGCCCGCAGATGCGCTGCCGGTCTTCGGAATGAGGGGTTTGAGCCACCGGGAACTCTGACAAACCAAACAAAACGCGTCAACAATACAATCACTTGACGTGGCATTATTGCCGCCACTTCACGCCTACCTTATTATAAATTACTACAGATGCCTTGAGGTTCCTAAGTCGATACTGTCTTTATAGACGCGCGACACGAACGAAGTAGCACGCGATCGCTAGTTCTAAAACAGTGTCAGTGGGCGTAATGCACAGGAACGAAATAAATGGAATAAAATAAATATTTTCGCTGGCGATAACAAGTTGCATTGTTCTGCTTCTCGGCTGGTCATCGTAAATCTAGCGCGGCCCTGTAACGAACTCTATTGTAGAAATAACTATACCAGCGCGTCACCATTGTTGCACGGCATTGTAACGGCGCTGTTATATTTTGCAAGCTTTTATTCGACATACCCTGTTACATTTCCAACCGACTCCAAAAAAGGAGGTTGTCACTTCGACTGTATTTTGTAACGTTTGTTATACCATCCACATTCACGGAACTGGTAGTGACAGCTTCACCGACTGCATTTGTGGCTTTGCACATATACGTTCCAGAATCTTCAGCATACGCGTAGAGGACGTCCAAAGCCACGTATCCAAAGTCGTAGGTGGATTTGAATCTATGTCCTTGTGGGATTGGTCTTCCATTGCAGTACCACTCGACGCGCATCGTCGGGTCGTTGACAGGGGTCAAAGTGGCCTCCAAATGTACAGGCTGGCCTTCAGCGACGTGCACATTCTTTAGGGGCTTTCCGAACTGAGGCTTCTCAGCAATGAATCCGTCCTCACGCGCCACTCGTTTATACCTGCTGTCGTCCTCGAGGTACTGAATTTTTTCTAAGGCACTCTCGTGCTGCGTATCTCTGATGATTGCTTCTTTGGCTAAAGAAATGTTAAACAAAAACAAATATATTACAATGACAGGGTTGACTACATAAAGTTAGTTTTAGTAGTAGAATTACAAACCATTAAATTAATCAATTGATGTAGCTTGAAGTGAGGAGGTCGTGGCCTAACCAGTGGTCGGCATTTGAGTCGATCGCTGGTTTAAGTTGCTCCCGCTGCGACTGGGTGATAGATGAATGATCCATTCTAGCACTGATTTATACTTGATATCCGACCTCCTCCGTGTTTCGGAAGGCACGTAAAACAGTGGGACCAGATTAATGTCACTTTGTGATATTAGTCGTACACTTGTAGAGATCGTGAAGGTTCCGAGGATGACGTCAAATGGTAATCGGTCATATTAACACACCCCACAGCCAAATCCCCTGCAATCTAAGCGGACCCTGGTACTACTAGACCGGGATAACGCTAGGAAGAAGACCTGAATTGCTTTAAAAAAATACATATAGTTTGTCATGAGATTTTTATAATGACCAAACGCTTGAGTTCACTTACATTGGACGTTAAGTTTTATCGATGACGTGGCCTGTCCCAAGTTGTTGATAACTTTGCACGTATACTCTCCGGAATCTTCTCCGTAAACGGTTAATATGTCTAGAGCGGCGAATCCAAAGTCAAACGCCGTTCTGTACCTGTGGCCACTCTGTAGAACTTTGCCGTTAAAGTACCATTCTACTCTCATGTTTGGATCGGGATAGGGTTCAATACGGCACTCATAGTGTGCGCTCTGCCCTTCAACCAGTTTGGTCGGGCCGTTCAACTGGGTCACAAAACGAGGAGCTTGGCTCACGGAGACTTCTAGATCCTCCTTTCTCTGGTAACGGGACGTGTCTTCTAGTTGTTGTATCTTTTGCAAAGCAGCCTCGTGCTGCGATTCCAACAGAAGGGATGCTTTAGCTATGAAAAAAAAACAATAAAACTCATGAAGCGATGTCGTAACCGGTTACACGTTTTATAATCAACTTAAAATTTTGTAGTGTCGAGAACAATTGTATTATTTAAAAAAAAATTAACCTGAGTTCACAGTCACACAACTCTTAGCTACTATTATTTATGTTTACTTTCAGGACTATTATTGTATTAAGAACTTTGAATGTTTCCATCATTGCATAGTATGAAATGAAGCTTCACAACATTGTACGCGCAGGTCTTTCAAATTACGTAACGGATTTTAATGCGGTTTTCACTAATAAACGGAGAGATTCATGGAGAAGGTTTATTTCTATAATAAATGTATGTTATAGAAGATAAAAGTTAAGAATTTCAATGATTTATATCGAGATGTAAAAAACGTATTTTCGTGCGCTTACGTCGCGTGCGCTGGCTAAACATTACGAAATACAATAAAATAAAGTAATAAGAGCTGCGGAATTGTACATCTTGAAAAGATCTATAACAAAGTCCGCGATGGAATTTGTCTATCTCCTAAGTATAAACCACATAAACCATTTTTATCTTTTTTTTCGAACTATTTATGAAGGTATTTTATAGATTACTGTATTAATTTTTATCCATTTAAATACGCTAGATACTTTGTGCATTTTATGCAGATCAAAATTTCCCTTTACAGCAAATCATTACAATGAATATCTTAGAAGATACAAGAGATTTAAAATAGAGAGGCAAAGCGGGCTGGTGGAGGGCGCTCGGTGGCGTAAGCGACCAACAAAAAATCAGCCAGCGTTCAGGCAGGAAACGTCTGCTGGGTCCGCTAGTCATGATATAAAATCGTAGTATTCGAAGCGCTTTCATTGTAGAGGATATGGCTGTGGGACGAGTTAAGATGGCCGATTGCCATCTGACGTCATCCTCGGAACCCTCACGATCTCTATAACCTCACGACTAATATCACTGTGGCATTAATCGGGTTCCAGTGTTTTAAGTGCTTTCCGAAACACGGAGGAGATCGGATATCGAATACAAACCAGTATTAGAATGGGTCACCAATTTATCACGCAGCATGAGCTACTTAACCTAGCGATCGACTCAAATGCCGGCCATCGAATAGTCCACGACCTCCTCTATTACCCTATTCATCCCTAGATTACCATGTTTTTAAATTTCAAGAGATAAAAAGAAACAAATATTTAACGTACTTTTTATAATTTTAATATTTTTACACTTAATTATATTACAATTTAACTTATCCATATTGTATTATATACTATTCATGTTTATACAATACAAATCCTTACACTTTAGCAGTATAATTACTTATTATCTAATCACTGCTTATAATTTAATGTATACTTCGTTACAAATGAATATATTAATTGTAAAAAAAAAAAAAATGTAAAATATTCTTTTCATTAAATTAAATTTTTTTACAGTTTTTAATTTGTTGATTGAAAAGATGTTTACAGATAATTTAAAGTAGTTATTATTAAAGATCATATAAAGGAGAGTGGTGTAAGAGAGGAGAGACCTTAGCCCACGAATGGGACATTACAGGCTAATTTAAAAAAATATATATTAAAGATAATAATTCGTCTTGTATCATCGGCTAATCTAGCGGAAGACACTCAGATGCAATGCTCACACTAATAATTTTCAATTTTATTTATTCCTTCTTAATAAATAAAGAATGCTACATAATTGTGTACTGGACTAAGCTGTTTTATTTAAGATTTCAAGAAAAATGTAATTGCTACCAATAACATCGCGTAGGGTTTCGTCAGTAAACGGTAGATTTCGGGTCTGATCAAGTTGGCCACCCCTGATCTATAGAAATTACTTAATCTTCCAGAATTTTGGTTCGTTGTGACTCATCGTCTAATATTAGCAATATTATAAAACTACTAAAGAGACTACTTTAATTGTATGAAATAATTCGGTGGGTTAAAATATAACTTGTTGGAAATAATAAAAACGAACACAATCTCTGCAAAAGTTGATTCTGTATGTAAAAGATGTATCATATAGGTAATTATGAAAATTACTGAAGAAAAAATAAAACTACTTACTAATAATACTGATAAATAAGATGTCACTCTTAAATAATACAGATAAAATATAATTTATACTTTAATAATATTGTACAAAAGACTTTTATTACAAACTAGTTGTTGCCCGCGCCTTCATCCGCGTAAAATTAGGTGAAAAATTTCAGCGATAAATAGATAGCTTTTCTCGATAAATGGGCTATCTAACACTGAAATATCGGACCAATACTTTCTGAGATTAGAGCGTTCAGGCAAACAAACAAACTCTTCGGTTTTATATATTAAGTGTAGATAGGAAAATTAACATTTTTACAGCCTCTTTGAATAAGCCTTCAACATACTCAAAATTTCAAATTGTCGTTTAGAGTCTGTTGATGGTAAATTATCTACTCGCTATATAAATTATAAAACAGTAAGGGTATTATAAAACAAAATTAATATTTTCCATTTTTCTTTATTGGTCACTTTTTTCCATTAACTGAAAATCAACGTTAGTAACTGTATTTATGCGCGCTGAAAATTTAAACATTCATACCATACATTATAGACTACGGCCATAAACCAATATTCACTCATCTCTTTACATAACCAACTTTTTACACTTTTTTAGATCTAACCTCTTAACGTAATGCTTAAAACGATTAGTTTTTTATATAAAATCTTGTTAAACCTAATGTACATACAGGGTGTATCTGACATCGTACCGGATACGCATCCCATGGGTTCGGTACATGATTATAGACTCTTTTTTCTTCTTTCTCTTTTCTTCTAGAAATTTTTTGTCGGCTTTTTCATGAAAAATATATTTTTTTTACTCTTTTTTTTTAACTGAATACTGTACAATATCATTATTACTATAGGTAGTAATAATGATATTGTACAGTATTCAATGCAATGCAATGCGATTTTCAATCAGAAACAAATTTCTTCAATGTTCTTACATCAAACCGTAATGTAAATAAAACTTAAATCGCAGTCTAGCTTATAATTAAAAAAAAATGGCAATGATGTTTTAATGGCAGTACCAAAAAAATGTCAAGACAAAAGACTGCCAAAATGATGCATGATTTGTATATGAACGAAATGAAAATGGCAGTAATAAATAGTACTACATGAGTGATGAAGTGACGAATGTAAATTATAATACAAAAGTCTCAAGGCAAGGATTTACTTGCCCAATTGCAGCAAATCACTCCCATAGGACGAAGCATTATTAACAACTAGCATTTCACAATTTCTCACACTTTCATGCATTCTGGCAAACATAACCGCAAAATAATAAAAAAAAAACGATACACATTTATTAGGCTCCCTAATTTATCACAATCGGCGTCTCTAGAAAAAAAATTCTATGACGTTTTCTAACACGAATACTTTATTCAATAATTTAAAGGATCATAATATAAGTTGCGTAATTGATATTAAGCACGTATAAAACAAACAGTCCTTAGAATACTTTCTTAAGTATATTTTTAAGACTTTTCTTCTTTTTCCCGCCACTTTCGCTGTCTTGGTGTCCGTTTTGCGAAATGTCAGTGGATTCGGACCACAGGCTGCCGGTAGGGGACTCTGAAGCGGCCTTCTTGTTTAGTTTCCCGTTAAAAATTGGTTCTAGCGTGGTCACTGCTGGACTCGGGTTACTTCTGGAACTCTGACGGTTAAATGTTCTGAGGAAAGCGGGCGACGATAACCGCCTTGTCTTCATCGTTTTCGTTTTTAAGTTGTTAAAGAACGAACCGTTCGTCTTTGGTAACTCCTTTTTAGTATCTGTAAGTTCTTTTGACTCTGAAACGGGAGCGACGTACTGTGCTAAAGATTCGTCCGTCATTACGGGATTTACTTGTGAACTCCCTGCGTTGTCTTGACCCGATGCAGTATCATCGTTCACTTCGATTTCTATACTTCTTTGAGTTATCATTGAAGGTTTTCTCCTTCTATTTTTCTTCGCGATCTGCCATTCCCCGGAGTCTCTATCCTTGTCCATTTCATCGATAGAATGTCTCGCGATTTGGAATGCTTCCTCGCTAGGGCGTCTCTTTTTAGCGGACGGTGCGGCGTGTCCGCTCACTCCCTCCACAGACTTTCTCCTAAATCTGTCCTGTTTCTTTTTTATCTTCTTTGGAATCGGTACTAGAATAGGCTCCGGTTTTCTCTTCTTCATTATATAATAAACTATTATAATAAATATTAATTGGTAGACAATAAATTTGTAGAAAGTTATGTTTCCGAACCAGCTTTCTCTCTCCTCCATCAATAATTTTAAAGCTATTGTCATTTGTGCCAATTGGTCCTGCAGATGTGTCATCTGGTCCAGGTACTTTTGCTCACGTTCATTGCTCTTTCGCCTTTCTTCTGTCACTTGGACCATTGTCTTTTCAAACGACTTCTGCATTTCTTCGACCTGTTTCTTGTACCTCCTGCTTAACTCCTCGAGGTATTGTCCCGACAGAGACATGTTTCTTTCTAGTGTCTGAAATTTGAAGGAAAACATGTTTAAGTTAGAAGACATTACAAAATTCAAAAGAAGACATTGTCAAAACTTAAAACCGGTGTAAAGTCTATGGGCGCAATTTTCTTTGATTTATACTTTCATGCTGGTCAGAAGTTATAAAAATAGCTGACCATTGTTTTAATCACTAGATTTTTTGTTCTTTAATAGTTTTTAATAGTATATTGGTCTTTAATAGTTTCATCGAATTAAAAAGAATAAAGATTAATTTACAGGCATTCAGGCAACCTTTACTCAATCCGATTTTTGTATTTCGAATGTTGCCAATAATATATAATAATTAGACTCTCGAAGATTTGTCTTTAATATGATTGTGTACTCTATACTATAGTAGGGTCCATATAGCTTGGCAAAAACTTACGTTGACCGTTCGTGAAGGGCCGCTTATAACCGTTACACACATATCGATAAATCGTTGCGATTTAACTGTGCAGTTTTATCAATACATGTGTGTGAAAAATCGTCGATTAAACTTCACAGTTTTATCGTTGCCGTTGGACGGCAATCGCTCATTTCGACAGTTCTTCACGAAACTAGCTTGATGCGACGCAACTTCACAGTTTTATAGCAACGATTTAACTGCACAGCTTTATCGAGATCTGTGTTGCGGCTGTAAGTCATCGTATCCCAGTGCGTCAACCGGGTTTGCTTTCCATTTACTGTAGCAAACCAAATCGAGTTAACTCGAGTCAACTCGATTTAAGCGCAACTCGAGTTAACTCGAGATGACCATCCCTAGCCAGTAGTCAGGGCTCAGGTTTTATCAGCTTTAGTCTGTCTTGGCTTTGTTTGTGTTGTAATGTTAGAAAATTGAGATAATAAAATTAATAAACTATAAAAATGACAAGTAAATTAAGTGCAAAGTTTATAGAATTATTTAGAAATCTGAAATCGGATGCTGTACCTCGTCCACCACGACCAAATGAAAATACATCAGAGGAGAATGTTTACACTGAAAACGTAGATGAAACAGGCGACCATGAAGAAATATTTGTCGAACCGGATGATAAGAAGAAAGGAAAAAAGAAACCAACCTATAAAAAATCTTACTCCGTGCCAAATAAGGAAAGCACAGACTTCTTTGAAGAAGAAGAAGATCGCCGGGAAAGTAATGCGAGCAGCACTGTAAACACTCACGGTATTTTAAAGATATTATTGTTTTATATTTGCATATAACAGGCATCTGTTACCTATAACACAGGCATTAAATTGTCTACTTCTCAACCGACCGACCGTGTCATACTTCTTCGTTGCATTCTTTGTAGAGCCACACAGTCATACAGCCGTGTCATACAGTCCTATGTATTTTTATGTTCTTTGTGTAACACGATCACAATTTTTTCCTGCTTGTATATGTATTCTAAAAAAATAACATATCATATATCATTCTCTAACAGGACAATTAATTTTTTTTATAGCTGCTGGAAATGTTATTAACATTGTAAATTCCAAAAATATAAGATGTGGAAATGAAGTTGTTTACTATATGGGCCCAGTGTACGGCCATCAGGGACAATCTAAAACAGCTTCATATGAAAATGGTGATGATGATGAAAATGTAGAAAAGACAAATCTTATTGTGCTTTTATTGGAATCCAAACACAAGGTAATAGTTTTTTTTAATATATAACAAGGTGCTAATGGGCAGGCGGTTCAAACTGAGTGACTACTGGTGGCCATAGACAACTATGAATATCACTCCAATTTTCTTTTAATATTAATTGAGTGTTGTTTAATATTATTTAAAAAATATTAAGTATTGTGGTGGCTCTCTTATACTTAAAGTAAAGAAAATAGTTCAAGATTTTTAATTAAGTCAATTAAAGTCCATTAGTATTATCTATTTACATTCTATATGTTTGAAATAATTTATAAAAACAGTCCAATGAATTGGAAGTCTCCACAAAGAAAAGACTGAAAAGTAACCAGGCTAAGGAAAAAAAAAGCTGTATTAGAACATTCTACACAGTGATAGAAATTAACATAGAGCTATAGGAAATGGTGTCTCTTAGTTTCCAATGTCAAGAATCAGTTTAGGTTGCAGCACCATCTCAAATTGTTTAGTTATATAGATAGATATTCCAGTAACATTGATGATTTTTATTTATTATTATTTGAAGATATTTACAATTTACTTAAATTTAAATAAAAAGAAGAACACTATATACATTATAATAATAAAAAAAAAACGAATTCTAAATTAAACTTAAAAAAAAAACATAATACATAATAAAAATAAAACAAAAATATAGAATGCAGAAAAGAATTTAAAAAGCTGATCGGCATCAGTGTAAGTGGGGTAGGGTCCCAAAAGACTGGCTGGGTTACCTCGTTGGATAGCAATGCTAATCCTTTGACCGAGATACAAGCCAGCCTTTGGATCCCTCGTTACCTCTTTTAGGCCCGACAATATATCTCGGGACCCCAATTCCAGTAACAGATTCATTTGCCTTATAAATTTCAGCCAGAACATGAATATATAGATTACATATCAAAGCATTTAGGTAAAACCTGGCAAAACTTCTTCAGAAGATTGGGCTACACGCAAGGACAAATTGAAACAGCTGAAATTGACATGGCCAAACATGGAGTTGCAGAGGTAAGTTTAAATTATATCTGAGCATTCTGAAACAGATTTAATCTTATGCTCACTAGGTTCTGGTTACTGAATATAGTTTAATAGGAATCGTATGTTTTTAAAAGACAAATTTCTTAGCATTTTATGGATTCACCGAGCAGCCTCTGGGTCCATTGCGTTGCAGTGAAAGGAATTATAGCAGTTCCTGGGACTTGTGACCCAGGTGGAGGTTTAAAAGTTACTCTTCATAGTGGTCACTAACACTCACCTTCACTGCCATTGTTCCCTCCCCTGCCTAGCCAAATCAGTTATGATCCCAAGGTAGCTTTCCCATATCCTTTCTAATAAAGAAATTATGATAGTTCTTGATAAGTCAAGGTCTTTTAGTATGTTCTACAAGGATTATGCTGGAATACCCCTCGCTGCAACCTCTACTTTGTATCATTTAGTTTTGTAACCAATTTTGGTGAGCGCATTTGTAAGGATAAACTACTTGTTCTTTTTATCAGATGGTTTTAAGGGATGTTGGTTTTATATTTCCAGGCACGTTATAAACTGCTCCTGGATTGGATCCGTAATGATATTGATGGTACACTGGGCAAGTTATCCAAAGAACTGTGGGAAGATGGGGAGAGACAGATTGTCAAAGAGTTAGCTGCAATGTACAGCAAGGCTAATTCTTAAATAATATTCGACTAAAAATGATATTCTACAGCTAATTATAATATTATTCATATTAAAACTGGATATTTTGTTCTTTTTTAGCGTACATTAAATTTAATATTTAAGGATTTAATTTGCATCACATTATTTAAGTACAGCTAAAAATTATACCACATAATGCCATTTTAAATTTGGGCGCTGCATTTTTTGTATTATTAATTAAATTTTGTCTTTTAATACCATTATAATTTATTTTAGCTAACCATTAAATAATGACAATTTTTTTTTATTTGTAGTAAAAAAATTGATAATTTAATTGCAAGATTTGATTGATACAATCCATTAAATAAATACTTTACTTTTATTAACTCAATAAAGTTAACATAATATGAGATATTTTTTAAGATAACAGGAGCAAAACAGTTGCAACTCAACTTATTTTTTCTTTTAATATTTACATTGCTTTAGCATTTAAAAGTTAAGCTTTTCACTTAAAACTGTATAGAGAATAAAACTATATGGTGTTATTGGCTATTCTAAATCTGGTGTTGTGAGCAAATTAAGAATAGCATATTTAGAAAACCACAAGGAATTATTCAGCTGTTGTTTGACCAAACAAATATGGACAATAATGAAAATGTCTGTCTATGGAAAATAACAAAATAAACTGTTGTGACTTTTTTTATTTGTATTTGCAATATTTATAGAAATTCTATGAAAACGTAATCACAATATATGTAGATTTTAATGTTATTATTAATATAGTTTAAGAGGCATTTATATGAAAGAGTTTATTAATCTTTAGGTTTATATTGAATAATGGGAACATTGTAATAGTGATTGTGGTAACTGTAGCAGCCAAAATTTATACTTATTGATGAGTATGGTTTTCTACATACTTATTTTTGCTTATATACTAAAAAGTATGACGATATATGGCAAAAAATTCTAAAAGGGAAATTAAAAATCCATATCTGTAATTTGCTAGCGAAATCTGTATGGGACCAGCTATGATGTTTCTGAACCCATACTACTTTAGAACCTTTAAGGAAAGTGCACGCTTATTTCAAAGCTGTCAACGCAATTGCGAGGTTCTACCATAAAGTCAATAATTTTTTATTAATATAAACTTTTTAACAGTACTTATGAATGTCATAATATATATATATATATATATTATTATTATTTCTATAATTTGCTGATAAAATTCCCATTGGTCCCAATTTCTTAAGTTCGCAGTTGAGTTATGCAGTGCATGTTTGGGTTCATTCATAAATCTCCCCTCCGCCAATGTCACAGGTTGTCTTATTGTCTAAACCCCTTGGTGTGACGTTTCATAGTCAAGAAAATAACAGTTTCTTTTAATTATTATTTTAACATATACACTTATTTTTTTTAATAAAAGACAAAAAATTTAAATTTTATCAAATAACTAAGCACAACTTTTGACCTCCCTCTGCTCGATGTCATACAATGTCACATGGTATGGTGATACACCATGGCGTAGGATATCAACAGAATGTGACATTGTGTGACAATGGGCGTGTGACGCATGGATGACCCCTTATCTGTAGTCACCTACCATAAGGTTTTATAAAAGACACTCCCAACGCATGCTATGATGATTGCAAGTCCCGCTTTACAGAGTGGCCAATTAGTATTGGTCATATTGGCTGTATCAATGAGTATTGGCAATCATGTTATAAATTAGTCTATGAGATATTAGTCTATGGTTAGCACAATATATAAGAAAGGAGGGAGATTATACACTTTTATTAATAAGCTAATTTTAAAGTACAAATTGTGATATTAAATGCAGAATTATATTCTTTATACAATTTAATTGTATTGTTGAAATTTGGATAATTTTTTATGGAAAAAATTTAAACATTTTGTAGTAATTTATCTAGTCATGTACATATTCTTGTAAAATTTTATACTTTTACTATTAAACTTGAAATTGAGAAAGAAATTTTATGACTCATGTTTGCAAAATAAATTACCTTTGTACGAAAACTTTGTATTATTTTTCTGAATTCACATCGTCATAATTGTAGGAAAATGACGGATCTGGCAAATATAAAATTTTATAGGACAGCCATTTCCAAAAAATTATGTGTCTTTTTGGCATAATTTTTTAAATCTATAATTTTGAAAGTTACTCTACTAGAGTATACGTAGGAAAATTAATTTTCGCAAATAAATATCTAATAATAATTATATAGTTCTCTAGAAACTCATTTTACTACAACATTTATCAAAACCGTCACTGTTCTACGACTATGAGGATATATTCAATAAGAGCCTGCATATTACTATTATTTCGTAAGATAAACAAGCAGATGGTGTAGCTGATAAGCAATGGTCATAGCCTATAGCGATTCGACTCTTCACTTTTTTATGTTACCTGGGGGGCAAACGAGCAGGTAGCTAAGTGCGTAGGCACGCCCATGGACGTCTGCACGACCAGGAAATAAGCAGATGCGTTGCCGGTCTTTAATGACAAGTTTGAGCCACCGGGAAATCTCACAAAACGAACGAAACGCGACAACAATACCATCCCTTTCCCCTGTGCAAAAATTAAATTACTATTGTATCTAGATTAATAAAATAAGTGTTAGCTAGTTAACAAAATTAAAAAAAACTTAATAAACAAAAGTGTGTGTGTGTGTGTATTCGCGTGTGTGTTGTGGGTGTGTATATTATCATTTAACAATTCCGTTATTTAAATTAGTGATCGTAGACGATAATTTTGGTGATGCGTAAGCCAAAGAAAGATGTAACAAATAGTTAATTCACATGTACAGCTGGTAAACAATTATAATGAATCAAAACTGGAAATATTTGAGCAGCAGAATACCAGTTCACGATAGATAACGACCGCGAGCAAACGTGTTAAAGGGACAATGCCGATTCCAAACAGAAAGGGATTGAATATTATAAATGTCGACGTGAAGGATGTGAGATTCCCTACTTCACTAGGAGGACATGGATCTGATGCTTTGGTAACATATATTAAAAAAAAACATAATTAATAACTAAAAATAGATATTTCATATTACAAAATAAAAGTTCTTTAACATCCCAAGTGTTATGCAAATTTTGTTATCAGTCAAGTAAGTAACGAAACTAATTACAATAAATAGCGTGTTAAGTATACAATGATACTTACAGAACAAACGGTTTTGTTCACGTACATAATAATAGTTTTCTTTTCGTTGTTTTTCTTTAAAATAACTAGCAGACCCGGCCAGGTGTGGCGTGTCGCTGAGTGTTTTAGGAACGATTTAAAAGACAAAATTTAAAAGCCTTGTTTATCAAAATAAAAACAATTGTCTTTCTCAAGGTAGATCAATTTACACATAAATGCCAACCAATATCGATTGACTTGGTAAGGAATTCACTGGGAACATGCATAGTGACACTGGATTTTTATATATTCAGAGATGTTAAGAACATCTCTTAGATACGTTGGTTGTTTTCTTTGTAAACATTTATTTATACTGTATTAAACGTAAATAAATAAATATATACAGGACTATATGATACATGGACAACTAAATGCCTGTGTTATGGGTAACAGACGCCTGTTATACACAAATATTTTTTTGTAGAAATATATAAATACCTACATATAGATAATACACCCAGACTCGCGACCTCCGGAGCTGAAAGCAGGGTTATTACCCACTGCGCCAACGGGTCAGTCAATCTATCAGACAAGTTATTTAAAAAAATCTTAATTTTTTTTTCAGTGTGTATAATGTTCCCGTTTCCCCGCCCACTAGGAATAATTCTTTTAAGTTGACGTGACAATAACTTAGATATCCTTCAAACCTATATTTGGGTCGTATCTCCCAGGTCTCCTTATCCGAACGGCTAAGGCGTGGAATATGTGACTGCGGTCAAGCGCTTGCCTATCTCCAATAAAAAAAAAAAAACGTAGGCGTTATCCCGGTCTAGGACCAGGGTCCGCTTAAATTGGTATCCCTGTTGGATGCCGACAAATTTAATAATAAGATTATTTCTGCAATTCATACATGTACTAGTTGTTACATGCGACTTCATCCGCGTAAAATTGGGTGAAAATTTTTAGCGTGTGCAATATATGTACAGCCTTTCTCAATAAATGGGCTATCTAAAATTGAAAGAATTTTTCCAATCGGACGAGTAGTTTCTGAGATCAGCGCCTTTAAGCAAACCAAGAAACAAACTCTTCAGCTTTATATATTAGTATAAGATTTCAACATGTTTTAAATGTAAATATTAAAAAAAAATCTTTATAGTCGGCGGAATAGATGACGTCTGGTTAATTTTATAAAATATTAGCACAAGATTAGCACGAGAGTTTAAAAAGCGTAGCGTCAAATCTCGGTGTTGGCGCTTTTTTAACGTCGTTGATACAAAAATATAGCGTATATGTATTATATATAAAGCGTTGAAAATAGAACATTGCGTCGCGACATAAAAGCGCTGTCGTGTGAACACAAACTTGGGAGTGCATAGTTTCTATTTGAACGTTGTTTTTAACGCGCGGTAAAAAAGCTTTCGTACGAATAAGGGCTTAAGCTTGTGTCAGGTAAAAGAATGTGTCAATAACTTCACTGAAGTAAGGATGTAACCCCGTAAATTATCTATTTCGGTGCTTCTTTTCTTCTGCATTTTATTATATGTATTATTTATCTATCTATATATATAAAAATCAATCATTGTCCGTTATTCTCGCTAAAAGTCGCAAAACCAACATATTATTTTAAAGTATTTTTGTTTGTTTTTCTTTCTAAATAGTTACTACGTTAAAGTATCAAATAGCATTGAACCAAGTACCCATTACCTCCACGTCCTACCTAAGTACAGCACAACTCACACGGTTCCTTCACCAGGGAAAGGTTATGATAATGCCATTATGTAATATATGAATGAAATTAAACCATCTGAGACCGAACATTTCGAACCGTTCGAGTTGAAGAGTCGACTTTACTTAGGATGAAAATGTTCGCGCTAGGCCCCCGGGAGACAAGTGTTAATCATGTCACGCTTTTGGTCAATGCTAATGCAACCCGCTTTGACGCTAAGAAGAGCTGACACGAGCATTTTCATCCTAAGTAAAGGCAACTCATCGACTTTGTCCAATTACTTCGGTTCGAAAAGTCCGTGCGATCCTAGTATAACTCTAGGTTTTTTTACCAGCTATTAATAAAACTAGATATCGCCGGCTGGTGGAAATCCAGCCAAAAATGCTTAGATTTTTTTACTATATGCTTTCATAACGTTCTATGCAAAGTTACAATACTTAGCACAATGAAATTGTTGCAACAATATACATACGATCGTCATGACTCGCTGTTTGAAACTGATCGGCTTAATTTTAATTATTTAATGTGTTAGTAATGTATATTTTTAATTTTCTACCTTCATCACCTCGATGTTCTAAAGTCCACAACTGCGCGATTCTCTAGGAATTTCTTACCTCGCACGATTTCTTTGTGGAATCAGTTGCCAGCTTCATGATTTCCGAACGGATACGACTTAGGGACCTACAAGAAAAGAGCGTACTCATTTCTCAAAGGCCGGCAACGCATCTGCGAGCCCTCCACAGAGTGTTGCAGTTGTCCATGAGTTTCGGTAGTCACTTAGGTGAACTGCCTGTCCCTTTGCCCCTTGTTTTATAAAAAACAATTAATCTTTACGAAAAAATATGAATGCACAAAATACTTCTCTGCCACCTTATTGATACAAAGAAGGTAAAGTTATGCATCATTTTTTGCATCATCTCATCCATCATTTTTGCATCATCATGGAACCTCAATGATAGCAGGATTGAACTGAAATCCGCAAGGAACCCGGTTCAAACTCCAACGTAGCTGGAGTACTGTCACTCTCCTAATACAAATTTCATTTCAATTTAGTGGGATTGGAAACGGAAACATTAGCAAGCCAAAAAAACATTGCAAATATTCTTTTTGAAAATGAATGAAGAAATAAATACTTATGGCGTAAACTACGCAGCAATTCTTCCAAAAAAAGACTTCTTTAGCTTCAATATTTACCAGTAATCAACTTATTATTTGTACATTATTGTACCGCCTACTGTGGGTCCTCCCCAATAAAACGACGAAATTCGGAAGTGAGTTTATTTTAAAACTCGCAGACCCGGTAGCCTAAACTTGTGATTAAGGGCCGGCAGCGCATCTGCTGGCCTTCTGGTCGTGCAGATGACTATGGGCGCCGGTAGGCACTCCGGTGCCTGCTGCCTGCTCGTTTGCCCCCTTGTAACATAAAAAAAAAATTTCATTTTTTTCCTCATAAAGTATACATTTTCTAGGTACTTTTACAGGCGTTCCAATGCCTGTAGCGAATCTTGTTAGAACTGTGCACGATTACTTTGCGCAATATTAAGGAGTTATTTACAAGCCATATTACCATTTGTTTGAAACCAGTTACGGTTTAAGTGATTTTTAAAGTTGTCAAATCTGAATAAAACGTATTTCCTCAATTCTAATGAATAACAGAAAGACTGAGACTCTCAATTAATATATAAAGCTGAAAAGTTTGTTTGTTTGTTTGAACGCGCTAATCTCGGAACTTTTGGTTCGATTTGAAAAATTATTTCTGTGTTAGATGATAGCACTTTTATCGAGGACGGCTATAGGCTATATATCATCACGCTAAAATTTGAATCTATTATTTTTATTTATATATTTTTACGCGGCCTAAGTCGCAGTTACAGCTAGTATGTAATATATTAAAAAATATAAAAATATACGATAAAATAAAACAAACGTTATGATTCATGTATCTACAGGACAGCCAAATGCTCTCAAAAAAGGGTACAGACTTTTTTATTCATTTTATTGCACAACTAAAAAAAAATGTCGTACAAAGGGTTAACTAGTTAATAATGCTGAAAGCATTTTGTGCCAGCCTAACTTATACGTGAAAAAATCCCCACTTTCTACCTAACTCAGTGATTGTTCACGCACCTTCAAAATTAGAAAATTTCAAAGGCCAACCAACAATCAGCGTATCTCGTTGGGTCTTCAAAGGCGCGATTAATAATGAATTCGGGCACTAAATCGCCTTTTATACGGCGAAGGGATTTGCCACGCCACGTGTTCGTCATTACCCTAATGGGTCGAATCCCATCGTCGTAGGGACGAGCGGGGTGTGAAGAATCAACCACACTATATTGTAGCATTGGAGAATAGATAACAGAGTGGCTAACGAGTTTCTTGCTTGTTCTTCTCGTGGCTATACTTATTCGAATCAGTGGTAACTTTTATTTGGCGATTCAAAAGAGCTTCTAAAAGACTATTTTATTAAAAGGTCTTTTGTTTTGATTGGAGCTCTTTCTGTACAAATAAATATTAGTTTAAAAAAATCTATCCATTTTCAATAGTTTTTGGTGATAATTTGTGTTTTTTAAAAAAAGGTGTGTGTGTGTGAGTACCGACACACAACTGGAGTTTACTCCCGACATAACGCGTAAAGCATAACGTTTAATTTTATTCCTAAAACTCCAAAAATAACTGATTTTAATTTGTCCATAGGTTTTCTCGTCAATAAAAAGAAATAAAGTGGTTTTGTACATGATTAAATAGGGCAGAATAATAAAAGTACACATTAATTAGCCATATATGTAATATAATTTTTGAACTTCGTAAGTTACGCTTCGGTGTGATTGACAGCCTCTCGTATTAATTTTTATTACGCATTAAGATTTAATGCATGGACGCGGAGTGTGAGAAGCGGATGTAGGATGTTGCCAAGGACACGCCATTTTATTCTTGTTCTGTGACAACATGTGCTGCGCGCGATGCGGTGTAATAGACGGCCGTTGATTTATTACTTATGGGAAAATTATTATATTCGCATAATACTCTATAGTATTTTCAAGTAACAATATCGATGAAGGTAATTTTTTATTTGTATTTTATATATATTTCTTTGTACACGTTCAACTATTTATGTCGTTTTTAAGGTTTTATTGTTACCTATTAATTAAGGCCTTTACCAAAGCTGATTTTTTAATATAAGATGACCGACGGCCGTGTGACGTGATCCCCAAAAACCTCCACAATCTCTACAACCTTACGACTAATATCACTCAGTGACTTAATCAGGATCCACTGTTTTACGTGCCTTTCAAAACACGGACGGAGAAGGGCAGATATTTGAATGTCAGTGCTATAATGGGTCACCCATCTATCAACCGGCCGTGGTAAGAACTGCTTAACCTAAAGAGCGCCTCAAATACCGTCCACTTAAAACAACGATATCCCACAAATTTTCAACCCAATTCTTCTCTTTCAAATTTCTGTTCTTCAGAAATCTCTCTGGGTTGAACTTTAAGGGATCAACGAACTGATCAGCACGTCTGTGCATGTCGAAAATCATAACCGCGTAGTTTGTACCGGGGGCACATTCATAATTTCCTGAAACAAAAAATATATAAAATAAATAAATATATACAGAACTATACTACGATACACGGACGTTTGTTCCTGAGGTAAACTATTTAATGCCTGTGTTACAGGTAACAGATTCTTGTTGTACACAATATTTTTTTTGTCGAAATATATAAATACATACATACATATACATATATAGATAATACACCCAGAATCGAGGCCGGAGTCTAACCTACGACCCCCGGTGTGGAAGGAAAAAATATACCTCAAGTCTTTCTTAGACTACATAAAACGTCGTAAAGTAGTTGATGATTTCGAGATATTGGACTATTTAAATAACAATATTATAAACAATAGCCCAGCGGTATGGGCTTTATTAGTGCCATCTTCGCACGAAGTATACAAGACTTTTGGCATCCAGACTATAGACGTTCTGGGAGCAGAATATTGCATTTATAGAAAGAAAAATCAGTGGTCATTCTTTGCTTCGGTGCGGTCACGTCAAAACGTATTTCCCTTTATATTTTGTTTCGCATTTATTTGATCTTTAGTAATTGCAGTATTTTATTGTTTAATAAATAACTTTTTGTTCTTATATAATTTTAGGTTTGTGAGACCTATTTTTTTATTGTTATTATTAATAATTCTGTAATTTAATATTATTTTCATTAATGACAAGATAGTACTAATGAGAAATCTTAATTGATTTATTTAAAATGCGTTTGTAGATAATAATATAAACATTGAAACTTACCTATTTTGACCAAATGCTTACTTTGTCTGAACATGAAATATACCGGTGGATAAAGTCTTAACGATTCCTTTATGCAAGCATCCAAATATTTCATATCTGCCAGCTCGCTAAATGTGGGAGTTCGCTCCAGTGAACCGAAATTTTCTATATATTCGTCAACGATCTTTTCCTTTGAAAACAATTGTTAAACTATTAAAAATAAATATGTATAGTAAAAGTATACTAAAAACATATCTTACACCTTAATTACATTAAATAATGCTTACTAAATTTCTTTACATAACAATAAGGTCAAACCGAATTGGTTATTTTAATGTTTAATTATTTTAAAAAAGTTTGTAATTTCTTGTACATAAATAAATAAATAAAAAAACATTATTTTTTTAATATAAAAGCAAATTAAGATAGATAATGAAAAAGAATGAAATTGTGAAGAAGAAGTTATATCTTTGGCTTGCCTGGAACCAAAAAAATACTTGAGAAATATTGCGGTGACAGAATCTATGTAAACCAAACAAAATAAGGTAGCATCGTGTATAACTGAGGTTATCTTCAAAGACTTCGATCAACAAGAAAGAAGAAAAGATATTCAAATTCGAAATATCCTCACTACGTTAAGCGTCAGGATCAAAATTTTAGAAACTTACTTGTTCATCTGGATGGTTAGCCAGTAACAATAAAAAGAAGAGAAGAGCTGTCGCTGTTGTATCATGGCCCTGAAAAAAAAAGCCAAAGAATGAAACATTTGCATCCAGGCGGTGGATCTCTCTTTTATGTCTGATTACTAGTCAGAGCTACCGCAGGTACGCGACCCAGAACTATCCTTGTTACTATTGTTAGTTCCTCTGCGTCGTCCATGACAGTAGAATCCGCATCCTTTCTCTCCTCTCCATCTACCTTTATATCCTTTAACTCCATCCCTTTCCCTTACTCCTGTCTTTCTAAGTAGAGGTAGCGCCACGCTTGTAACCGAATTTGGCCGGCGCATCCGGGTACCGGTATCTCTTTCTCACATAAGATCGGCGTGAAGTGGCGGCAATGCTGTCACGGCAAGTGATGGTATTGTTATCGCGTTTCGTTCGGTTCGTGAGATTTTCCGGTGGCCTAAACTCGTCATTAAAGGCCCGCAACGCATCTGCTAGCCTCCTGGTTCTGCAGATTTCCATGGGCGTCGCTGAGCACTTAACTGCCTGCTGCTCGTTTGCCCCTTGTAACATAAAAAAGAGGAAGGCGGAGTTTAATTAGTGGGTTACGTGCCTTCCGAAACACGGAGGAGGTCGGATATTAAATATAAACCAGTGCTAGAATGAGTCACCCATCTATCACTGCAGATGTCCATGGGCGTCGGTAGGCACTTCGGTGCCTGCTGCCTGCTCGTTTGCCCCCTTGTAACATAAAAAAAATCATCATTGCCATGATCATGTACTGTGGCCGTGGAGTTTGTGTAGCTTCTGTAGAAATGTACAAATACTTTGAGCTATATCTGACTCCGGTATTAGAAAGACTGTGATAGGAATTGTCACAACCTTGTATATTCCCAACAATTGTTTGAACTAATTTGCTAAGATACTATTTTATTTTATTAAAAAGGAGTCGTAAATACACCAAGAATATTTATTTAATGATAAATAGTTATAATGAATTATATTATATTAAATCCAAGCGAAAACTTTTCGCCCTTTATCTGATATCAGAGTCGTTTCAGTTATGTCAATTGTTTTGAAATTATAACAAAAGCGCGTATGAAAAAGCGACGCTTACTCCGACGCGTTCCCTTACAAATGACTTTGAAATTAAATCCTTTGTTCGTGTACAAAATATACTAATTTATTTTAAAAGATAACGCCTATATTTAATAATAATTAACGCTTTTTTTATCTTTATTTAGGGACTTTTATACAGATCGTATATGACAGTCCTAAAGTAGCTTAAAAATTCTACACATTACCTTATCTAATACATAAAACTACTTAATACTTAAACTATTATACACAAATTGAAATAACGCCCTGGCTGAATCAGAGTTTGGTTCAGCTATAATGCTATTAAAAAAGCCAATCTCTAAATTATTTATGCAACATAGTTGTATGAAACGGTTTCTTAATTGTGTATAAGCTGTACACTGACTAATAGCTAGGAATTAAAAAAATAATAATTATTGTTTTTATCTAAATGTCTCTTGTTAAATTTTCTATTGTAAAATTTGAGAGCGTTCGGAAACCTTTAATCTAGTCGCTTAAACGACTTTTCCGAAGACACATAAGATATAAACATTTTCACACTTAATAATATTATAATGTCTGTAATTTCAAAGCTGACTGAAAAAGATTGTAACAATAAAGCCGTATATTGTTATACATTTTATTAAAATATATATAACCTTATTTTTCCATTTAATGTACAGAAAAGTGTATATTCTTATTTGATATTGTTATGATAGAAAACTTTTTATTTCAGAAACAAAAAAGAATTCAAGCTTTAAAAGTACGGTATATAGAGAGTAGAGAATACTTTCAAAGTGGCTTTAAATGCTATTTGTAGCTTGTCAAGACTTCCACGGCTTCTGATTTATAGTGATGACTTTTTTTCTAACCCGTCTGTAATCCGGGCAAAGGTCTTTGAACATTCTCACATTTATATTTGCGCTGTGCCAGTATCATCCTATTTTCGGGCAGTAGGCATCTGGACAGAAATCAGAAATCGTGTAAGTTTTGTATTTATCTGATAAAATAAGATTCATAAAGATTAACAAACATATATATATATTTTAATACGTTGCGAGCGAGATTAATAGGGATTAACAAAAAACGAAACTAAAAGTACAACAATCCGCTATGATGGCTAAAAGACCCAGCAGAGCGTTTGACGTTACCGTATATTATAAGTGCGTTCCAATAAGCGATCGCAACGTTTTAGAGTGCTTATTTAGATGTCCGACATTTAAAGACTGCGAACGTAACAGTCGCGATGAAAACGTCGAAGTAACGCTTAGTGGAACACACCGTTAACATAAAGTGACGTCAGGACAACTTCGAGTGTTTTGGCGTAATTTTAAATCCTTTTTTTGATTAAAACAATAATTTCTGCAGAAATATTAATTTTTTTAGCTAAAGTAGACACTTGGGAACATTATAAACCTACTAGCTTCGCGCCGAGACTCCTTCCGCGTGGGCCACCCATAACATTTAGGGGGATGAAAAATAGATGTTGACCTATTCTCAACCGTAGCCAATATGCACTCAAAATTTCATGAAAATCAGTCGAGCCGTTTCGGAGGAGTTTTGCAACGCACCCCGTGACGCGAGAATTTTATATATTAGATTTTTCAAAATTTGTCGTCATGCCTATTGCAGAGAGGATCTCTCTATGAGTTCCCAAAATGTGCTCCTGGTAGACAGCAGAAGAAATTATTCGAGGATATTAGAGACTAGACTGGACTTAACTACTATCAATTAAAGATGCCATAGGTAATGATTCTTTATTCCTCTCTCTTTCTGTGAGACTTCCCGGTGGCCTAAACTCGTCATTAAGGGCCGGCAGCGCATCTGCTGGCCTTCTGGTCGTGCAGAAGTTCATGGGCGCTGGTAGGCACTTCGGTGCCTGCTGCCTGCTCATCTGCCCCCTTGTAACATAAAAAAAAAAGTTATTCACATGAATCATAGGTATTCAATTCATAAAGCTGAGTAAAAACACGAACTTTAATACGGCGGTTTTAAAGTTCGTGCTTCTTTGAACGTCTTGCACGAACATGCTCTATCGTCTGTCAGTCCCTTTATAGAATACGGCTGACGTTCTTTCGCGGATACAATGGATTTTTGTACGCGTATGTTTATTCAAGACCACATATTCTTATTTTATACGAGTTTGACATTTATACTACATATTGGAAATAGACTTTGTAAGGAAATACGCGTTTGAAATTTTATGACGAAAGACATTTTGCGCTTTCGTCAGTAAGTCTTTACTAACGAATATTTTCGTACTTCGTTCATCTAATTTTATCTATAGCCTTGCTCTATATTAAAAAAAACATAATAAACAAATGTATAGGTAAAATTGCAACTTACTAAGTACAGTCGAACAAGAAAGTGCTTTATCATTTTGGATGACAGCTCCTACTTAAAGAAAATTTTGCTAAGAGTATTGTTAGAAATTAACGTAATGCATAACAAGCAAAGGTGAGCCTTTTAACTAATTGACGTGCAAACGACATTCGACCTTAGCGTGGCAAACCAATTTCTTGGTCGTATATGTATATACATATAATACATACATAGTTAGTAAAAAACCTGACTATAACATTTGTTTTAAAATGACGATAACAGCTTTGCAAAATATGAATAATAGAGTCACTCGAGTAATGCTCTGAATTTAAATTTTACAACGTACAAATTATTCAGATGATATCCTCATAAAATTCTCCATAGTTGTTCACTATTAAAAATATCTCAATTGAATGCGTTTTCGTTCGGTAGACTTTCATACAATTTAGCTGAAATTTCCGTGCGAAAAAATGTAGTGCTATTTCACAGTTTTTAAATTGTATGATCGTTGAATTAATGAAAAAAAAAATCCCTGGGAAAGGATTAAAAGCTATTTCATTTTTTTCTGCGAATGTACAAGTACGTACTTGTTATATTCAGCTTTTAGGCTATGTACACTAATTAAACATAACGACTAACAATTTTTTAAGCCCATTTAGGCTTTCATGCACATATCGCTTAATCATAAACTGATCTATTAGGTTTTAGATCTAAAGTGAGTTATTGATACATGCAGCTTCGTTTCAACGTCCTCTATCTGCCAATAAAAGAATTATTTTGTTATCACCATTCAATACTAAGATACAGCTATTATTGTCTTTTTACCAAAAATAAGGTTTAGATAAAAATAATAATATTTAAATATTATTAATTACTTCATTAACTGTTATCAAAATATATAATTACTATAATTCCGTTTTCATCGAATTATAACCGTAAGTCGTAAATGACAACACGTTTCTTGCAATTTCCCAAAAATCTGCTTTTATGAGTTAGGTCAGTTTGTTATTAAGCGTGCGATATCTATCTATACTAATATATAAGGCTGAAGTGTTTACTTGTTTGAACGCTCTAATCTCAGGAAGTACAGGTCTGATTTGAAAAATTCTTTCAATATTGGATAGCCCATTTGTCAAGGAAAGCTATAGGCTATAAAATACCAGTACGCTAAAATTGAATTTATTTTTGTTTACCTAATTTTACGCGGACGCAGCAAAAGAATAAATAAAGAAATTCGAAATAAATAAAGAATAAAACTTAGACACAACTTAGTGTAAGTTTCAATTGAAGAACCCTTAAAATATGAATAGTTAAAAATTTCATAGAATCAGTATTATTTTTGGTATAGTTCCCATATAAGACAGGTTCCGCATATTCTCCTTTTTATTATATTATTTTTTTATACATTTACCATGAATATCATTTAAATGGACACTTATCATTTAAAATATAAGTGGCCGACATTTGAGCCGATCGCTATGTTAAGTAGATATTACCAAGGCCGGGTGATGGATGGGTGACCAATCCTAACACTCGTATTCAAGTATCCGACTTCCCCCGTATCAAAACTATGGGTCCCAATTCATGTCCACTATGTTATATTAGTCGTAAGTTTGTAGAGGCTACCTCTAATCCTGCACGCGGGAGAACTTATTAGCTGCCTCTGACAGAGGAGTTAATGTAGCTCGTCTTGGGCTGGGACGATATAGTGTTTGCCAACGTAACGCTAATAATGATTGGGCAGAAAATTATGTGACTCCTATAAGTAAAAAAGCAACCAAAAGAAAAATTCACCCTAAATTCGAATAAAATAAAACCTACTTAAATACTATATTAAAGAAAAAATGGTAGAAGAAAGTATGTTATATTTTTTGATAAGATTACTCAAAATAATCACCTCGTTTGATATTATTTTCGTGGAACATTGATAACAGTTTCGTTTTCTAGACGAGGGGAATAATTTCACCAAAATTGTGTTATGCCTAATCTTATTTTGATAATAATATTACAAAATCTCACGAAACGCATAACAAACTAAATACTGTTTGTAAGAAAAACTAAGGTAACTTTAGAGTTATGAATTTAGCAAAAGTGAAGTAACCAATTACTATGCAATAATTATACTTAAGGTAAGAAATTTTTAATTTACAATTAACTAGCTTTTGAAACTTATTCCTTCAAAAGTGATGAACTCCTTACACAAATACTTTTATGTACCTATTAAAAAAACACAAATTAAATCGTTTTTTAAATAACACAATTTTCTAAACAGTTCAGAACGTTAGTCGTAAATATTGATTGCTACAAAACTTAGCATGATCCTCAACAAAGCTTAATTAAGGCCACTTTACGAAACAAATTGAAGGAAAACACTCGAAACTATTGGAATAATTATTTTGAGCCGATGTTAAGCAAAGTGTACCAGTTTCGAGGCATTGTCTCACCGAATTTGAACTCGATGCAAACGTTTGAACGATTACAATGGGGTTATCAATCATTTTGGTTTGCCCTTACTGAAAAGGATTGCTTTTAGATAGCGAAATTTGTATTGCAACAAGACTGGGTCAAGTTTTACTTTTTTAGATGAAAGAATTCTAGAAATACTTAGTACAAAGAGAAGAAGAAAGAAGAAGAAGAGAAGAACTCAACAAGAGTTAGAAGACTAAGGTCCACATTATACCCACGAGGCTGAACACGACGAATATGCAATGCACGTGAATTAACATCAGAGATTGTAATTCGCAGAAAGACAGAAAGTTTTACTTTTATTATCAATAATGTTTCAAAGAAATCTACCGTCTTCTACATACTAATATAAATACTATCATCCCAATATCAGTAAGTGTCGAAATCACAGAAAATAAAATGTATTTAGCGACATTTGAGGACTTCGAAGAATTAATAAAAAAAGGCATCAAAGAACGGAATTAGGCAAAAGGAATCCTTTTAAGTGCGAAAAAGTGTGATCGATTTCAAGCGACCCAATTTCCACAGCGTCGTCGCTGGGAATGGAAAAATAACAGCAAACTAATTGGAGCACTCCTGGTTAAACCCCTTTCATTCAGTTTTCAAGTTATCGGGCCTAATTTAAATGGTTTGCTCCGACGGAATTTTCCGTTGCACTTGTTTGGCAAATTTCAAATGAATTCAACCCTGATGAATTGTTATTGGAATGATAAAGTTTATTTTCCGCGGCGCTGCACTCGGTTTTGACCAATTTCCTTGCCAAATTTCATTTTAGACCGGCGGTGGTTATAATTAATTTTAGTTTCTATTTTGATGATGATTGCCGAGTGTTGTGACTGTTCTACTGTATATAATTGATAGGCATTCTTTTGTAAAATCCAACACAAAAAAAGACAAGATTATATTATTTAATACTTTTATGCTAGAGTATTTTTTAAAATGACGTGGCTACAGGCACTCACTTCATGCGTTTGTATAAAATATTTTTCTTTATGTTGGATATTTCTTATATGCACAGGGTAAATCTTTTATAAGGATTTTTTTGAGAATTTTCTAGCAAAGCACATAAATTCCAAATCGTAAAGGCTCAAAGAACGTTTGATATACGCCGGCCATTTGTTATAACGGTGTTATCAAAAAGTGGACGTTTGATATTGCGTGCGGACGGCTCGCGGGACTTTATACGAGTAAGATTTAGTCGGAAAATAAATTAGCTAGGACGGAAAACTTTCCGTTAAATAAGAGGGAGCGAGTGCGTTCGACGTGAAAATATTTTTTCACAAATTGGATGCGGCAAAAATATTTAAAAAAATATTGATAAAAGAGTTGTCCATGGGCGTCGGTAGTCACTTAGGTGAACCGCCTGCTCGTTTGCCCCTTGTTATATATATATAAAAAAAATAACATACATTAAGTATTTATCTATACTGACATATTAAGCCGAAGAGTTTGTTTGTTTGCTTGAACGTGCTTATCTCAGGAAGTACTGGTCCGATTTGAAAAATTCTTTTAGTGTTAGATATTTTTATCGATGAAAGATATAGGCTATGTATCGTTAAAATTTAATATATATTTTATTACCTAATTTTAAGCCGAAGAAGTCGTGGGCATAGCTTTTTATGTATGTAAGCAATATTTGTATAGCATATATGTATTATGAGTAAGCAAAGCAAATTTAAAATTGTATCTAATCCCAGTTAAAATGTTTTTTTTTTTAAATCTTAATAGCTTTTTCTAGCATAAATTCCGTTCACAACTTCTTCAATTTAAGAAAAATATTTGCGTGAATTATATTAAAGGGTAACTGGTTGTAAAAAAAACCGTTTTACTACCTGTAAAGTAGTAAAAGAACGTTTTTTGATGATGGCGCAATAAAAATATTGTAATCTATATATTATTAATGGTTTGGTCCATAGGTGCTCAAACATCGACGGGTTGGCGATTTGATGAAATTATTATTACCTATGTCAAATAAATAATGTACTTGTAAGATTGGTTTAATATTGTTACAGACAATCTTTTTTGTTTAGTCGAGATCTGTAAGAAACATACAAGATAAAGTAAATAAATAAAAAGTTTCATAAGTTCTTTAGATAAACAACATGAAAGATACTCTTTATTGATTTGCGGATTAGTAGCGAACAAATATTTTACTTACAGACTTGCAAACTCCATTGCAAGTGTAATAAAATTATTATTGTAAATATCTCGTTCTGCCAATTGGGAACGTACAAAGTTGCCGAAGACGGAAATATATTATAAGCGAAATCGTCGCGTTGTTACCAACTCTATTGGCCAAATTGTCTCTAGCGATTTATTGTACGCTATAGATTTCTTTTCGATGTAAATGTTGTAATATATCACTGATAATTGCCTACCTTTAAATTAAGGTATATTTTAACAGATTGTTTTTAAAACGAAGAGGGTTTTCAGTTGGATTCTCTTATCTATGACACTCGGAGAGTATTTCTGAAATTATTTTTATTATTTTACTTTCTAAAATAAGTTTGGTGCTTATTGAAACTAGTTTCATGATGTAGGGCCGAATAAAGTACCATGAAACGACATTTTTTCTGCAAAATATTATTTCATTCTTGAATCTATAATACTGTTAGAAGAAATAAAAACGCAAAGCTTTCATTATAATTTTTTAGAACCCTAGGGGTTCAGGGATCCATGTTTGGGAAACCTTGATATGTTGGTAACAATTTACATATATGGAATATCGTGAAATCTCTGCAATTGGATGTATATGTGAGGGCAGACAGTGAGCAAATATGTTTATTGTTACTAATTATGATTGTTGTTAACGCTGAATTCGACAGAGCTTAACGTTATGTGATTGTATTGTAAACCAATCGTCCCTTAATGTAATCTATTCTATACTAATATTATAAAGGGGAAAGATTTGTTCGTTTGTTTGCTTTAAATAGGCTCTGAAACTACTGGACCGATTTGAAAAATTCTTTCATCATTAGAATCCTACATTAACCCGGATGAACACGGGCGATGGAATATTTTCAAAAAGGTTAGAGATCCGTATGAAAACTTCGTTAATTGAAAAAATTATTGAAATACAAAGACGTAAACGTCTACGACACTTTACTTGTCTGCTTATTGTCACGTCTTTTTATTTAGAACCTATAGATGTGTATAATAGTGGCCAGTAACATATTAAGATACAGTTATATTTTACACAGACAAATGTAAAGTAGTTCAGTAATTTACTGCTGTATTTATTTTGTTATTCGTTAAGTTTGGATTAATCACATAACTTATGAGCCTTATGACTAACTTATACTTGTAATCAACATAACATAAATATAATATAATCATTTCGATAAAATATTAATCCGTTTGATGACTACTGAATCAGCTCTCTCTGATAAATTTTGGTAAATTAAATTTTTTTTAAAGAATACTTTTTAGGTATGTCTAATATTCCCTTTTCCCCTCATACTAAGCTTAAATTAAAAGCTTGTATTAGGAGTGGGGTATTGCTCACGAAAGTGGTTACAAAAATGCTGGCGACAAAATGAATAGAAGTCACGAATTAAATATATCATCTCAAGTACGATAGGATTTTGGACCCATCAACTAAACCTTCTCCGACTTTACAAAAAAATATCAACCTTAGGAAACCGCATCGCAATTCAAAATCTTTTAGGAACAAGGAGTAGATAATCTAGAGTAATAAATAACTGACAAACTGAAAAAAAAAGTACAAAGAATTACGTACCTTGACTAATGATTCAAAGATATACGTTCGCTATTTGCGCATTTTGGATATCATACCGTTCAGTATCATTTCATGAAGTACGTCCAATCTAATTAGGTCCTACCTCAAACGAGTTAAAGTTCCTTTCTGCTTGTGCTCTGCTTAATCTTAAATATTGTCACATTGTACAGACAATTGCATTTCACTCAATACAATAGCGGATAATGGAATCATTTGACACGATCTCTCAAAATATTTTAGGAGCAAATGTGCAATTTCTGAACTGTGGATCAAACCATAAGCTGTAGCGATTACGTGCTAATTAAATCAATGGATAGATAGATGTAGAAATAAATATATTTTAACTAAAAACCATTTTATAGAATATATCTCTTTTTTTAGATATAAGAATATTTTACTTGCAATTACATAGTCATTTATAATATAGGTGCGTAGCAGGATAACTTAATTTGTTCCTGCCGATATTTCAACCTATCTGAATCGTGATTTCATTGTGACTACGATAAATTACCGTAGTATATGCCCTTTTATGAAAAAAAAAACTAGATGTTTCCCGCGATTTCGTTCACGTAAAATTAAATTTGTGGGAGCACTTAGTCTGATTCTATCATAAAATCCGTTCTTAGCAGTTATCTTTTAACTACAAGCTACCTTCCTGCTCAATTTCATCTTTGTACGTCGCGCAATTTTTAAGATTTCGTGATAGGTGACCTTTGCGCTTTTATATATAGATATAATTATTGTATTAGTTTTTAATATTGTTCATTCGTTCTTACGTCTCTTTTAGCTATTATATATTATTTTAAATTTAATTATAATATCGTTTTTCAGGTAGCAATTTAATTTTCTTATAGTAATGTCGTTTTTATGCGCATGTTGTGGTCTCCTATAATTGAAGGAACACACTGTTCTTCTGTTCGATTATATTTTTAACTTTAAATGTATAGTGAAGATTTGTTGGAGATCCCATAATAAATAAAATAAAATATAATTTATAATCACAATAACATTAAAAAACAAGCACATAATTTTAACTTAGGTCTTTAGTATTTTACCTGTCTATTGTTGTAAATTCGATGTATGAATCTCTGTACGCTCATGATTGCGCCAAGCTACAAACTCTAATGTCAACTAGACAATAAACTGATAAGTGGGGGGTCCTTTCGACCCCAATGCGATCGAACAAAAACGTGTCAATATTGTGAACAATGTTTTCGTTCGCTTTGTGGCCAGCAAAGATAAATTACTATCGCCATTCACCAATAATATAGCACAATTTGTAGATTAATATTGTTAAATAGGTTTATATGGATACGATTGGAGAGAAAGAAAAAAAGGCACTTTATTCAGACTTAAAAAAACAACACTATATCTAAGAACGTAGGTCTACTTCATACGCAGAAAAAAAAAAGTAAAAAACACTTATTAATACTTAACTAGATAGATTACTAACTCAAGTTAATCATATAAAATTACTTAAAAGTTAGGTATTCGTATTTTAATTAAATAATTAGAATTATGTAATATACATCATTATGAATTGTAGATAAGCTTTTACTAGCTTTTGTATCATATCAATAAAACCACAAATTAGGGTTCTTGAAAAAAATATAAAACTTTATTTGACAACATATCAAATAAAGCGTAGTGTTATAAATACATAAGTAGAGGTTAAATCCTCAGAAATCCTTTTATTAAGATGGTGGTAAGCATTGATGCACTCATGATATGTCATAAAAGCTTGAGTAATAAAATTTTGATCTTAATGTTTTTTTAACATTTTGGAATGCTCAGTTCCTAACTATCCAATTTGTTCGCATTCAGATTTAAATACTAGAGAAAGTGAAAAAAGGAAATTGATGTACTTAACCAACAAAATGAATAAGTTAAATAGAAACAATTCATATCAACAGCTTTCTGCCATTAATGCAGGTATATATTATATACGACATTAAAAAAACTTAAATTTTAGTGCATGTGTTGTTTTATTTACCTTTTTGGTGTGGGTGCTTTCTGATTTTCTTTGAACTGACGTACTTCCTCACTTCAGTATATAAAAGTAGCATTTTACGATCACCGGTTGCAGATAAATTCTACTCACATCACAGACTTTCGATCCGGAACGTAAGGGTTATTCTAATGGCTCGTTCGCAAACCCTGACCGTTGGCGCTGTGTAGGCTACGAGTGCCAACAAATGCATTAAAAAAGAGAGGCTTCACTTTCTTCTGCCTAACTAAGAAGTGCAGTTACACGAGCCATATCATGATTGGGCGCGTGACAGTACCAAAATAGTTTGCTATCAGCAGCTTTCAACATCTGATAGTGTTCGCTGTGACACCGATAACGGCCGCGCCTCTCTAATTAAGATTGTGCGGACTTGTACCTACACGATAAACAAAACAACGCATTTGGTTTTTGTACCGACTTTTCCAAATACGAGTTAAAATCACTCGGTTGAACTTGCTTTTTTTTAAAAGATATCTCTAAAACCTACACGTGGTTCCCGAGACTTGCATCGGTGTCATCCTTTACAAAGCGACGGACTCAACACTCAAACGATGAATGCTTGGAATAATAAGAATTTCGTCTCTATTAACTCTTTGTTCGTTAAGTTCATTATTTTCATATTCTTCATCTTTCAATGCGTCTTCTTCTGGAGGTTGGCAGTCAACTTTTTAAATGACTCTCTGTTTCGGGCTAACTGAAAGAGTCATGGACAGTCTTTATTCCTGTCTATTCCCGAACGCTATGTAGCCAAAACTTCCTGCAACTTTCCACTCCCCCTTTTCCATCAACGTTTCCTTTCATTAGGTTGGTCTGAACGAGCTGGTACCTGTCGTGTCGCAGAATATGCCCTAGGTAAGATATTTTACACTGCTTGATGATCTTCACAAGCTCTTTACTCTCTTGCATTCTTGCATTCTAGGCGTTGGTTACCTTATCCATCCAACTTATACGGAGCATCTTTTCATATAGGAGAACAATATTGATTTGATTAGAACTGAAATCCTGAGGACAATTAAGGATTTTATTTTTTTTATAATAATACACTAGGCTGCCCTAAATCCTTGCAAATATATTTGAGAATATCTGCCATCTAAAGGATTCGCACAAAAGAAAAAGATATAAGTCCGTGCCGTGTCTGAATGACGGAACGGTAGAGTATATATACACGCTGAAATAATGATGTGTGTAAAAAGTAATTATTAGCGTAGTAAGTACGGCAGTGATTAGCCTAATATACTGCGGCCATGTTTTGAGCACTTATCTTTGACAGACTGTCGGCTAGTAATCATACGTATTCTACGTAACCTAATTTAACGTCTTTAAGATTATTCTTATGATGTAAGAAAAAAGCAAAGAAGATATTTCTGAGTTTGAAATAATAATCTTTATGTATTTTCTTGCTTTAAATTTGTCATCAGATATCTATAACAAATCACAAGCTTACGAATTTGCGGACGTGTCATGCGGGTTGAAGAGATTCAGCATTTGAGTCAAACGCTAGATAAAACAGTTTTTACTTCGGCCGGGTGAAAGATGGATGAGCCATTCTTAAACTGGTCTTCAAACATCCGATCTCCTCCATTGTTCGGAAAGCACGTAAAACAGTGGGTCCTGATTAAGATTACTGAGTGATATTGGTCGTGAGATTGTAGAGATTGGGGGGGTTCCGGGGAGGACGTCAGACGACAGTCGTTCACCTTTATTTCCCACAGAAACATTATCTGCCATTTAAGCAGACCCTGGTACTAAATCGGAATAGCGCTAGGTAGAAGAAGAGGTCATGCTGGTAGAATAACGAGTGCTAACATCAAATTTCAACTGCTGGAGTGAACTTGACAGTACACTGAAAACTTCATTACAATTGGTTCAACCGCGTCAACAACCAGTCAACTAGTTCAGTCAAATACACGCATAAGAAATTTATGTATTCTCTATAAATAAATTCACGTCGACACGACGAGTCTTTACGAATAACCTTCGTATATAGAGTCTATCTCTTGATGTGTCAAAGCGAAACGTGCGTTGAGGCACATCGGAAAGTCAGTGTAGTGCTGTGCTTTAGTGGCGGATTCGGTGGTGTAGCTTAGAAGGCCAGCAGATACGCTGCCGGCCCTTAATGACGAGTTTAGGCCACCGGGAAGTCTCACAAACCGAACGAAACGAGACCACAACACCATCACTAGACGTGACAGCATTTCCGCCACTTCACGCCGATCTCATGTGAGAAAGAGGTACCCGGACGCGCCGGCCCAATTCGGCTATAAACATGGCGCTACCTCTAATTAAAAAAATTATATTACCAACGGCATTGTTTATAGAACTAGCGATCCACCCTGGCTTCGCTAGCAACCAAAATAGATATGCATGTATATAAAACTTCATCTTGAATCACTCTGATTTTTAAAGTTAATTTTTTTATAATACTATTATTTATTATTAATAGTGTATTTTATGTTGATAAATAAATAAAAATTAATAAATAAATAAAATACGTTGTCTATTAAAAAAAAATTAACGCTTACAAGAACCGGTAGCGACTTTGTTTTATACTATGTAAAGAAGATAGGGAAACAAATTTCTAAATATCTCACGAATTCACACGCGTCGCGGGTCTACCGAGTATAAAGAAATGAACTCAAGCAGTAACAGTTGCAGCGTAGGTGGCCGAGGTTGAAGGACCACTTTATGCGTTTTAACACTTGCTGTCATAGTTTTCCTCTCCTGGTATGCAGCAAGTGTCCCTATCTCGTAAGTTTGGTTTTAGATATCGTTAGTACTAGACATCTTATCCAAGGTACCTGGTATATCCTCCGCTGCAACTTTTTATTACGATAACTGGTAATTCTGTAAAATAGCATTTACTTAGGCCATGATACCGTATGTCACATGAATTTAGAAAAATAAAATCTCATCAAAAGCATAAACGTGAAATGAAAGCCAAGTTGCTGACTTCAACGGCGGATATTTATTGATTTCTCAAGAACCGCTAGATCGAATTCGATAAAATTTATATGGCACCACGTCTGAAGTATGATCTACCAAAAAAAGAATCATTAAAATTGGTTCATAAATGGCGGAGTAATCCCGTAACATACGTATCTTTGAAACTCGTTAAAATTTTTATAATTTCTGATTTTTTTCCTTTGTTTTCATCCTATTACCTATCTGGGTGCCCAATTTGTAGTTTCTCGGTCACCTGGAATTATTATCATTATATAAAATATTTAATATTAATCGAATCACTGAGGAGTATAGACTTATTATATGACCGATTATATACATACTGATATTATATACATATTTATATGACCGGTACATACTTTTATTTGTATATATATATTGATTTAATGTTAGAACACTTTGTGAGTCAGTAGACAACCTACGCCCTGTCTTTCGCCCAGCCGGCGCCAAATATCTCCCATCGACATAAGGTGGGCGAAGATATGCTGGAGACGAGCCATATATGTAGCCATTTGTGTATGACGGGGGGCAAACGGGCAGGCGATTTATTTGATTGAAGTGTCTACCGACGCCCATAGACAATTGCAGCACCAGAGAGCTTGCAGATGATATGACAGATGACAGATTTGAGCATTCATGCTTGCAGATGAGATGACAGATGGGAGATTGTGAAATTTGTATGCTGTTTTATCTAGAATTAAAACCACATTTTTTACGAACTGTGTTGTATCCGATTAAAAATGTTTACGTGGAATAATAACTAAGCTGAAAAAAAGAAACTGACGGAAGCTTTAGGGTCTTTGAACAATTAGTCTTGTTTTTTTAAGGTTTCGTAGTTCTATTGGAAACCCTCCACTCCGTCCGTCCGTCTGTCTGTACGCCAATAAGGTCCCGTCCCCCCTTCACAGAATTTCCAAACTATTCAAACTAATTGCAAACTAAAAATAGCGACTTGAAATTTTCCATGTTGTTAGGACATGCTAAAAACTGACTAGGAAAATTTTTTTAAGCGAAATCGGACAACAACTTTTAAAGTTAAGGCTTTTTATCACTATTAGTATACTTTTATATGTGTGCACAAACGTGAAAAAGGCTATGTATAATTTTGTAAAAACAATGAGACAGGCACAGATAGAGAGTACTGCACCCGGTTGCACACTCCCTTGTGTGCACGCACACACACACACACACACACGCACGCACACACACGCACACACACGCAAACACACGCACACGCACGCACGCACGCACGCACACACACACACACACACACACACACACACACACACACACACTCACAAACCGAACGAAACGCGACAACAACACCATCACTAGACGTGACAGCATTGCCGCCACTTCACGCCGATTTCACGTGAGAAAGAGGTACTAGTACCCGGACGCGCAGGCCCAATTCGGCTAAAAGCGTGGCGCTACCTCTAATTAAATGTGTTTATAATGTTAACATTAACGTCGAAATGGTCCAAAATGCCCTATCGTAGCATTCATAACATTAAAATAAAACTGTCAGTCTCCCCCGTAAAGTAGTACTTTAATGTGTCAAGTTATGAATTAAGAAACTAAATCGTGAAGTTAAGTACTTATTTCTTTCGTTCCGTAGCCAATTCTCACTCACATTATTAAAACAACTCCCGAAGCAGCACCTAGGACGTTCTGTGGGCTGGTGTTACAGCGCCGAGATCCTAACTTCTGCGTCTACGATGACAAAAGATTCGAATGGACCGTGGACTTACCTGAACGCCCTGTCTTAAGCCAAGTGAAAGTATGATAAATTTTATGCCAATTACGCATTTCTTAACTGCTGCTTTTGCAACTACTTCTTTATTTTTATTCTTCTTCTTCCTAGCGTTATTTCCGTCTAGTACCAGGGTCCGATAAAATTGCAGAGGATGTGGCTGTTGGGCGAATTAAGGTGAACGACTGCCGGCTGACGTAATCGCCGGATCACTTCACGACTAACGTCAATCAGTAACATTAATCGGGCTCGCTATTTTCCGTGCCTTCCGAAAAACGGAGAATCCAATTAAAACGGGTGACCCGTCTATCACCCGGCCGCGGCAAAAACTGCTTAATCTAGCGATCGATACAAATGCCGGCTACGGCTCTCTTGACTTTTTTTAATATTATTTATGTATCATTTCATCATTTATACAAATAAATGATGAAATGATACATAAATGCATGATACATGCGTTTAGCAATTTTTGGCACACAACAAAATAGAAAGTAGGGAGTTACACAATAGAAAATTTTAATTTAATAAACGCTTTCGATTTTCAAATTCAATTCCATTTCTATAGTCAGTAATTATGTCCATTTTTAATAAAATAATATATATTTATTTGTAGAAGTTTATAAGGAACACTTAATGAAAGAATATTAAACTCGTTCGTATGTATATTTAAACCTTTTGCTTATTTACGCTCCGGGAGTCGCAGGTTCGATTCCCGCCTCGAGTCTGGGTGTATTATCTATATGTATATATTTATACATTTCTACAAATAAAAATAGTGTATAACAGGCGTCTATTACCTCTAACACAGGCATTAAGTTACATAGTCCTGTACATATTTATTATTATTATTTGTAATGCTCCGTTTAAAGGTCGCTAACACCGAATCCAAGCCACTTACAATCGCTATTATCTCAGAAGCACATATAGACCCTCTGTATGAACCAAATGGCGTAGCAGACTGCAACGAACCGACTTGCTGCAGAAAGGGACAAACACCAAGGATACAATCATTTGACTATGACTACGACATAGAAGAGTCTGTTCTAAAAAACAGCATAGTCGAGAGGAACGATGAACTCATGATTAACTTGGATATTGCGAAAAATATGAGACATAAAACCAAAATTCAGAGTCGAAATAAATTTCGCTCGCCTCCTGCAGGATTTTGGGGTGATTACAGAAATTGCGATACGCCAATTTGGGCATTTGACGACGTCATTGATAGGATTTCTTCGACGCATAAAGTAAGCAATCACAGAAATATTGTATTTCCATTTAAAAACCAGGATTAGTGGACCTATTTTATCTAGTTACCCTGCTCTAGTGTTAGGCCATTTGTAATTACTTTAGATATCTATAAAAGTAATACAATAGGTATTGCTTTCATAGATACACACGTTCAAAATTAACCGTTTCCTGACTGAACTGGTAGCCCTGCGAGGCAGCCTGGAACGATGCAAGTCCTGATTGACCGAGGAAATTGTCTCGCGAGGCAGCCCCGCGAGGCTATTCATTCAGTCAAGACCAATAAGTATGTAGGAATCTCCTATCTATTTCTATTCTGTTATATATTAATAATAAGCTACCAAACCCTCCTAACATATACATTGGAGACAAAATGAATTACATACCTTCCGCCGCGCACTCACTCGAGCAGAAGTCTTCTGGAACTCTTGTTGGTAATCCTGAAATCAAAGATACCACTATTTTTTTTGTCCTTTGTAATGTAAAATATATATGTATAAAAAAAATTCAGACATGATTGATTAACTATTTGAAAATAAGGCCAACTAACCTTTAAAAGTGTGTAGAACTCCGCTCCTTCCATATAGAGCAAGTCAATGTTTCTGGAAGCGACGATGTTGGAGACGGTCAGATACCGGCTGGCACCGCGGATGTTGCCAAAAATTCCCCCGGGACCCATGCATGCTTCCACCTCGTTTATGTTACTCAGAACGTCCACCTTGAATATGGTTTAACATTATTATTTAAGGCTAAAGATTCAAGAGAGAGATGCCGCTGCTAAATGATAAATGGGTTATTCATTCTAACATTGGTTTTTCAAATATCCGACGTCCTCCGTGTTTTGGATGGCGCCTAAACAGTGAGTCCCGATTAATTTCACCGAGTGATATTAGTTGTGAGATTGTAGACACTGTGAGGGTTCCAGAATTGACATAAGACGGCATTCAGTCATCTGAACTCGTCCCACAGCCAAGTCCTCCGTAATCTTCAAGCATACTCTTGCACTAGACTAGATACAAAAGAGAAGAGCTGAGGGTTCAATTATTAAGTACTTACGATAATAAAAACAAAAACACTGTTACCTTGCCACGATAAATGATGTACATGTTCCGTATAACCTCGTTGGACCTCATCACCATGTACCCCTTCTGGAAGTATCGCTCCTTCAACTTCTTGGCGAAGGCTCTGAAGAAGGAATACTCGACGTCCTCGAACAGCGGTATCTCTCTCAGGGTTTTTTCGTACATGTACAATACGGCGTCTTCGTTTAAATTGGCATGTAGTTTTCCCAAAATTTTTTGGTGCTACATATGGGAAACTGGTTTTATTAAATGAAATGATTTCGAGCTGTAAAGTGAGTCTCAGACGGGCCACACTTGCTGTCGTTCTAATTAAGCTTCGATGGCCCAAAGAGTATCAATTAAAAAGTATTTAATTTGAAATTTTACAGATCTACAGGTTAGTAGGTGCATTAGCATTTAGTTTAGTTTAGAAATATTATTTATTAAACGCATAGTGTTCCTTTAACAGATAACGATAAATTATCCATCTTGTAAATGTTGATATATCAGATAGTGAATTAAAATAGATGTCTAGGTCTTTATCAAAAATTAGGAAGAAGGTTTCCCCTGAGTAACTCTCAATGATTTCGTTAATTGGTATAAAATATTACGAATGAGATGAAAAAGTTTCTGTCGATTGAGGTGGCTAGTATGAAGGAACTCTAAGGTGCAAACAATTAACAACATGTCATCTCACCGACCAGCCTCCGGTTCTTTTCCATTGATATTTCCAGTAGTCGATGAGCGATTTTTTTAACACATACGGCACCTTCTCCCGGTTTAAAAATAAATCTAAGTGCTTCAGATTCTCTTGGAAAGTTGTTACAACCTGGTCCGCCATTGCTTTTAAGGACGCTATCCGTGCATACACGTACCTAAATATATATTTTTTGTTTTTAAAGGGATGAAAATATTTTTTCTCCTGTCTCTTTCCATATCAATGAATTTTTGAAATGTGACAAAGAATGTTTATGGTAGGGAGGCCGTGATGCTAAATTTGTAATGACTAAAGCGTTGTGGGGAGCTATTGGATTATGTAGATTAGGTGTTTTGCTTTCGAATCGATTTTAATACTTTAATGGATCAAAAGGAGCTCAGCCTTGAATGGAATTTAGAGGTCTGCGATATCCGTACAGGTATCTAGATAAGTCAAATTCAAACTCCACAATTCTTTATTCGTTTATATATTTCACGTAGACATATTTTTTAAAATCATTATTTAATATATTGGTGATAAAACTTACAGCTTAAAAGCTAAGTTCCGTGCACTGAGAAGAACCCATAGCAAACTCGGTTGGGTAATTGTCTTTTGTAATACCATTATGTACATACCCAAAAAACAGCACGCCGTGCACGTTGATGCAGATGGACAGCGCCATGTGCGCAGTGTCCTGCGCCGTGACGTCGCCGAAGCCGGCGCCCGTGAAGCTGCTGGCGGCCCAGTAGTAGGCCAGCAAGTAGGCGCGCGCCGGAGACACGTGGCTGGCCTGCGGGATGGAATTATGTTTTAATTGTTTAAAACCAAACCATACTTCTAAAGAATGTACTAGCGAGTATAAATGTCTCTTATGTAATATCATTAATTATATGACTATTTTATCTTATCTTTTGGAACAATAAAACACTTTATTTGGAGGTGATCGCACATTTGACGTACCTGAAACAAAACAGAAGAGAATAGATTAGAATAAAATGAAAGGGAAACTTTTTGAAGAGAATTTACATATATCTAAGTAGATACATAAACAAACACCTGTTTTTACCTATATTTTAGTTTTTCGTAAAATTTCTCAAAGGTAATTTAAAAAAATCTAAAATTAGCCCAAATGCTACTTTTTATGTTGGTAGACCTATATGTATATATATATTTCTATTTCATCTGTGCGAATCCGGGGCGGACGGCTCGTACTGTGTATTTTAATTTTGAAGGTAAAACTTTTATAGGTACGTTGGGCACTTTTGATATGAAAAAAATTGAATTGGAATTCGCGACACGCGACCGTACCGACACCTCTGTATGTTCGAGTTTCTACTTCCAGCGTCACGTCTGGATTGCCACTGCCTTTTCTATACTTATTGAACTTACCACACAAACTCCATAATGAACATGCGCTAGAATAGCAAACAAGAGAAATATGTACAGCGCGGGGAGTTCGAACCGGGACTCGTACAATGATATTCCGACCACAGTCACCAGTGGCACGTTGGTCCACGAGATGGTGTCGCATTTTTGACCGCTCATTGTTGCTACTATCAGTCGGCTCTGAAAAAAAACTTGGTTATATACTAGCTCCATTTTATATTCAATCAGTTTTTAGGGTTCCGTAGTTCTACAAGGAACCCTAATAGTTTAGATGGTTACCCCTAGGATTTTCAAACTATTGGATGCAGATAATTTTACATTTTGCTAGGACATGCTAAAAACTTAGCATAAAAATGATCATGACCGAAACCGAATAATACTTTTTAAAGCTATTTAACAAAACCTTTAGTGCGATCAGATACGGAACACCTCTATATAAGCGTGTCCTGGCACGCCCTTGGCCCATTTATATTTATAGATATTAAATCTATACTAATTTATAAAGCTGCAGAGTTTGTTTGCTTACTTTACGCCCTAGTCTCAAAATCCTCTGGGCCGATTTGAAAAATTATTTCAGTGTTATACAGCCCTTTATCGACAAAGGTTATATATTTTTCCCCTAATTTTACGCGGACGAAGTCGCGGGTGACGACTAATCAGTTATGTGTATTCATTATCGTTTTAATATAAACTGACTTTTAAAGCAACTCATATCAATTTTGAAATGGTGTCCTTTCTTAGCTAAAAAGTCTTATTAGACATTTCTTTCAAGACATAAAAACTTGTAAAGAGAAAGTGTATTGATATTTTTTAAGGAAATTCCAAAATTCTAAACAATTTCGAATTTTTTCCAGAATGCGTTCTAGTTGTTCCTGATCATTCTTTGGGAAGACATACGTTAGTTTAGTTATTTATTAACAGGTGACGCTAGCACCTACTCACCTAGCACGATATCTCGAAGGCCGCGAGACGTACAAAAGTGAATACGATACGAAACGTAGACTAATCGGAATCGATGTTAATTAGCTGAGCTTAGGAAACAGGTCGACTGAACTCTCCGCGCAGCGATATCTCAACCAAATGCATTTAAACGACTTTATGGACGTACAAAAAAAGACAACACGTCTTAATGGAGATTTTTTTTTTGTTATAAAAAAACAGACGGTTCACTTAAGTGACTACCGACGCCCATGGACATTTGCAACACCAGAGGGTTAGCAGATGCGTTGCCGGTCTTTGGGGAATGAGTATGCTCTTGAAGGTGCCTAAGTGGTATCCGTTCGGAAACATCGAAATTGCTAACTGATTCCACAGAGAAATTGTGCGAAATGAGAAGTGTCTAGAAAATCGCACGGTTCTAGACTTTAGGATATAGAGGTGATGTGGGTGAAATGTCAATTTCTAGCGAGATGTCCTGTGGTGAAATTTATTTTTATTTATGCGTCAGAAAGATAACCTACCAATGTCGAAATTTATAAATTGATATTTATAGGAATAATACATGATTGTCGTCTTTTTGTGAAGTGTATTGTTTCTCAATTTTGATAAAAAATATATAAATTATTGCAAATTGCTTAACCTCTCTTCATACAATGAAGACATTCTTGGAGGAAAAAGAATAAAATCATTTATGCAGTCTAAACAAATTGTAAATTAGACGTTACCGACTTCTAATTGTCACCCCTGAGGCAAATTAAAATTAGACCACGTGGGAAGTGCTAGCTTTAAAATAGAAAAAGATTCACCAAAATCAGTTAACTCAGTCGAAAGTTCTGAGATAAAAAGGCACGACTAAACTCTATATAATGACATAATACGGGATGCACAGTTTTACGTACCAACTGTTAAATATGCTTACTGATATATTTACTTATTCTAAGTTACTTTTCTGATTATGACTGTTATAGTATTATAGTTGGAATGTGCTAAAATTTGACCTTGTGGACGCGTGCGTTTGCGCCAATCTTTACATAACATGGCAAATATCTCGGTGTGTCCACATAAACTATCTCACGCACACCTCATGTTGAAATGAGCAGATTGTGGACGCATCTTGGCGAAATAAATAATTGTCAAACTTGGTACCAGCAAAATGTTTAGATTTTTCAGGGCTAATAGCATTTTGTTCGAAAGAATTTTGCGGTGTAATAACTTATGTCAAGTGTGAGTGAAGAAAATAGGAAGAAAAATATGCTTTTTGAAGGCAGAAAAATATGCCATTACAAGGATTTTTTTTTTAATTTTAATCATTCTTTTTGATATTTTATTATTGTTATTAGCATGTTAAGTATTATTAATTTTATGCGTTGTGACGTAACGAGCGACGCAAATGTAAATTTTGTTAGAAAAGGAGCGAACTGAAAATCAGCATTGTGCCCTGGCACAGCATTCGCATACTTAGAGGGTTGATTTTGACATATTTCAAAGGATCAAACTCCTCAGTATTTGATGTTCATTTCAACTTTATACCTGTACACGTTACTGAGAAATAGGTCTTGCCATGTGGTCTTGAGCGACTGACGGACAATAAAGTGATCTTATAAGGGTTCCTTTTAGATACGGAACCCTAAAGATTAAATGCTGCCTCCAATACATTTGGGTTTATCGCACTTAAAAAGGGCGTTCCCGTATTGTGCCCCATACGTAGATGGACTTAAAATTTTATTATGGTTGCAGGGATGCATATAGATGTTGCCATTTGGTGAAATAATGTCGCGTGCTCTCTGCGACAGTAAAAGTACCGCTCTACTCCATGTTTTTATTTCTCATTCGTATTTACGGTACATTTAGGAAACCCGCCTTGCTTATTATTCCTCGTTATTGTTGTACACGGCCAAGGTCTACTGAGAATTAATGCTAGAAGTTCTTAACTAATAAAGAAACCTATAGAAAGAAAGAGAAAAACATTGTCTTTTTCAAAATGACTTTACATGAAGGCATATTTGCTAATGACGGAAACAGAAAAATACCTTTTTGTGAAAAAATAAACATATTGGTATCTTGAAAAGACTAATGGATCTGGAAACGAACTCCTAGATGACTAGATTTTGATGACATGTTTCATAACCACTATTTTTGAATGGGTTTAATATTCTCAATTTTTTAATTTCACAATTGGACCAAGTGAGATGGCGTTGCAATTGCGCATAAAGATCTTTTTTGCGTTTTTATCAGTGAGAAGAATCTACTGGGTCCGGTACCACATTGCGTACGGTCTAAAAATGCACGCACCTCTACTTAAATCCGTTATTTTTATGTGTGACAGTAAATATTAATTGCAACCCTTGCTTGTTTTTGTGCAGGGACTTTTATTGTAAACTAAAAGTCAACCACGCACGGCAAGGACAACTAATCGCGCGATCGGTTAAGCGGAGTTTTAGCGTGCATTTTTAGACTGTACGCACTCTATAACATTGTTGATATACGAATTACAAAGTTACTATTCAATAGAACACTTCTTTTACAGGGATGTCCAGAGCTGCTCTCGAAGCAGATAATTTGGCAAACGCTGCAGGGCGTCGCGTATTGCCACCGACATAACTGCATACATAGGGACGTCAAACCAGAGAACATACTGTTGACCGGCGATGGCGTAGTCAAGTTGTGCGACTTTGGATTCGCCAGACTGATCAGTGCGTATAATTTTGTACACCTTATTCTATCTTTTTATTCACATCTTTCACGTCTTCACATCCTTTTCTATCTTTTTCTTCACATAACTTGATACCTCCATCGCCTTTTTATCATCGAACCAACAGGGACTTACAATTAACAAATATTACTAGAATAAACACTAATAGAGAACGTTAAAAGGACACGCGATTTTGACTCTCTGGGAATACCTCCTGGTCTTTCCATGCATAATTGGGTACTCTCCAGCCAATCTATATTATCTCTTGTAAACTCAAGAATGTAGTTATCCGCCAGTTGTAAACATTCTTGAGTGGTAAGTCTCACGAGGTCAACTTTCTTCAATCTCATAAAACTTGGATCTGTATTTAGCTAAGGAATAGATATTGATTTTATTCATTAAGGTTCCCACTTCCTGGATGGTCACCAATTGCCGCTAAAGAACCGTCAGGCCGAGGAAAAGATGGAGCACCATTTCTATACCTTTGCGGGGAAGTTGTGCACGAGATTGGCCCAGGAAAGAGGAATATGGACCAAGAAGAGGGAGAACTTTGCCCAGCAGTGGTATACAATAGGCTCATTAAAAAAAAATGTTACGAGATATCTCACCAAAGCTCTCTTTCTCTCTCTCAAAGATATCTCTCTAATGGCTCAATGATATACGATATAGTTTATTTTACAAAGAAATTATGGCGCGTGTGTGAATGCAATACGCAATATCAGATTACTGTTGTATCTTTACAAAGAAATTGACTGTTTTATTTCCATCTGTCAGATTAACTATCTTATCTTATATTCTTATACTAATATATAAAGCTGAATAGTTTGTTTGTTTGAACTTGCTAATCTCAGGAACTGCTGATCCGGTTTAAAATATTCTTCAGTGTTAGATAGCCCATTTATCGAGGATTGCTATAGGCTATATATCATCACCCTAAAATTGAATTTTTCGCGAATAAAGTCGCGAATAACAACTAGTAGTATAATAAATGTACGATAAAATAATCTAACAAATACCTGACAAACGTGTACATGTGTTTGAAAACTTAATGAACGACAGTATAGACAAATTTTTACGTATTAATCGATTTTGAACTTAATAAGTACCTCATCGCTGCCTCTAGCCACCAACACCAAATCTCGAATATAATCATCTTGAAGGGGTAATGTAACTGGCTGGACTCTATTCGAAAATTCCAAAGGTTGGTCCAGCATTATCAAAGCTAGATCATTTACGAGCACATCTTTGAAATCCTGATACTCCGGATGAACGATGACATTGCTGTAAGGTATCTCCATGCTGTCTGAGTAATAATTTCCACCAACCCAAACGAAACCATTATACCTCTGACTAAAAAAAATATTAACATTGATATTAATAACTTACTGTAGACCATGTATAAGTACCAATAGAAATAATCACTATAATTAAGTTAAGAAAACGTCGGTAAATAGATGACAAATATGGCAAAAAGAAGGTAAGATTCATAAAAATAACTTCTTTGTAAGGGATTTGAATATTCCTTGACGAGTGGCAACTTAATTCTAATAAGTAATAAAATAAAAAATAAATAAAGAAAGTACATAACATTAATTAAACATAATATTTAGATGGGGCTGGCCCGTTGGCACAGTGGGCAGTGACAATGCCTCCTGCTCCGGGGACCGTGGGTGCGATTCCCACCCCGAGTCTGGGATGTTATCCATATGTATTTATATATTTCTAAAAAATATATTTATGTATAACAGGCGGCTGTTACTTATAACACAGGTTTTAAGTTGTCTACCTTAGGAACAGACGCCCGTGTGTCATATAGTCCTGTATATTATACATATATATGTCTTTAAATCTGTTTCAGGAGTAAAATGTTTCCATTTCTAACATGTAATGTTGTAGACTTGGACAGTACCTATTTACAAAGTCTTCTGGTGTCTTTCTGAACAATAAACTTGAGCTTGATTTATGATCAGTAGTTCGTATGTGGAACAGAATATGTTAGATATTAAAGATAATTTTTTTCAACCACCTTACCTGTTACCTTAAGTAATCGAATTTCTTATAAGTCTACTAGAGACCCGCCTCTTCTATGCAGGGGTTTACTGTATACATGCATGTATTACACATATAAGCCTTTCTCAAGAATCATCTGTTTATTGACGATAACTGCATTAAAATCGGATGGGCAGTTTAAAACATCCAAGAGTACAAAAGCGGGAGGTGACTTTGTTTTGTACTATGTAAAGTGCGCAGAGAAAGTTCCGTATTAACTTTGTTATATAGTTAAGTGACAAGTAATACATTACTTGGAATTCGCCACACAATGAGCTGCAGTCATTACCCAAATTTGAGACAATATAACGCTACCACAGTTAAATACATACATATGGATTATACACCCAGACTCGAGGTGGGAATCGAACCCTCGACCCCCGGAGCAGAAGGTAGGGTTACTGTCCACTGCGCCAACGGGCCAGCCATATATTTATACGGTATGCTCATTGCGCTTCTAAGCGTTGAGCGACCGTTTTTCCTCTTTATGGGGCAATTACAGTCGTTAACTGGCATTGATGCTGCATCTAATTAGTCCACGTCTCGTTCCCTTTCAAATAATACTGTTTGTCCGTCTTGTACTGTACTATATGTTAAATGACTCGTGGTTTATACGATTGTGTTTAATCTCTTAGTGTTTAGTGACTCACATAATGCCGGAGCTAGACGTAGCTCAAAATGTTTGTACATTTTTGTCCTTGAAGACTATAGATAATTTTTTTTTAAAGAAACTTAGGAATACTTTTTAGGTATCACTAATATTCCCTTTTCCCCTCGTACTAAGCTTGTATTCAGAGTGGGTACGACAAAAGCCCAATGACGGTGGCGTTTGAACCGGATACCTTGTAGATTTCAGTCCATACCTTATACCGTTGAGCTATTGAGGCTAAAGTTCTAGAAAACTTTGCGCAGCTACACAGAGTCTCCAGCCATACTACATGATCATTCAAAAGAAGCTATGTCTGGCTCCGGCATAATACAATTGCAACTGTCAATCGAGTAATTAAGAGTTTGCCTCTGTAATTATTATGCCGGAGTCACACGCAGCTCAAAGTGTTTGTAAATTTTATCACTATCACCCGGTCGCAGCAAGAGCCACTTAACTTAGCGATCAACTGAAATGCCGACCACTGATTAGGCCACGACCTCCGTTAAAAAATCCGTTTTTGGCGGATGTCAAATATAAATACATCCTTGCCAAATTTCATCTTTTTACGTACCGCGATTTTCGATATTTTGTAATATGTGGAATTCCGCTTTTACATATACATATAATACAAGCTGCGCCTGCGAATTCGTCTGCGTAAAATTAGGTAAAAAAATTAGATTCAATAGCGATGACATTATATAGTCTGCCTCCATGAATGGGCTATCTAACAATGAAATTATTTTTCAATTCGGACCATTGAATTCTGAGATTAGCGCGTTCAAGCGAACAAACAAACAAATTCTTCAGCTTTATATTTTAGTATAGATATAAAATTCTTGTATCAGTGTTTTATATATTTGGTGGGTCTGAGAATCGGTGAAGAACTATTTTTATGCCCCTAAGTGACAAGGGTGGCCCACTAAATATAATTTTTTTAAAGTGTGAAAGTCAATATTAATCGCAACGCTTTCCTATGTGTGAGCAACGATGACTAAAAAGCCCGTGATATTGCCGAGCTTGCGTGTATTGCGTCTACACACTATTTTGCATGTAGATAAGAATACTTTGGATGGGCATGCATTTTTAGACTGAACGCACTATATCTTAGCCGCGCCTTAACTTAAGAACGGCTGGACCAATTATAATATTTTTAAATATCCCTCGAATTAAGAATATTATCTTGCAAAAATATGAATTTAAAAATATTACAATGCTTTTAAATTTTTTTTAATATTCACTAAAAAATTAGGCATCTCAAAAATATTCCCAGTGTTAATTTTATAAAAAAAACCACGAAGAGATAGATTTTTTTTTATAAATCTGAACTATCTCAAACCAAATTTGTTCATTGATAACGCTTATCAGGGACGACATCCTCAATTTTTACCCACAGATTTGTCGTCGTGTCCACAGATTCTTATCACGTACGCTCACACGTTATCACCTTATCAGTGACGCCGTTTTTCGGTAAGACGCCAGATATTTCTGTATACCTACGTCACATACAGCGGGTGTTGTAATCATTGTGCAATACAAATATTAACGCTGATTTTTCGCACGCTACGTCTGTTTGTTGCTTAATACTTATATATAAATAGAATAAAAAGTGCCATAGAGCGTGTCAAGACGCGCTTATTTAGAAGGGTTCCGTATCTGATACCCGGTAAACGTATTTGTTATATAACTTCCGAAGTTGTAGTCCGTTTTCGCTCAAAATAATTTTCCTGGTTAGATTTTAGCATGTCGTATTCACATGGAAAATTTGAAATCTCTACATTTAATAGCTTGGGGATGATTCGTATGTGATTTTAAAGTATAGGATTACTAAAACGAAGGTTTTATTAATAATGATGAAGTCTCTAGTTTTATTGTTGCTTTAATGAAATGATAAGCAAATACAAGTTTTTTTTTCGATAATGGAAAAGCATAAATCACTCCGCCCATATCTTATGCCTATTCACGAAATTAATTCTCATAGACTTTCTCTCGTGTCGATAATCAATAATCAAGATTGTAAAATTGATACGCGTTTGCCATTTGACCGCAGGCAGTCTCAATAGCTGAATGAGGAGGTCGTAGCTTCATCGAAGCCGGCATTTGAGTCGATCACTAGGTTCAGCAGTTCTTACCGCGGCTGGGCAATAGATCGGTGACCCACTGAACATTGTTATTCAAACAAATAAAGTTCTCCGTGTTTTGAAACGCAAGTAAATCAGGAGGTCCTAATAATGGATCGTAGAGATTGTGAGGATCCGGCCGATAATTTCCGATGGAAGTGGGTCATCTTAACTCGCCCCACAGCAACATATGTAGTACTAGACCATTATAACAATAGGTAGAATAAATCTCAATAGCTCAATAGTTGGGAGGACTAGAACAGGTCTTGGGTTTGATTCTCTCTCTTTTGACATTATTTTTTTGCTGATTCAAAATCTATGTTGACGGTAAAAACCACACTATATACACGACATTGTAAAGTCCGTTTGGCCTTTTTTATAAAAAGTTGTGAAAATCAATGAATAAGTTGTAAATCCCAAAGCACTAATAAGCTTTCTTCACTTGACGTCTTTTAGTGCACCACTTGACAGTTTCAAAACGGTTTCTAGTGTCCATTGTAACATGATCCGTATCACCCCTCTCTTTTCATACCAAGACTGAGCACGAGGGGTATGCTTAAGATGTCACAGGGGTCAGATCATCATGGTCAGCGTTTTTGTGTCCATTATAATAAGATCTACTTCACCTGTCTTGTTGCAAACTAGGAGTTAAACAGGAGGGGTATATCTGAGGTGTCACAAAGGTTAAGTTATAACGGTCGGCAGGTATACAATGCCGATTCAGACAATACGGCTGATGAATATGCATGGTGGCATCGGTGTTGCATTCGCCCGGAACAGTCTTGTAACGACAGTGTGACAAAAATAACTTGCATGTGGCCCTGCATGCATGCATCTGCAAACCGCTGCGATATGTCATATTTTTGGACTACGTTTTGAGGGCTTTTCTCTAACCAGGACTGGAGGAGTCCACGTTAGTTCCACGCTTATCGAATATCTAATCAGCGTAATATCTAGCTTTATCTCGGTCTAGAACTTTAATTAGACGTAGCGCCACGCTTGCAGACCTTTTGGTCTGCAGCCGAATTGGGCTGGCGCTTCCGGGTACCAGTACCTCTTTCTCACATAAGATCGGCGTAAAGTGGCGGCAAAGCTGTCACGTCAAGTCGCGTATCGTTCGGTTTGCGAGGCTTCCCGGTGGCCTTAACTCATCCGCTAGCCTTGTGGTGGTGAAGATGTCCATGGATGTCGGTAGTCACTTAGGTGATGAACCGCCTGCTCGTTTGCCCATTGTAATCTAAACAAAAAGGGTCCGCTTAGATTGACAAAGAATGTGGCTGCGGGCCTAGTTAAGATGACTTCTGACGTCAGCCCCGGAACCCGCACAATCTCTATAACCTCATGACTAATATCACTCATTGACATTAATCGGGACACACTGTTCTACGTGCTTTACGAAACACGGAGTTTTGATATTTGAAACACCAATTATAATGGGTCAACAATCTACGGTTATCACAGATTAAAGCTCCTTCCTCACCTCCTTCTTATCAACATAATATAAAACAATTAGTTTAAAACTAGTAATTAAATTTGCCGAAGTCAAATTGAATTAAGGCTTTGACTTTGAAGTGAAACTTTGTGCGTTAAGAAAAAAATTGAAGTGGCGCCAAAAAAGCCAGTACGACTCAGGTAATAGAAGTCAAATAGTAACGCCGCGATAATGAATTCCGTAGAACAGATATAAAAGCCTAGCGAGATGGAAGTATATAATATGTATATATTAAATCTATCGGCTTCCGCTAGTCTCGCTAAAACTTGAAAATTTTTAAGTTTTGTTTCTTTGTTTCATTCCTCTTATTTCGGGAAAGGTTTAAAGAATAGAAAGGAAAAGTCGATTGGCTAGACAGTTGAGGTCGCTACCTCAGAATACGTCAAACTAACTTTGGAGTGTTGGGGAGGAGAAAAAGGATGCGGATACTACTGTCACAGACGGTATAGGGGTAGTAACAATAGCAGCTAGGGTGCTCTGGGGTCGCGTACCCGTAGTGGATCTAACCTGTTATCGGGCAGATAAAGGAAGATCCACCCCCTGTAAGTAAAACAAGATGGTAAAAAACCTAATTATTTCTGCTAAAATACCAAATTGGGAAATCGCAAATAATTTCTAACTCAATGTGCAATATTGACATTGTTAGCCGATAGTTGAGCGCAAAGATTGTAAATATTCTCAGAAATATGCGACGCCGTCATCCGACCTATTTCATAAATCTTCTCCCGAGATCACGTCACAGCATTCCGATGATGGCGGACGACGTCTTCTGTAATAAACGAGCTTCACGAGGTAAACCGAATTGAGTTTTGAACAGAAATATTTTCATAGCCGGCTTAAGGTATTCCCGTTAATTAATCTATCAGCGAAAGATTATTTATTATTAGAGCTTTTTATGTGACATTTTGTAAATATTGTAGGGTTTCCTGGTGATGTTTTTGAATGAAAATGTGTGTTGAACAAAACAGATAACAGTGGTCAGAAACTTTACTTGAGCTCATAGGTGGAAATCCAGTATAGTATTCAATCCCAAGACGAGCATTTTAATTTTCAATTTTAAAGAAAAACGTGTTTTATTAGACTCATTGTGATAAGTCTATATTACTCAAAAATTGCTGAATATCATTTAGCTAATGTACATCATTAAACTAGCCATGAATTCGTAGCGAGCTGTAATTCGTAGAACCTCTTTGCTCCTTCGATTCGCAATCCGGTCCCACTCAAGGAGGCCTTCGCGGGTTATTAGGCGCACAATAAGTTCCTGAATTAAACCTAACCTCAATAAAGCTCTTTGTTACCGGGGCAAAGCTCCTTTTTATTTCTAGGGCAGAAATAAATGGCTTTATGGCAACAGGGTCATTATGTTCGGAACAAGTTTTTGCGAGTAACAGCTAATAGTATTAAGAACGGTTTTTTGTTAAATTTGTACACGTATTCCTTCTGCACGTGAGAATGTCACTAACCTGAAATGAGTTCTACCTAATTGTTTCTTAATTTTAATGTCTTTTTGTATGTGCATAGCCTAGATTAATAAATAATGGACCCGATGATGCGGACAGAAACAGTAATTATTGGTAGTCAATAAAGTAAGAGTACATTCAGAGCAGTACCTCGTCGAAAACATCTGCAGTGAAGTGGCGGTTGGCACCGACATTCATTTGTGGTGAAAAAACTCAAAACGTGACTGACATGAAAATCCGATGAAAATTTCAGCAAAGAAAAACCCGCGAAGGCAAGCCGCCCGCTGAATACCGCCGAATTTTTATAGAACGGGAAATATTTGATCCGCAGCGAATTAAATCGATTTGGTTCGTTTCTGATCTGTGCCAAGCGTTGACCGAGTTAGCGGAATCTCTCGTATTACAGAATTTTACAAATGTTTGAATGACATACCTATCATTTTGAGTGATCTATGATCTGTAATTCAAAAATATAATCGAGCTGAAGGTGGAATCGAGGATTGTGCTATATCCTGGACAATAAAGACCACTGGACAATATTTAGAGACTCAATAGCCCTCGGCAGGTACTGGAGCACTAAAACAGAGTTCCATACCTGCTCCGCTATATTATATATTTTAACCCTTAGGTGGCGGTGAAATAAAATGTATATTTATACCTAAAAAGTATTCATAACAAAAGAGTAGGATATTGTAATTTATGTAAAATTTAAACATAAAATAAAATTTTAAGCGGGGTCTCCATTACTTAGCCAATCAAACATAAAACTGCATATTCTATATAACTTGAGACATTTTTAAAAAATCTGGTGCCTAATTTAACAAAGAACTCTTCATTTTTGAAGCCAGCTGGAATTAATTACAATCAGGAGGGAACGGCCAGCCTCAGGATTCCCGTCCCCTTCCCCTTCCCTGTCCCTAATAAAAACATTGGAAAATTGTTAGAGAGACGGGGACGAAGAAATAATTGACATGAATACATACTGCCTAAAAGAAGGGTTTCATAGGTTACCAAAGTGTAATAAATAATAAAAAAATAATATATACAGGACTATATGACACACGGACGTCTGTTCCCAAGGTAGACAACTTAATGCCTGCGTTATAGGTAACAGCTACACCCCGGTGGTGTTCATCCTCAGCCCAGGCTCGGATCCCACCGCGGACCTCATGAAGTTGGCTGATAAGTGCGGGTTTGGTGGTGGCAAATTCAAATATCTGTCCCTAGGTCAGGGACAAGAGGGGGTAGGTTGTTTATATATAATCTACTAGCGGTCCTGGCAGACACTGTCTTGCCCGAATTTTGGCTCGTCTGCTATCATCCAGCCATAAAACGCTATACTGACCGAATGTAAGATAATTTGACAGGGCACGTGGGTCAAAAGGTCTAGTACGGATGTTATCTATTTATTTTTATTTTTATGTAATGTTTCGATTTGATTTCTTTTTTTTCCCTTGATTTCTTTTCTTTTAATCCTGTCCTGAAATGAGAGGAAAATAACAAAACATGCAGGATTTAAATCCGTTCAGCAGTTTTCGAGTTTTAGCAAGACTAACGAACAACGATTGATATATATATATATATTTCCTAATTCAGTTCGAATAATTGGAAGAGAGAGAGAGTTGGTGGTCGGCATTTGAGTCGATTGATTGGTTAAGTAGCTCTTGCTGCGATCGGGTGATAGATGGGTGACCCATTCTAACACTTGTTTATATGATCGTGGGGATTCCGAAGAGACGTCAGGTGGCAATCGATCATCTTAACTCGCCCCACAGCCTCATTCTATGCAATCTAAGCGGGCTCTGGTACTTGACCGGGATAACGCTAGGAAGAAAAAGTTATATATATAAAATAATGATGATTATTTGCCACTTCCAGGCTGCACTAGCTCTGTTGGAAGGTGCAATATCGCACGGGCAATGGTTGATTTTTCAAAATTGTCACCTGCTGGTGTCTTTCCTGCGCGAGCTGGAGAAGCAATTGGAGCTGATGGAGAAACCGCATCCCGAATACCGTCTCTGGCTCACTACGGACCCCACGCCAACCTTTCCTATTGGCATACTTCAAAGATCCCTTAAAGGTATGAAATATCTACAATTTATAGTACCAAGTGTTTAATTAGTGACGAAAAAAGGTTTATATATGAAAAATAATCCGAGGAACTAATCTCAAAATGTCGGAGTCCATACTTTTTAAAAAGAAAAAAAAAAAAGTAAGGTATCCTTTGATTGTAATTTTTGTCGTTGCTATTATATTTTACAGTGGTCACGGAACCGCCCAACGGTTTGAAGTTAAACCTACGGAACACTTACTTCAAAATGCGCGCGCACGCTTTGGAGGAATGCATACACCCGTCGTTCAGGAAGCTCGTCTACGTGCTTGCGTTCTTCCACGCTGTTGTACAGGTCAGAGAATTTATTATTTTTACAATAAATAAATTAAATAAACTCATACAAAAAGAAAATCAAACCGTATATAAACATTTCAAATTATAAATAATAAAAATCTACCATAAAAATATTTAAGAATTTTAAAACAAATATAAGACATACGTTATAAAGCCGCTTTTATGAGTTCACTCAGCGTGCCACAAAATATAATATCGATTTCACGAGCCACGAAGCGCACACGTCAGAAGATTCAAATTCAAACATTCTCTATTCAAATTTTCCTCTACAAGGTCTTTTCGTAATATAGGATATTATTTAATCTATAGAATATGGTATATTGTTCCACGGCTGTCCAAGTCAGCGGTGAAAGGAAAACACGGCACCGCGTCGTGGCGCTTCTCGCAGCGTTGTGCGTTACGTTCAAGAGTAGTCTCTTAAAGGTTTACTCCCCATAGCAAACGTGCGTGAAGATGTTTTACTTCAATAAAAAAAATTGAATATTTATTACCAGGAGCGACGCAAGTACGACAAGATTGGTTGGAATATATCCTACGATTTCAGCGAGTCGGACTTTGTCGTGTGCATGCAGATCCTGCAGTGTTATCTCGACAGATGCTACGAAGCCAAGGGGCCCGTGCCATGGGCCACTCTCAAGTATTTGTTTGGGGAGGTGAGTAGGTGCCAAATGACATAAAAACTTCACTGTGCATGACTCCCTTTTCATGGTTCCGTGGTACTATAGGGAACCCTCATAGTTTCGCTCTGTCTATCCGCCTATAATAAATAAATATATACAGGATCATATCACACACGGACGTCTGTTCCTAAGGTAGAAAACTTAATGCTGTGTTATAAGTAACAGCCGCCGGTTATACACATTTTCTTTAGAAATACGATTGGATTTGAGGAAAATAAACGTTCCCATTGCGAAGGGAGCAAAGTGTGTGCTTAACGGGCGCTGGATCCAGGGCTATAGTCTTGTATATATTTATTTAAATTATCAAACAAAATAATCTGTGATCTCAATCTAAGTATTTCGGTTTTATGCAAGATATTTACGTAGCAACCGAGTAGTACCAAACTTGGTTTTTCTTACCATAAATGACGTAAAACCACCATACGACAACGCCACGTAGGTGTGGTCACGATTCCCACCATAAATAGCAAACATCAAAGGTTTGTGGGTACAAGAATGTTCTTGGGTTTTGGGAAAGCTCCCTTTGATGTGTGTCCCTTTTGAGATTAAGTTACGAAATGTTTGTCTCTAGTTTGGTTTAATATTGTACAAATTAACTAGTGAAATTATGAACCGATGTGGCCGGTACAATTAAATACGTTGTTAAACCATTCCGGCTCCTTACTTATCCCAGATAACATTATTTTCAAAGGATTGTTTGGTTCCGAAATTAATCTTTGTTGGAAATAAAATAACCCAGAGTATTATATACACACACGTCCCAGTTGCTTCTTACTTGTGCAAGGCCTCCTAAATAGTAGACTGACGACATAATTAGTGTAATAGGAACCCATTAAATGTTAGTCGCACAGACTCGATCTCCGTGGAAGTCTATGAAGGAGGCCTATGACCAGCAGTGGACGTCATTATAACACCATAAATACGACTGTGCGATCTTAAGAGATAAATGAGATCTTGTCTCCCAATATCCTCCGTCTTCATATTCACATAATTTGGATCGAGATGACTTCAGAAGCGACAGAGTTCGTTGCTAAAAAAGTTCCTCGTTGTAACTAGGAAAAACACTCAGTGCAACATAAACCTTACCAGTTCTCCATTTATTCTTAAGATTTCTTCTACGTAATTCCATTCTTAATTTCAGTTACCGCTAGCCGGAACAGCCATGCGATTTTCTTAAACGACTCAACGATGTTACTAAAGTTGCATTCACAGTTATAGGATACTAAAGCCAGCCAATTTATTAACCATTCCCTTTAAGTCTAGGAACGGTGTCCATTTGACGCGTCGCGTTAAATAATACGAATAACGAGATGGACTCTTCAATGAATACAGCTGATGTAAAACTATTATATTTATCAACCAGTTTGTCGCATTGTATCGCAAACTAGAACGCTGTAGACATTGCTATCATCTAGCATATCTTTGCTTGAATCTGTGAACGCAATCTGACTAACAACGACGTATCATAAGTTAGGACTAACAAACTGGGCTACTTGTTTACCACAGATAACACTATCTTGAAAGGATTGTAACGCTTCCGCGAAGGAAATAGTCCTTGTGGGCCCACACAAACAAGGCTATCGTCAAAATAACAAGCGTTCGGAGAATTCCTTTGAACTTTTCCTCGAAATTCTCTGTCGATAAATAAGTATTTCATATGGTTGTCAACGGTTTCTTATAGTGCTGTATACAAATACAGCTTAGATTTACTTTCATTTTATAATAGTAATTTCACAAGTTCACTTAGTGACACATATGTTGCAGTATTAATATGAAGATATCCTTACATTTTGGATACTATAATACTAAATTTCATATTTTTTATCAATGCTATATCACAATCAAAATCATATGCAACTATGTATATTGTAATACATTAGAATATTTACAAGACGTCTTAGAGACCAGAGGTACGAACATTTCGAACCGTTCGAACTGAACGAGTCGACTGTCGGTGAAAATATTCACGCTAGGCCCACAGGAGGCAAGACTTAATCGTGTCACGCTTTTGCGATGCTAATGCAACCCGCATTGACACTAAGCAGGGTCCGCTGTAGACCTAGCACAAATATTTTCAAAGTCGATTCGGCGATTACGAACGGTTCGAAATGTTCGTGCTAGGGCCTCAGGACACTACTGCTACTAATTATACTACTAGTATAAACACGAGTTATACCAAATATTCCTCTTAGGATGTTTGTAATTTGACGCCTGGTCACCGTATTAATTTAGGGCGACGCTCGTCTAATCTGAAACTGGCTGACCATCATCAATAAAAAAAATTAATAGTAAAAAAAACTAATCTAAAAGGCGGGAAATAGCCCTGTAGCGATCTTGCCAAAGGATGTTATGATTAATTTAGCCATAAATGTTTATAACAGTTTCAATCAATTCAAATAATGACACACACGTCAAGTCGATCGCACAAATATCATAAGGACAACGAATAAATTATATGCAAACGTAGTAAATACTACTACATACTAGAGATCGGCTGGTCGAAAGTCGTCCTCAAACCCTTTTGCGTACAATGACATATATTGTTCTATACAATGAAAAATAAAATTTGGCAATTAATATAACGTACGGTTGTCACGATTACGCTTTGACATCATCCAATGCATGTGTGTTTAAATGGTGTACATCGTTTGGCATTGGGGTACGTGTGGTTTTATTCTGATAATTTAATATATTAATACTGTTTATTATAAAAAAAGTTAACATTCGCGCACCTACCTCTATATGAACTACAACTGCGCCACATTTTAGACACCTCCGTCGGCGCAATTTTCGTAAAATGGTTCCGCGTTTCCTAAAGTTTCCGCTTTACGTATTTATATATAAGAATTCTAATTCTCTTCAGTAATATTTACCGATACTAAAGTAAATTCCAACAGTCAACAAAATAGTTTAATGATTATTGATAAAATATTACTATTTAATAATTATTTTTTAGGTATTTATTATACATACATATGCAGTGCATTCATTTAAATAATGATCAAGTATAGATACAAAGTCGCTAATAAATATTTAATCGATTATCTTTGTTTATTCACAAAAATAACTAAAGTTTGATAATCGATAATATTATGCTAACTAATAATTTTAAACAGTTATGAGATGAAAGTGTTAATTGTGTCACGCTCTTAATTAATGCTAATGCAACCCACATTGACGCTAGGAAGGATCTGTTGTGGGCCTAGCACGAAAATTTTCATCCTAAGTAAAGTTGAATCGTTAAACTTGCTGCTTCTATTCGATGGCCCAACCTTTTCATATCAGTGGTATCAAGAATTTGATGATTCAAAAGAGTTCCCAAGAGCCAAGTTGAATAAAAAGCATATTTTAATTTGAAATGATAGCAAAAAATATTTGCAGTCTAGCAATCAGTCTAAGCGTTTTATTTTTTAGTCTGTTTTCGGGATCGCCGGCATCTTTGTGTAACGGCTGCGGTGGCCTTGCTCGGTCACCCGATACGTCGCATTTTATGCTGATGACGTAGGCCAAACCACAGGTTAAAGGGTAAGTCAAACAGCATTTCATATAATTATTTATTAATAGCGGACCCGGCAGGCGTTGTCTTACTCGAATTTTGACTATCTGCTATTAGCCAAATAACCAATCTTCTTTATGTCTTGTCTACAAAACATGATGCTGGCTAGAATGTTTTATAAAACATTTTACTACAATGCAAAATTATTGTTTTAAGAAACAAATGAAGGGTCGAGTACTAACGCCATCTATTCTAAGATAGTTCTGCATTTCATAGTATTTTTATTTACCCTTTTGACCATTTTCTTTTCTTATAGACCTTCCTGGAAATACAGGGAATAAAACAAAACAAATAAAATTTAAGTTTAGCCGTTCCTAACTTTTAACGAGACTAAATAAAAACGTTTAATTTTTATATATGAATATAAAATATATAGATATAGATAGAAGACATAAGTACAATATATATAGAAACGATATAAGTTTTACTATTTTGTTCACATTTAATTCTAAATGTACTAAAACAAGATCTAGCTATATTCAGGTATCGGTAGGTCTACCAACTTTTTAGTCAATTTCCAGACACCGACTTATAAGAAACTTGGAAAATCATGGGTGG
>JANCMC010043217.1:18953071-19008948 GCA_024363005.1 Charaxes varanes | reverse complement strand
AAACCTTGAACATAAAATGAATTTGCATTTTATGCATATCTGTATCGTGCCGTAAAAAAGGTAAAAAATCTAGCCAGACAGATTTTTCACCTAAATTGCCGCTTGAAATATGTCGTGTTAAGGCAATTACTTAGGTTTTTTATTATGTCAGACATAAGGTACCTAATATACTAAACTTCTTCAACAAAAAATTGAAATAGAAAATTAAAAATATATAATTTCTTTTCAGAAATATTTTCACGATTTCTTACAATTTGCTCAAGTCTGAACTAACACTGAGCTAACAAAAAGTGCAGCTTATTAGATGAACTTTATCTTATTAAAAGCAATGGGCACTTCCCCGAGACATCTAAATAGCTGAAACCTGAAAAAGTACCAAGCCATCGCGTTGAGAAATCTCACCCGCAATTTATTGCAGTTACACAAAATGTGCTTTCAGATAAACCACGTCTAGCGCATTCTTTAAAGTCCCCGTTTACGAGACTTAGACAAAGAGCTGTTGACCTTTCGCAATGACCAGTCTCCTTCCCGATCACTTTATATGAACTCTTAGGACTGGACTACACTGGTGAAATCATTTGTAGCCCTAAAACTGGCTTAAGGTTCGTCCGCGTAAAATCAGGTAAAAAAAGAGATTTAATCTTAGCGTGATTATATATAGCCTATAGCTTTTTTAGATAAATGGGCTATCTAACACTGAAATAATTTTTCAAAAAAGCCCAGTAGTTCCTGATTCGCGCGTTCAAGCGTACAAACAAACAAACTCTTAAGCACTATATATTAGTATAGATAACCATTTCAATACATTGTGTAATCAGGATTTATTATATCGAAACACATTTAAAAGATTATACAATCGTAAATTTTTATTTTTTCTGAATAAAAACTCTCGTAACATCTATAATACTTATAACTTTAACATTTATTTATATCCGCAGTACTTTCACTGCTCTACATTAGCCTCCTGCAAAAAATTATTCACAAAATAATATTTAATTTATTTTTAGAAAATTTACAACAGATATAAAAAATTCAAGGCAGTGGCAGAATGGTGGCCGAGGGTAGGAAAACGGAGCATTAGTCGTCCAGTCAGCATATGGGTCGACGACATAATATCTGTCGCGGGTCGAACCCGGTCCAGATTGGCTCAAGACCGTAAGGAGTGGTATAAGCGGAGAAAGGCCGTTGCCCAGCAGTGGAAAAGATAGGACTGTGGATGATGATGATGAGGATGTAAAGAATTTCTGTTTTTTTATTCTTTTTTTATTCATGTTATCAATTTACGTATTTATAATTTGCGCATGATGTAACTATCTGTAAGTGAAGTTATGTATATTTTAAAGATCCTAAGCATATGTTTTTGACGTGCCTAAATTGTACTTAACTTTGTAAATAGTATATAAGTAAATAACTAAATAAATAGACTCTTTTCCAACCCCTAAACTAAATAGTAAATTTTTGTTATATCAAAAAGTTATATTTTTAGATGGTAGCTTATCTTAGTCAGAATAAAGAAATGCATTAGACGATAAAATTAGATTGGAGGATTACGTTTTGTCTCTGAGTGTACCATCTCGATACGTGGGTTGCATACGTTGCATTTGAATTTTACGAGAGAAATTCACTGTCAACGTTTCTCTCCCTTGAAAATATGCTAGGATTATGCATAGAAACTATTGCGCTAAAAACACAGTTGTATTTGCCAGAGCGTACTAGTTTGATACGGTATAGCGTTGGCTGGTTATTCTTTCGTCTTAACTGACTTTCAAAAAAAAATTTTTTTTGGACTATTATCTCAAGCATCTATTTTCGGTGTTTGCGATATAAATTCCTTAATATTGAGTTTAGATTTCACGTGAAATAAGTATGGCTTAGAGTTGTACCGAGTTATGCCTTTTGTATAAGGCTTCCGTGAAACATTTAGGTAATGGAAATTTGATTGATCAGTATTACTTCGAATACTATTCAGATATCACACCGGACAGCAATACTTGATAGCTGTCCGATAACTGGTCCGATCCACTACGGGTACGCGACTCCGGAGTGCCCTAGCTGCTATTGTCACACCCCCTACACCGTTCGTGACATTAGTATCCGCATCCTTTGTCTTCTCCCCATCTACCTTTATATCCTTTTTCTCCATCCATTTCCCCTACTCCTGTCTTTCTAATTAGAGGTAGCGCCACACTTGTAGCCGAATTGAGCCAGCGCGTCCGGGTACCAGTACCTCTTTCTCACATGAGATCGGCGTGAAGTGGCGGAAATGCTGTCTAGTGATGGTATTGTTGTCGCGTTTCGTTCGGTTTGTGAGACTTCCCAGTGACTCAAACTCGTCATTAAAGGCCGGCAAAATTGGACTATTTCGTTCGCGCCTCACCAGCGACCTTTCACCACTTATACAGTCCACTAAAACAACTAAAATTCCCCTACAATTATTTGGCACAAATTTACAAAGTTGATATATATATATCAACTTTGTAAATTTGTGTCATACGCAAAATACAAGTATTTAATTCGAAACCATCGTTTTTTATTCGCCGATATCCTGCTGCAGCTGTTGAAGACTATTCCGCATCGTATTATATCACCACGAAAGTACCAAGATTTTTTTTTAATTGGACCGTTTGCTTCGCAGGTAACTCCAACCTGGTGTACACGATAATCCGCAAGCGCGCCGTGTTCCACTCGCTGGCCAACCTGCCGGCCGAGCACGCCGCCATCGCGCGCTCGCTGGCCGCCGCCAAAGGCAAGGGGCACAGCAACAAGGCGTTGCCCAGGTTTGCCACTTCGATTGACGAACTAGCCATTAAATATGTTACAAATTTTTATCTTATTACTTGTTTGTAACTGTAATTTACGATGTACTTGTAACATTGGGAACAATAAAGATTATTATTAAGGGAAAAAATGGCCACCGACGACCTGGTCGTAGACGAGTTTTCGGGCTTAAAAACATACGCCAGTGGTTTAATTTTATCATTGTTTAGAGGAGCTATCAACAAAGTAAAGTCATGATGGTTGCCAACCTTCGCTGGTAGATGGCACTATAAGTAAATTGTCGATCTAAAGGCCCTTTCCATTATACTAACTTACATCACAACGTTGCGTTAAGCGTCACGACGTAGCGTGAAATGCTTGCCTTTCACAGCTGACGTAAACAGAGATGCAACAAAAGTTGATTCTAGAAGTTACATACATATACATGAATAATTATCACCATTTTTTCCCCCTCTGGGTGCATATACGGGCAAAGCGCCGCACAAACATATGTTAAGTTATTGAGTCCGTCATCAACCATTAAACCGTCCATCCGTCTTTAATTTTACCACAACCTTTAATAATGTCCGATGGCACTTACCGCACATCATAGATTGTCGATACCAACAACATTGATCTCTCAGAAAAAAAAAATATACGAAAACGTTTGCAATTTTTGACTGCAAACGTATGCATACGCCTACTGACGTGTACTCGTCGAACGCGTGAACGGTAAGTTTGTCACAAAAATTAATTCATTAAAAAAAGTAGTTGGTTATGTGGGATCCGTAAAAGCCAGGTTCCAACCCTGACCCCATTGGTCACTTCTGATACGACTAGTATTCTTAATAAAAAAGTATTAATTAATTTTATCGATTTGTGGTTATGTTATTATTAACGCAAATGTATCTACAGATCGCGCAGTGCCGAGTCGGTAGCCGAAGCGGCCATGGAAGGTTCCCGGCCCGCGCAACCCGCAGAACCCGGAACGTTGAACCCTACGCTACCAGAAACTCCGGGTAAACAATAGTAGCCCATAGAACCGGTTGTTAACCGGTTTTTTTATACTGTTAATTGCGCAGAAACTTCAGCATAAATAAAGTAAAATATTCTCTTAAATCAACTACATAATCTGTCAGGAATTAGAACATAGACAAACACTTACCTTCGATTAGCTCATGGAGACTACATGAGGAGTTAACATCTTTGTATATTAAAAATGTCCGTCGAATTATAGATATAAAGAAGCGCCACATCAGGATCCTGGTAAATTTTAAAGGTGCTGCGCGGTTCTGTAAGGGTATCAGTTAACTCATCTACTATTGCTACACTCATATCATACCATTTGTCTACACCAGCGCCATTCTGGACGGTTGTAAACTACTATTTAAGCTATAATCTAGGACACTTTTTTCAACTTTTCTCCCATAATAGATATTACTCCTTATTGTATTCTCCATAGGTTAGTTTTACATTAGCAAGCAGTTTTTTACACAAAGGATTTTTCCAGTTTTTATTGATTATTGAAAGTAAACACAGTATAACAGTAACAGCGAACAAAATCGATTTATTATAATATGCGAACAGAACTATTAATTCTGTGTATATAAAATTGATTGCGTTGATTCATATATTCATAATTATTTATTGAATAGCTTAAAATGACTGATTTTTTTCATATTTCAGCCATTGCGTCAATGACAGAGAGGGGATCCGCTCACCCTCCTGCACGGGAGACTTTATTGCCCCAACGATCTGGTGGAAGGTCAGGTTGATGAAATGACCTCCTGCGTATACCTCTATAGGATGCCATTGAAGCAGGAAACCCTTCGTTGCCCGACCAGTTCCGATTTGATCTCATCCCTTCGATCTTATTTCTTCGAACGTCTCTCAGGTTATTAATAGATAGTCCTTAACTGAATTTCATCCTCCTACATATTTATTATTATTATTATATTCTAAATCTAACCCGATCGACATTTGCTACTTTAGCTCATTTCGCAGTGCAGCAAATTTAGTGGTCAACGCAGCTGACCTATTTAAATATTTAGGTTCTGTTGATGTCTCTGGGACAGTCCGATGTTCTCACGCATGAAAACGGCGTCAACAAGTTTATCGCGGAGAAGGAAATGGAGCAAAAGGAGAAACTGCTTCAAGCCGAGAAACAAGTAAGAGTTGGCACATTGTCTTTTATAAAGTACCCGCCTTGCAGGTGTTTGGCAGTATTGAACATAATCAAAGCGAATTACCTACATTGCATTGTGCATGTGAAGACAATTTTGTTCGTCTGGTTCTGTAACTGGTATCTCATCTCAAAACTGTATGGCCTTACATACTGCAGTACGTACCTTACGAACACTGAAACATTTTAATGTTTTTTAAAAAAAAGTAGGATATTTTTTAAATAGTAATAAAATTTCTTCAAGAAAATATTCTCATTTTACATATTTTATCGGTACTCAAATACAACGATCAATTAAATCTAATTATAAAAAGTAACTTTCGATTTTGTTAAGTGTTTTGTGAGTTACAAAATCAAAAGCCTTGGTCGTGTCTAAGAATACAGCTATTCATAGTTTTTTATTATAAACATTTTACCTTTAAAGGGGTGAAAAAAGAAGAACATTATTTTGAATTTAGAAACGAAAAGACCTTATTTTTTGGACTATTAATTTAAAGTTAAGTAAATACTGATTTGGGTGTTTGCGGAAAATCTATCTCTAAGGGGGTGAAATAGGGTTTCTCAGTTATTATGTTGGGTTATCGAAGAGTGAGTACCTATTACTGTAAATTTGGCAAAGAGAAACTTCATAGTTAGTAGGCGTTTACTAAGAACGGATTTTGCGACAAGATTGGATTTAGAAGTTCTAACAGCTCTCGGAAATTTTGTTTGTTTAATATACAATACTTATAATAAGAAACAATTTAAGACATTATGTTGTTCGTTCTGTATTGCGAGTATTGTTCAAAACGGCAGAACGAATTTTGATGGAACTTTCAGAGGCCGATAGCTGAGTGTATAGAAATAACATAGTGTACTTTATTTATGGCACAACATTTTTTTTATGTTACAAGGGTCAAACGAGCAGGTGGTTAGTAACTACCGATGCCTATCCGCGCAATAAGAAGGCTCACCGGTCTTCAACTAGCGGTTTAGGTCACTGGGAAGTCTCAACCGAACCAAACGTAAAAACAATACCATCACTTGACGTGACAGCATTGCTACCAATTCACACCGATCTTACGTTAGTGAGATACTGGTACCCGGACGCGCCGGCACAATTCGGCTGCAGCCCAAAAGGACTGCAAGCGTTGCGCTACCTGTAATCAATCTGTTAAAAATTTGAATGTCAAAGTCGCGGGTAACACCCAGTAAATCTGTCTGTCACGTTTTCAAAAAATCGCTGAACCAATTTTAACGAATGTCGTAGAGATAGGTCGGACCTCGGATAAGGCCGTAGGCTACTATTGTATTTAGAAAGGGCGATAGGAGTAGCAAGTTCGTACGGGAGTCGGCCTCCCCGAATTAACCTCGCGCGCCGCGCGCAGACGCTGTCGCAGGCGGAGTGGCCGCCGCTGCGCGCCGAGCGGGTGGAGATGGCGGCGGTGCAGCAGTACCGGGCCGACGCCGAGCAGCACCTGCAGCACCGCGACAGGTGAGTGCCGTTGCGCCGCGCGCTGCAGTGCTGCAGTGCTGCAGTGCCGCAGTGCCGCAGTGCCGCAGTGCCGCAGTGCCGCCAACGCCCGCCCTGTTGCAGCAACCGCCGCAAGGCGCAGGACTACGTGCGGCGCGGCATGCCGCGCGTGGCCGGCTACTACTCCGAGGTCGCGTCGTTCCACACGCGCCAGTACGAGCTGCTCAACAGCGCCGCGGCCGCCGCGCTCGTGCAGGTGGGTGCCGGCCGCTTATGGCTTTCGCGTAAGGACCCACGGAGCATTTCGGAGTTCATGTTAACATTACACTCAACATGGATTTTTTGTTAAAACAAAAAAAACTCGAACTCAGTAAGTTCCTTTAAAACCTAAAAGGCTGCGTTCCATGATTCTTTGGCAAACCTTAAGTATGGACTTCTGCTCTTCGTTTAATGACTGAAGAGCTTTTATGTTACGTTAGATAAAATAATTATCTTTAACCTCAAAAACAATAAAACAGGTTTAAAGATTACGATCTTTTTAGCAGGCTTTTAAACAATATTTAGAATCGTTTGGCCATATTAAAGACAAAAAGCAAACAGGGAACAGTTCGCCAATCGATAAGTGACACCAAAACCATAATTTTGTTAATTTTTGAAAAAATAGTACGTATGTTAAAGATTCTCATTCGTATCGGCTTATACTCGTAAATACTGCACTTGCTGAAAATCTCTAAAAATCACATTAATTAATTAATCACTCGTTTTTGCTAAAAATAGCAAACAGAAAATACTTTAAGAAATATATTTACATATATTTCAATAAAACCATATACAATAAAACCATGGACATATCGCTAGTTTTAGAATATATAAATGAAATAGAATCTCAACAAGCATTACGAACGCAAATGATAGAGAATGGAAGGATTTTAAAATGCGTCTCGCGTTCGAACCATAAAATATTTGCATCTAAACGAGTGCGGGATCGCAATAAGGTGGAAATGAAAACTCTAACTACGTAACAAGCAGGCAAACCAATTTACATAGATCCACGGATGAAAGGAAGTAAAAAAGTTCGCAGTGTTTTTACTTCAATGACACCCTAACATAGCACTGCACTGATTTTGTGACACATGTGTTTGAATAAGAGAAAGTAAAATCTAATGCAGGAGAGCTAAAGTTAAACAGATTCTTCTTATTCCCAGCATTATATCTGCAGTCCGCTTAGTAGTCCTCTACGTATAGTAGATTGGAAATGCTAGGGGGGGGGGCACGGACGGAGGTACGGACAGAGGGAAATTATACAGGTTCCTTATAGTACTGTGGAACTCTAAAAAACCTTTTGTCAGTAGATTTCCATATAATGAATACAAGCCAATAAACTCACGTATCCAACAATTAAAACATAACAATAGACAGCACCATTCTAATTCTCCACAATCAGCTGGAAATGTAGATAATTTGTTTGATGAGTAGAATTGTTGGAGAATATTATTCACGAAGCGAGGACTTAAATTACCCGATGCCCCAGGGGAAATGCCACTGTCGCTGTTTCTTGGAAGCTTGATTAGTTTTGATGTAGCACTATGAAATATTTGATCATCTTAGACAGATTCTACTAGAGCTGCGACTAAAGTAATCTCAGTGCCCAATAAATTTAACTTCTTTTTTTATCATGTCTATCTAAATAGTGTTGCACGCCTCACACCGCAAAATGGGTCTGCTCTATTCTCACTTAACGGAAATTGTGCGATTTCGTCACCTAAAAATCACTATAATCCTTTTGTATAGCAATTATTGATAAATGTAAACAGACAGATTAAGATGAAAGTCGCGTTTTAATATTTTTGATATTTTGGCGGTATTTTCTTAAACGTCTGTTTCTGTGATGCCTGTGTGTGTGGATCTGGCACGATTACGTTTGTAACTGTCAACTTATCACGTTAATGTTTCTTTATTAGCTTCAGAAATACGGCACGTTGTTTCCTATTGAAAACGGGTGTGTAATTTGGTATCGTTTATTTGTTATTAACGAAAAACTAAATTTTAGCTAGACTTATCACCGGGCGGAATATTACCATGCTGCTGAGCTTCTTCTAAGAAATGGCGCCTAACGCCAATGGCGGCCTGCATGCTTGATAGTTCGTAATGTTTAGAAAATATGACGCGTGCATGATTTTCCAAAATATTTATGTTCTACAGGAATTTGAAGAAAATTCTATAAAGTCTAAAATCCGCAATAAAAAACTTTTTTACTGTGTGTACAATAAACAATAAATATTAAAATAAATAAATAGGATGGACCGAATAGTCAACGACTGTGCTTGTTTCGATAATATAGATCCTTTAGGTCTGTGTGGATGACCCGCTTTGCTTCTTTTAATAAAATACTAAATAAATAAATATATACAGGACTATATGACACACGGACGGCTGTTCCTAAGGTAGACAACTTAATGCCTGTGTTGTCCACTACGCAGTCCACCAGGCGCCCCCGCCAATGCCACGACCTATGGTATTTGGACCGATATTCAATCATGCTATCCGTTCTTTTAATACCTCCTGTACATAACTCGCCGTTGTTTACTTAGTTGGTCATTTATCGGAGTTTCATACTTTATTTGTACGCTTCACCTGTTTGAGTAGTTTTTTGCCAGCTTTTCGGACTTTTTGTTATCAGCTTGTATGTCGCTCTTATACATTTTTTGACTATGATTTCGCGTATTCTTCACACTTATCCATTATTCATGTGATCTTTTATAATTATTATTGTACACTTTAAAACGGAGCATGATGAAAAATATTTTTGATTTTTTGGTAGTTTTTTTTTTGTAGAAGTTAGTATGAATTAAATGCGTAATTTACATAAAATTACCCTTGTAATTGATTAGTGTTATTTAGGAAATATTCGACGGAGACAGAGAAAAGACGCATTGCAGAGGACGTGGCTGTGGGGCGAGTTAAGATGAACGACTGCCATCTGACGTCTTCCCCGTAACCTCCACATTCTCTGCGACGACTAATATCACTAAGGGTCATTAATCGGGACTTCCTATTTCCCCTGCCTTCCGAAACACTTAGGAAATCGGATGTTTGAAAAAAACAGTGTTACATCACCCATCACCCATGTATCATTCGGCTGTGGTAAGAACTGAATCTAGCAGTCGACTCAAATGCTGGCTATTGAATAAGTTAGAGCTCTTCTAAGTAAATGATTACCATCATATTTTTCAGAAACTTCCTCTTATGATGTCTTTGCTTGAGTGAGATAGGTTTTTTATAAGAGCAAACTTAGATATATAACTTGTATTTTCTTTAAATAAAAACATTTACTAGGATTCGACACGACAATAGAACATCTATCATTGAGTGTGACTCTACTCAAGGAGTCAAAGACTCGACTTAAGTCTATTAGCCTAAATCCAAGGTTTACCTTTGTCTATTTTTGTATATTTGTATTTATTTTCGTATATGTATGGGACCCATCGTATGTAGATAAACTTCATAGTAGTCGATCATAGTAGCATCTTATGTTACAAAGGTTGTTCGTTTTATCTCTTATTACCATTGTAGAAATTGGTAGTTAATTTAAGTATCTTCACGTGTTATTAAATAATTATTGTTGTAAAATTGGAACTAAGTTCTTCATTTTATGGGAACTATATATAAGTGCTGGACATGCAGTTGTAAAGTACGTTCCAGCCATGTTTTACAGTTATGGAAGTGTTATATGTTAAAGGGATATCTCTTTATAGATATCGATACAGTGATTGTAAAAAATAATACGTACTCCCTCCGTAGAATAATGCGGAATCATAGGAAAATACGACCGAGAGAGCGATGATTGCATTTTTCTGTTACTTTTTTAATGATAAATGTACGCTACAGTTATGCTTTTTAAAAACTTCTGTTAGGAATGGTCACGAAAGCCCGACGGGTTTGGGGCTTGAACGAAAAATATTTTATGACGAATGAAATGAAAAATATTTTGCATATTCTAGCCCGTCCTTGTATCGTTGAGCACTCGTGACTTAGATTGAAGACAATTGGTATAAAGCTGCGCCAACAATATTATTTGCCTGAAGTGCTTCTTGACTTCGGAGTTATAAAGACGACACGCGCGAAGGTGTTTAAATAAATTGCGATTGTGCTTTATAACTTAAATGAAAATATATTCCTCCGATACGCGCTTTAAACAATTTTGTTGCATTGTATGGTTTCTCTTTATTTTGCTAAGATTCAAAGCGATCAAGTTTCTTCGCACGTCGCGGATATCTGCTAAGCGCCGCATGTAATTTTTTATATCGTCACTGTGTAACTGTCGCGTAAGTTAATATTGATTAATTTTCAGGAAAGGCAAAAACCTGAGTGTTGTCGAATACTTCAATATATTTAATATATTTAATATTGGCCGATATTTATATTAGCTTGAGTAGTTAGTGCTAAAAGTGAAAGTTGGTACTTTTATAATATATACATATATAATGCAAATAAGTGTTATATACTATCCTGTCGTGGTAGTTTTTCAATTAGTCCGCTACTGTTTATATAAGAGCCTCTCATCGGCCCGTAAACTAATTGCTTGAGGGCACTAAAATCAGCTTCTTCGTTGTAGTAAATAAGGCTATTTGTTTAAAGCTTTGCTCCAGAGGGAAATACCTTAGAATTCGTATATATATTGGGCCTTTACCTTTTAGGCCATGGAGTGTTTCCTGGCGGGAGTGGAGCCGCTGGGTACGTCCAACGTTCGGGACTCGAGCGGTCGCAACCCGCGCTGGTCGTCGCAAGCCATTGAACGCTTCGAGGAACTCGTGCACGTGAGTTAAATATTTATCCTTTCAAGTACGCAGTAATCTTATCATTAATCACTACAATACGGATTGGAAAAGACGTATTTTGGTTAAGAACACGAGACGGTTCAGAAATGTTGTATGAAATTTCATTTTTGCGCAGACTATCATTAATGCAGTGTTTTTTGTTTCGATATAAATCTATCACAAAGGTTTAAGGTCTCCCATTAAGTCTAGTATAAAATGTATAATATGCATTGGTACAAAAAGATACTAGCTGAAAATAAAAATCAATTGAATGAAAACCGAAAATTAAAGAAATGGCGCGCATTCTATTACGTTGTAAAACTTTAATACTTCATATTTAGCACGAAAATGATAAAAAAATAACGGTGTAGTTGAAAGAAAAGTAGATTGCGCACCTTGCTGAAGTGATTAATTAATGTACTCCTGTTAATTTTGTGACTAGTTTACAGCGTAATACTCGTGCCGTAAAAACTCATCTTACGCTCGGGGCAGCAATCTACTATAAATAGACATTTCTATCGTGCAAGTCATCTATAGAAAAAAACATTTTACACATCTTAATCTTAATGTTATATATAAATATATAAATTAAGCATCACACTGTTTGTCCACGATGGACTCCTAAACTACTTAACGGATTTTAACCAAATTTGCACACCGTATGCAGTTTCATCCAACTTGAAAGATAGGATAGCTTACGTCTCTGTTTATAGTCGCAAATAAAAGTGAGGCGCTGAAATGTATGCACGTGCATAACTTCCGAACGACGACACAAAATTGGATAATTTATATTTTGTTGCCTTCGTAATATAGTTAGGACAAGTTTTGTATATCAAAAAAAGAATGACAAAGCTATAGCGAAAAGGAACGGAAACAGAAACAAAACGGGAACGGGGAATAATATTATAGGATACTAGAATGTAGTAAATAGTAAGTAACCCAACGTTCAAGCAGGACACCGTCTGCCGGGTCCGCTATTATCATATGTTACTGAAAAGACTATGAAAATGTTTTAATTACTGTGCCAATTTACTTTAATCTATCTGGTTAATAGTATGTCCATCGTGCAGGTAGCCCGATGGAAGCCGCTCGTGTCCCATACGTGTACATACAGACGGTCTGCTCCCACCCGCGGGGAGAGGGAGAAGGAGATACCTGGCATCAAGTTGTACGACGTGACCGACAGTGAGTAAGAGAAGAAGATGAGATTTAATGTTAACCAATTGAAAATCTATGAGAAACTTAACTTCTTCTATTACGATTCGATTTAAATAAATAACTAAACAAATAAATACATACAGGACTGTATGACACACGGACGTTTGTTTCTAAGGTAGGACAACTTAATGCCTGTCTTATAGGTAACACACTCCTGTTATACGCAAATTTTCATGTATTGTAGAAATATATCAATACATATATTACCCACTGCGCCAACGGGCGAGCCAAAATTTAAGCAATGTAGCTTAGTGTTTCATACCCGTCATCGATTTCCGCAAAGTAACTACTAATTCTACCAGTTATTTCAAAATTTGGCAATATAACGCGTGATCAAATGAATTGAATTTGCATTTCCGGAAATGTCTTCTAAAAACTTTCCCTTTTCAGATGGTACTATAGATGTTACCGACACGCTAATATCCGAGGGCTTAGGTGAGGCCAGCACGACTCCAAGATCTTCACCTCCCCCACTCACACCCAACACACCTTTTGGCGATCTGAGTAATTCGCGGTAAGATAGAGCAAGCCATAATTTATCTTTATACGTATACTAGTTATTTCCCGCGACTTCGTCCGCATAAAATTATACTTGCAAGTGCCCTCCGACGCCCTTATTAAAAATCCGCCCTTTAGCGGATGTCTGCTACCCACAAACTACCTGCTTGACAAATTTCATCTGTGTACGTCTCGCGGTTTTTCGACATTTCGTGTTAGGTGACCTTGCGCTCTTACACAGGGTGACTGGGGAGACACTTAGGATACTGGAGGGATTATATATCTATTTTTTACGGATATTTTATTATTTTAGTATAAGCTCTGGTTAAAATATTGAATTTTTGTAGTTATATAACTTTTTCTGAATAAAGTTTTCATTCATTCATTAAAAAGGAGACGATTCACAATTGGAGTGTATGTTTTTTTGTATGTATGTATATAACGCGATTACTCCGCCATTTATGAAACGATTTTGATGATTTTTTTTTTTTTGTTTGGGAGACCATATTTCAGAGGTGGTCCCATATGAATTTTATCAAAATCAGCCCACGGATTTTTGAGAAATCACTGAAATTGTAAAACATTTATACATACATTGTTATACGTCAATGATGTTTTCATTTATGCCGAAAGCTCACCTATCATAAAAGCAGTGCGTTAAATTCGCCCACCCATATCATACATAGACAAAATACATCTACTTGAAACGGGCTATCTAACACTGAAAGAAGTTTCCAAATCGGACCAATATTTCCTGAGATTTGCGTATTCAAGCAAAGAAACAAAGAAACTTGAAGAGTTTGTTTGTTGCTTAATATTTAGTACTATTTTTCCTACACTCCAGGAAGGCTGGAAGAGATCTCTTTTAGAGATAAGTTTTTCCTATGTATACTTCTTCTCTATACTGTGTATTTTTCTGTATTTTAGTTTTAGGTACATTAATAAATAAATAAATAAATAAATATTTGTATAGATAAAGATAGGACTAAATCTAAACATATATAGCCGATGACCGAAACATCGACCACTGATCAAGCTTCGTCCTCCCACTCCCCGTTGAAAAAAAATCTTTAGTGGCTTAAATTTTTTTTTTATTTCAGGTGGTATCGAGAAACTGCTGGAGGTGCCTTGCGGGAGATACGGGAAGGTGAAGGTGGGGGTCGTTACAGCGTGTCAGCTGATGCCCTGACAATTCGACGCGCTGAACTCCTGGACGATGGTCGCTGGGCATGCCGTGCTGCCAACGCTCATGGCCACCTGACGCTGAGAGTCCACCTGTCTCTGCGGGCACATCTAACTGTCCACGCTCAACCCCACACACAGGTAATCTCCATTCATATTCATATATTTATCTCCCTAAAACATTTATACTGTCCTGGTAGCGCTGTGGGCAGTGACCCTGCCTTCCGCTCTCGGGGTCGTGGGTTCGTTTGCCGCCTCGAGTCTGGCTGTATTATCTATATATTTGTAATTATATACTTTTTTGAAGAATATTAGGAATACTTTCAGGTATGTCTAATATTCCCTTTTTCCCCTCCTACTAAGTTCAAATTAAAAGCTCGTATTAGAAGGCTCGATTGCCGCCTCGAGTCTGGTGTATAATCTATACGTATGTATTTATATATTTCTACAAAAAAATGGTGTATCACAGGCGTCTGTTACATATAACAAAGGCATTCAGTTGTCTACCTTAGGAAAAGACACGCATGTATCATATAGTCCTGTATATATTTATTAATTTATTTACACTTTTAATCTTGCTTTACCCCTAAGTAATTTTGTAAACCAATAAACAGGTAATCTCTCTTTATAAATAACTCAACATTAGCTATTTTTTACAGTTAAGTATCCATTTACTATCCACATACACAAGTAATCCGTATTTAAAGTTGAGTGTTCGTTTACACACATGTATGTGTAATCTCCACTTAAAGATTAGCGCGTTCAAGTAAACAAACACACTCGTCAGCTTTAAGCATTAGTATAGAAGTACACATAGATTAGAGATGCTTTAAATATACCTAATACACTGAAAAACAAAGTTAATTAAAAAAAACACGATAATCTGTTCAAAATAGAATCAAATTTTCACAAATATGAGCGACAAAATTTTGGGACTATTCTTAAAATAGGCAAGTTTCATTCCGTCAAGTCCACCAAACAGTGCCGGATTTACTCAATTGCCGCCGGTAGGCTATTCAATTTAGCAATCGAAGAAGAAATTTTCAAATTGTCGGCTATTGGTAGATGATAATGTTGTAATACTATTAAAATTATTTTTAAAGCACAATCATAAAAGTACATTTTGCTAGGCGTTTAATAGTATATCTTATATTTTAAACATTGCGGATTTCTTTTCTACGTGTATCTTCTTCCTAGCGTTATTCCGGTTAAGTACCAGGGTCCGCTTAGATTGCAAAGGATGTGGTCGTGTTGCGAATGGACTGATTTTCAGTAGCTCCCTTTAGACAGACGACAACAACACATAATGACATTATGAATATAAAAATTACAGTAACAGTAACATCAAGTATATAACATAACATAATCACAGATTCTATTGGTTCAATTTGAGTTATTAGGGAGTTAGGGCATTGCATTAAAATTATCGGTTTTAAATTATATTACATAAAAATTATCAAATCATCAAAATAGCACTAGTTTCAAAGTCATATAAATAAGAAATTAACATTTAACAAATTAAATTAAAGCCACCACTAGCTAGAGATTTGCGACTCACTTTCGCACTTTTGGGACTTTTTTCGTAGCGGCGATTTGTATGACTTCAGTCGTTGACATAATTATGATTTTAAAAATATTTAAGAACTTTAAAGACCAAATAGTTGAAGTTGAAAGTATATTGACCCCTTATTCTACTTTAAGGAGTAATCACGTAAAAAATATGCGTGGCAGTGATAACTTTGTGGAAGACGACACCGAAAAAGAACATATGGACGTGGAACTTGAAAACGATACTGCAAATGATAAGGTAACTTTAGACGAAGTCCTTTAAAGAGGACTAAAAGGAGAAGGATTTCCTATGATGGTACGAAAACCTAAAGGTTTTCATCATTAATTCCCGCAGTCTTCGAAATTTCATGTTATGTATATAGAAAGTTTAAAATTATAATTATTATAATGTCATTACAAATCTTTTCGTGACTAAAAAGGGGTCATCTATAAATTACGTCACACGAATTTTACGACCTTTAACCCCCTTATAACCCACCCCCTCCTTGTCACAGATTGTTACATTTTTTGTACCCATCTTGGTGTGACGCTACAAATTTTTCAATTTTCAAAATATAAAAGAAAATAGCAATTTAAATTTTATTTTAATTTTTTTTAGTGTCGACATGTGACGTCACAAAGCCTTTGAGCCCTACCTGCATATCGTCACACAATGTCACATTTCAGTGCCCCCCCCCCCCCTTTAACGTGTGATGTAATTTATAGATGACCCCAAAAGTTTAATAAAATTTGCCACATCATAAATAAAATTATTAGTAAACGTACAAAATGCAGTTGTTAGAATTATAATTGAAAAAGATATAGTGTTAAATAAACATAAAATATTTATTTTAATGACAAAAATATTAAATTAATTTTCAGAATACAGATGCATCCGAAGAGAAATTCAGCGCATATGCTCCTGTGACACAAAAACCGCCTTCAAAGGTGAGTTTGTATTTATAGCGGAGCGCCGTTAAACTTAACTAGGAATCCAAGGAATATCAATGAATCTTTATATAAATTTTTGAATTTATTTTTACCAATGCCATAAGAAAATGTTAAAAAACAAATTTACGCGACCATATTTTTTTAATAATAAAAAATTCAAAGCAATTAGATATTTTTTTCAAATTTTTAAATTAATATTCAAAATATTTTAAAAGCAATTTATCTAACGTAGTCGTTTCGAATCCTTGAACCACGGTGGCCTATTTTCAGTATTAAATTATCATAATGAAGACATGAAATTTCTTTTAGGAAATGTTTTCCTCTTTTTGAATTTCTTTTCCAGATTTTAAATATCTGAAATAGTTTGTTAGTTATAAGAAAAAAAATAAAAATAATACTCTTTATTTAATTAAGTATTAGGGGCCTCTGATCACGATGTACGGTTAACGTTTACTTTAGGTTAATGCTATGATATTGTTTATTAGCCCTAATAAAAAAACCCGAATGAAATCATAATGCTGTCCATATGGTATTAAATAAAGCAGTGTAATGCACTTAAAAGGAAAAGATGATAAAACTGCTTGGAGTCAAGTTCAAATGTAATCGAATCCTATATTTGAGAAATTGTGTTAACAAAATGATCTTAATAACTAAGGTAGTTAACGAGCTGTCACAAGATGTCGTGCAAAATTTTATAATCTGTATATATAAAAAATTAATCATAAAATGTGTTGTTAAGCGCATTAATCAACATCGCCTGGATCAATTTTACCAATTCTTGTTTTTAAATGTTCGTTGAAGTCCAAGGATGGTTTTTACGGCGAGAAATGCTCGAATTATTGCCGGGAAAACCCTAAAAACAGCCGTTTTCTTTTCCCATACAAACGTTTGCTAACTAAAATGTAGAATAAATTTGAACTTTATTGCCCATCACAACTAAGGTGGCAGTAGTTGGTCCGATAAATTATATATGTACGTATAGGAGAGCTTAGGTCTGTCTTCCTGTAGTTGGCGTTTTGCGTTTAACGTATACACAAGGTTTTTCTCGAACGCTTTAATCTTGTTATAGCTGGAAGAGCGCCAAGATGATCACCTTCGGATAGCAAGGTGCTCCCAACATTCAGGATAAATAATACAAGCATTAGGGTTTTTCTTTGAGCACATCTTTATAGGGCCGATGCTGGCCATCGTGCCTCCGCTTACCTTCTGCCATCTCTGAATAAAAAACAGCCTTAGGCAATCGTCGATCATCCATGCAAAGGACATGCCCACATAACCTGTGTTGTCGACGCATTATAATATTTAGGTATACTGACCATCACACGCGCTCAATATTTTGGAACGAAAGCATCAAGCAGTCTTACCGTAAACTGGATTCCATATAAAGCTGATTACGAGTAAGGCCGGACGCAATTTAAAATCAAAATGAGGGTAAACTTTTCCCATGAATGCATTAGCGCTCCTGCGTGCTCTGTCGCGTGGAATGGGATAAGCATACTTAATGAAAAAGCTAAGCGAGAGACGTTAAATACAATGGAAAAATTTACAGTGTGACCTTGACGAATGCTTTGCCTAACCAATTTTATCATTTAATACGCAACTGATCCACTTTCTTCTCAAATTATTCAAGAATTCTCTAAACAATTTAGATGATAAAATTCATTTAAATTGATTTCAGAATTTGATTAAAGAAGTAGTTATTATTTAAGATTTGGCCCCATGTACAAATTCCTCGTGTCTATAAATAACATACTATCACCCCAACTAATGACAAACATATAAATTGAACGTATATCTTGTTAATGTGCATATTTTAATTTTTATTGATAGATTACTCAAGTTATGCAATGTTAACGTAACCCGAATTCTCACTCTTTAACCAAACATCTTCTATATCTCCTCTTTCCTATAATCGTAGTTAATGGTTAAGCCTTTATTCGTACGAGAACTTTTTTACCGCGTGTTAAAAACCGTTCAAATGAAATATATGAACTCCCAAGTTGACACGGCAACGCTTTTTATAACGTAACACTTTTTTATCGAACAATGTTCTATTTTCAGCCCTATATACGCTATATTTTTATATCGAGGACGTAAAAAGCGCCAACGTCCAAATTTAATTCTACGCTTTTTTAACTCTCGTGCGAATGCGGGCTAAGGTGAAAATTCACAACAATTCCATCGTTATATCAAGAGAGCGATCCAAAAATAACTTTTTAGCTTCGAAAGACATTATAGCTTATATTGGACTGCTCTGCATAGAAACGACTTATTTTAAGTTTATATGGCTTCAAATAAGGAAATATGACAAGAGCATTATGTAGGACGTTGTATTTGAATATAACGGCTTCGACGAATTGTATTAAATGCGAAAGCTCGATTCGAAAGTTCGTTTTTGAAAGAAATAATAGTAAAAGATGTAGATTTATGGTTGTTGATCTGTTAGTATACTAGAATCCGACGAATAAGAAATATCCCATCCCATATATTTTGATTTTTTTATGAAATATGAATGTTCAAAGATCTAAAATCTTAATTCCTGTAAATATTCCGTTCTTAATTTTTTTTTAATATTTTTTTGTCTTATTCACTTGAAAGAGAGCAGCTTTCATAAACCCGCAGTTATTATGTGGTAAGATTCCTGTACGTGCTTGAACATCCTTCCCATCAACCGCAAGAGAAAATGAGATACTCGTAATAGACAGTGTCAAAGGAAGCCTGTGGCTCACTAATAGTATTAAGATAATAACAGATTTAAAACTTTTTTTTCATTAATACTCTTCCTTTGTTTTTCATATTCAGGCACTCTACTAACGACCTTTGCCACCATTTTTGCTATAATAATCATGTTATTCACATGAAAACAGGGAATATAGAAAAGAGTATTCTATGCAAAAATATGCTGTAGGTATTACATTTTTATTATTTGTTTTTCTTGCATTATATTCTTCGACGCCATATATGAGAATTAATATATGAATACGAGAAACTAAAACTTCAGGAACCATTTTGCGAAAATTCCGAGAACGGAGGAGTATGAAATTTGGCACAATTGTAGTTCATATAGAGGAACGTTTGCGAATGCTAATATTTTTTAATAATAATAACACAGGCATTAAGTTGTCTACCTTAGGAACAGACGTCCGGGTGTCATATAGTCCTGTATATATTTATTTATTAAATTTATACCCAGTCTATTTGAGAACTATTTTACAGGGAAGATATTTTTTTCTGGCGCGACAGTTTTAACAATAGAATCATTTATAACTTACTAGCTCTTTCCCACGACTTCGTCCGCGCAAAATTGCGACAGCCCTTAGATCTTTCGTCCTGGCGGATTTGTACTAACAATAAACTACCTCCTTGCCAAATCTCATGATTGTACGTTCAGCGGTTTTCGAAATTCTATTTATGTACATATAGATGAAGACCGTTTACGATACTTACGTATAATAACAAGAATAGTATATTTTATTAAATAAAACCTCTCTAAAATGTTTAATATAATTAAATATATCTTTATTAAATATAATTAAAATATATGCAAGTTCATGCGAACGATTAAATCATTACGAACGTGTCGAAAATTTGGAAATTTTCGGCACAATGTCGTGAATAATCAGATATAAAATTCGTAATGAGAATGACTTTTGCCTTAATTATTTTTAATTCAATAATTGTTTCAATAACATATTAAAGTCAAGGCTATCAATATATAACTTGTGAGAAATGCTAATAGTTGGTTTTTACGTTCATATAGGTCAGTTCAAATCCATGTAACCTCGGAAATTCCGTTTATTTTCTTAATCTTAACGATAACTGCTCTTTAATTGCGTTAAAAATATGACAATATTATAGTGATAAAGTTTTAATTATCACATTAAGGAGAGTGGTCCGTCATGATGAATAAATAAATAAATATTGCTAATATTATTACATAATACAATACTCTCCGTTTAGAGATTTGCTGAACAGTATACACACAGATCTCTCGTAACTATGAAATCTTACTAGAGATAGCCGATAGGTCGAAATTCGCCGACAAATCTAGATTTAAGATCACTGGTACAAGGAATGACATAGAGGCTTTACTTTTAGAAAATAATTAGAATTCCACCATAAAAATTTAAACCCTTGTCTCTTTTAACGCAGACAAGTCGCGAGTTTCAAATATATGTGTACGCACACAATAGATAAAGGTATGTGAACAGCAGGTAAAATTAGGTTGATGAATAATCATATATACGCCAAGGCACAGTCTAAAAGTGTAAGTAAGGTCGCAGATAAGGTGTCAAGACGAAACAGGTGTCATCGTAGAGTGATGCGTACTCGGTCACATATCTGAAATGATTGATTATTTTGAGTCTCTAACTGATCATTTTAATCGTGACAACCATGACAAAATATTTTTTTTTATATGACAAGGAGTAAACGAGGAGCCGATTCATCACCTAATGTTAAAGCTCATGACGCCCATAGACATCTGAACCACGAGCAGGCTTCCAGAAGCTTTGCCGTCTTTTAAAGACCGTTTCAGATCACCGGAAACTCACAAACCGAATGATACGCATCAACAATACCATCACTTGACGTGACAGCATTGCCGCCACTTCACGCCCATCTTATATGAGTAAGAGGTATTGATACCAGGACGAGCTGGTACCTCTGATTATTCTGTTAAATTACATTTAATATATGATTGAATTGTCAAACAGATTTTGTTGTATAGTCGACCAAGAAATTGGTTTGCCACGCTAAGGTCGAGTGTCGTTTGCACGTCAATTAGTTAGAAGGCTCATTTTTGCTTGTTACGCATTACGTTTATTTCTAACAATAGCTCTTAGCAAAAATTTCTTTAATTAGGAACCGTCATCCAAAATGGTAAAGCAGTTTCTTGGCTGACTGTACTAAAGAATAACTTTAATAGAGTATATGGTGTGCTAATCTAAATAACGATCCCACGTAAGTTGTTGTAACCCCCAATTCCCAGCTTTACAGTAGAGCGTTACAAACAACTAAATTCTAATATAACAGTCACTTTTTAATATATTATTGTATACAATCGTGTAATCGTCGTTATTAAATATACAATTGTATACATCAATGTGTTACATAATGACAATTTTCTTTCCATTTACATGTTTGTAACGCTCTACGGTGAAGTTGGGAATTTGGGGTTACAACAATTTACGTGGGAGGTGTCGACCTTTTTATTGATTTTTACGGATAGGCAGGACGTCAGCCGGGTTCGCTAGTATATTATAAGTCGCAAATTTGTAGAGTCTATCTCCTGATGATGCTTCGGTGTCGAAGCGAAACGTGCGTTGAGGCACAACGGAAAGTCAGTGTATTGCTGGGCTTTGGTGGCGGATTCGGTGGTGTAGCTTTCGGGTTCCAGCATTATACCAATTTTCCCTCGTATTCATTCGCGCTTTAAAGCAAAGCAGTTTAATTTTTCATGCTTTCAATTAATTGCTTATATTTTGCAATTAATTTATCACTATTCTAAGTTTTCTTCTTATGTGATAAACTCACCCACAACAGTAAGATCTGCGTAAAGTGGCGGCAATGCTGTCACGTCCCGTGAAGGTACTGTTGTTACGTTTCGTTCGGTTTGTTAGTGGTCCAATCCCCTCCTTAAAGGTTGGCAACGCAACTGCGAACCTCCTGATGGTGAAAGATATCCATCGACCTCAGTAGCCACTTCAATGAACCGCCTGCCCGTTGGCCCCTTTTTTTATAAATAAGCCATCTAGATGTCCAAGAGTTTACTATCATGAATTTCATATAATCACTGTGGAACCAATTGCCAGCTCTGGTGTTACTGAACATACATATGATAGGACCTTCAAGTAAAAAGCATACTTGTTTCTTATGTATTTTTTAAAATATTATTTATTAAAGGAAACTATCATAAAAAACATGTCAATAAATTATTTTTAAATAAAAAGGCGGTTTGCCTTCAAAAAGAAATAGGCGGGGCGCACTAAAAAGCAAAAAACAAATAGTACTTTCATACAATTTAGTCACTTACTGATGTGCTGAAGTCGGTACCAAGCCAAATGGGTCCTCCGCTAAATTGATGCACAAAGCACCGACTTCAGCACATCAGTATGTGTCTACTGTTTACTGTTTCCAACGAATAGAGAACCTCTCACTTTTCTGAAGTCGGTTAAAAACCACTCAAATGTTTCAATATACTTAGAAAATTCCAATCACGTTTGCAGACCTACCAGATGGTTATTGATTTCCGATAATTATTTTCAAATGTTTGTTTTAATCCGAAATGATACTGCCGTATCTAAGAATTGAGTGGGTCGCTAACAAAACGATTCGCAAATTAATATTCATGAAATTCAAATTGGATACAATTTCGAGAATCTCGTGTATTTGAACTCTTTATTTAGTAACGTAATTACAAGATGCTGGTACAATTATTATTTGCTTTTTAATACCTCCACAGTTCAACTGTAGTAAGGATGGTCTTAAATTCAATAGATACCCGGTTCATACCTTGACCTGGGATATTTATTTTTTTATTTTATATTTAGCGGTTCGCTAGTGTTTATTGCATACAAAATAAGTACAAAAATAACATTTATAGAAGAATATAAGCATAATTCAAGAAAAACAATAAATAAATCTGAATTATTGTGAAAATGGGGAAAAAATTACCCGACAGAGTTTCTTGCGGGCTCTTCTCAATGCGGGGCGCGAGGAACACTTGTAAACTTACCTTTTAAGTTGTAAATTCTATCACCAAATTATTAAATGATTTAAAAAATATTATTATACACATGACGTTCATAAGTGCTTACAAAAAAATCTATTTGAATAAACGTTTTTGACTTTATACCATCATAATCGGCTTTCCTTTCAACTTTCGACACATGAGTGAACACTCATTATATTTGCAAGGGTCTATACGTTAGCGTGATTGCCATAAGGCAGGCCGTTTGCTTGTCGTCACTTTGCTTGCATAAAAAAAGCGAATAAAATTCAAAAAATCTCATTTTATTTCTTGCTCATAAACTACGGAATGTCCTTCGCTCACAATATTATTATGGAATAGTTCCAAGGCATTTCTTATTCTATTTACAGGTGAGAGAAGTGACCTGAATCTAAGAAGCGGCCCGGAATTGAATTAGCGTTGCCGCCTCTGCGCTTCTGATGGCTGAATGCTATTTGCGTCTAGAGCTATTTTCCTATTTTCTTTAAGCTCCTCTTACTATATAACAGAATTGACTCGAAAATACTCCGTATATTCAGTAAAACAATTTAACGACTTATTCTCTACTTCCTAGCGTTGTCCCGGTTAAGTTCCAGGGTTCGCTTAGATTGCAGAGGATTTTGGCTGTGGGGCGAATTAAGATGACCGATTGCCATCTAACGTCATCCTCGGAACCCCCACGATCTCTACAACCTTACGACTAATATCACAAAGCGTCTTTTTGGGACAGACTTCGTCATTCCAACAATAAGATTCTCCAGACGATGAATGAACATATGGATGTTGCCATGTATCGCCATTGGTCGATGGAGCATCGTTGTATGAACCGCTAATAAATTAGTATGTATGTCAAAATGTAATTGTATGTCAAGATTAAGTCTAAACCCTTGATTATGATGACATTTAATTTAATTTTAATCTAATTTTGTAATCCTTTTTATACAATTATTTTTGTAATATGTGTGGGCCCCAGATGCCTGTAAATAAAGATTATTATTATTTTGTTACTTCCCATCTGTGGCAAGGGGGCGATGAACAACATCCAACAAAAAGCAACAAACGTTTGCAACATTTATAGAAAGTTACAATAATGTTAGCAAGTTGCAAAATGTTGTCCTAATTGTAGAACAATTACTAAACTAAATTTTATGTGTTGACGCCTTTACATGTATCACAAAAAAATTCTTATCTTTTGCTTCTAATTCTGCAATTTTGTCTGGGCCTTTTGATCGTCCGATCGCCTAATTATAGTTTTCTTAATCCAAAATTTTGTTAAGATCTAAGTATGTGTTAACTCTACACACTCCTTAATTTACATCTTCTAAATTATTTATTATGAAAAGGCAACCTCTTTCATTATTCAATATTATTTTGTGCTGAGAAATAAAAATATTGTTTTAAGAAATAAAACTTAAAATATCCAAAAACAAGTTTTATTCGGGAAATCTAATACAGTTTTAAACTTTATTCAATTCCCGCTCCAACTCATCTGACGTTTAACTATTCCCGCCTAAAAAACTTTTTTAATTTGACAGTTGGCCACTGCTCGTTCCGTCACAATTGTCTTTCGCTATTTAAATGTTTATCTCTACTTAGTATTATACTCATTCTTTAAACCTTTATTCACTCCGTCGCGTTCCAGTATTATTAGCACGCTAGTGATAAATGTAACATCAATAATGTCTAAAGACAGTGTAAACATCTAGATACAATATAACTACTGTAGTCACATTCCATACGGCCATTAACACTCGCCTTGCAGAAATCAAATGACTCATCAGCATTCATATAATCTCGTTACTAACACCGATAGGTGCCATGTCTATTCTTGGTACCCTACATACGTGTAGTTTTATACTTCTTGGAATATACTACAAAGGTAAGCATCCATGTGTAGAAATAGGTTTGGTACATCTTAATCTATATCTGCATTCTGCACTATTCAAAAGAGTCGCATGCTACTCCAAATATACTTTTGGAATTGTCTTCAGCAGATGCGACGATAAAGTTTACATACCTAACTCCCCATTCCTCCATGTAATCGTCACTTATCTTGGAAAATGGCAGAAACGAATTGGCACTCAATTTGGCGGTCAATATTGCCAATAGAAATATGTATTAGGAGTTACATAGTACACACTTGTCTTTAAATCTCAAAGAAACAATATCTTAAGATTTTCCTTAAAATAAAGTATTAGACATAGAGGATTCCTAAAAAAAATTGTTCTCAATTTCACTCCAAAGCTTAGTTAAAATAAAAACGAATACACTTATGTGCTTTAAGTTGTATAATGTATTCCTGAACCCCATATCTTATGTATTTAACCTTTAAAGTCGTTGACTTAACTGTATGTACATCGATCACAGTATCTCTCCGATGGCCCTACGGTATCGTCCTATAAGGAGAGATTAGGGAGGTGAAAGGTTGCCCCACCAATTCGGGACGCGTTACCATTCTCACGATTCCCAGTGTCGTTTTTTGTCCTGATCTATTTTAAATCCAAACCCCATGTGTGATATTCGTTCTGTCTATTAATCACTTTACATGACGTTAGCTGTTACTTCTGACTTTGGTCGCGTTGGATTCAATTATTCTAGCTACATTTAATTCGTTAGTTCGTTTCTCTTTTAAGGATTTATTTCTTATGTGGAACTGCCACATTTTTGTTTAAGTAGCTTACGTTATTCCTTATAAGATCAGCTACATTGTAATGAATGTTCCGTCAAGATTGTTCCATACAGGGAGAGTTTTTTGTGTTATAGGTCTGATATTTGGTCATATGTATTTACGGCAAAAATTCTATTTCGACGTTCGTCAAAAAAACACGTTTATTTGTTTTATTTGTATAGACTCGGACGATCCAAATTATCCTTTATCAGCTTAGGAATATCAGTTATATAATAAATAACGTTTAAATGCGGAAGTATTTAGCGCTCAGTAAACTGCAGTCTTGTAAATTACTTTTTCTACGACGTAATTATCGTTCAAAGACATTTTAAATGTTACTTTAATTGCGTATTATTCACACGAAGAGGGCAATAGCATGAAATAACTATATTGCAAAAGAAAAGTTAATTTTCACTATTTACATACGACTGACAATCTAATACTTTCGTGAAAGGTGAATTGTTAAGTTTATATTACTATAATCTAAAGATTTATCGCTTAGGACGTATTATAAAAAGGGCTTTAGGTTAACGAAAATGTCAACTTCGTATATTGTCCGTGAAAATAAAGCCAGTTATTTATCGAGGCAGCCGCGAAGGTAACCAGGTCTTTGACTAATTGAATGCCATTAAGAAATACTGCAGCGTAAAACCGGAAGCCGGAGCATTGACTCAAGTTACTTCCTCATTTGCTAGGGTTTCGTAAACGTCTGCCCGTTGTAACTTTTGTTTGGTTAATGTTTAAATAGTTCGTAAATAGTGTTTAAAGGTTTATACCCCTTTATATGAATTACTTCTTCTTATATATACCTAATTAGCTGACCTGACAGCCTTTTTCTTTAGTGAATTTAGACTCGTCTCTTATTAACCATTCTCCTTTAAGTGTTTGCCAAAAAAAAGGGACGCTGGCCGAATGTGTTATGAAATATTAATTTAATATGGCAAGTCAGTCAACAGGTCTATTATGATCATTTATTTCATGTATGTATGTATTCTGAAGTATCGAACAAATTTGTATCTTTTAATATTTTTAAATAATCTCTCGTATTTCTTACTCATCTTCCCTGAAGTGAAGGGAATAAAATAAAACCAACAAAATTTACAGCGGTCCAGAGGTTTTCGAGATTTAGCGAGACTGACGAACAACGAATGATTAAATTAGATATTTTAAAATATGTTCACCTAGATCTCTTTTAGTTTAGTGTCTTATTTTTGTTGTAGTCAATGAGAATTTTTAAATAACAACGAACAGGATTTGTCAAAAAATATTTGATGATCAACAACTTAATCTCCGTAATAAAATTAGAAAATCCCAGTATATATATATATATATTCCCATTTCCTTTGGTCACGGCATACGCATGAACTGCTGGACAGTTTTCGCTAATTCTTTTTTTGTTGTGTTTGTCATTGTCATGAAGAGGTTCCTATGAAAGAAAAAATTAAGTTATTAAATTAAAGAATAAATTAAGAGAACTGCGCGGAAAGTTAGAAAATTTAAGAATACTTGACCACCGTATAAAATAACCCCACCGCCGTTGGGTATTGTCGCACCCACTCCTAATACAAGGTTTTCATTTAAGCTTAGTAGGAGGGGAAAATGGAATATAAGACATACCTAAAAGTATTCCTAATATTCTTTTAAAAAAATAAAAGGAACAGTAACGTGAACAGGTATAGGAACGGGAACGGGAACTGGAATGATATTATAGGATCATAGAATGTAGTAGTAATTAGTAAGTAACCCAACGTTCGGGCAAGACAGTGTCTGCCGGGTCCACTAGTTATATAAATAATTTTTTTCTCAAAAAATATTCTCGCATTCTGCGGTCGTTGCAATATCTTAATTGCTTAATGGGGCTAATTGGTAGTCTGCAATGGCGCAGAATTGCTTTTTTATTAATGGTTCCTTTTTATATCGTTACAAACATCGTTATTTACTTAACGTTATCAATTTATCTTCATTTAAAATATCATATTGGCTAAGAGCGAGATACAACGTAGGATTTTCACGTAATGACATACGTACGTAATGTACATATATAATAATACTTTATTGTTATACTAAGCTAGTTGTGCCCTGTGACTTCAACCGCGTGGATTGAATGGTTTTTCGTAAATGTTGAGGGTTTCTATTATTTAAGCGAAACCCTAATTATTTTGTCAAAACTGAAGTGGTCTATGTTACTTTTTGCAATTTCAGCTATCTGCCATCGAAAGTCCCGTCGAAATCAATCCAGCAGTCTCAAGGTTACCCGGAACAAACAGACAGGCAGACGAAAATTTCTTAACTTGCGTTTTTGTTACGGCTATCGTATATAATATAGTCATAGGCAATTAGTAAAAAAATTGTAAAGTTATATATAACGCTGAAGAGTTTGTTTGTATGCTTGAATGCCCATCTCAGGAACTACTGGCCCGATTTGAAAAATTCTTTCAATGTTAGAAAGCTCATTTATCGAGGAAGGCTATAGGCTGTATATCATCACGGTAAAATGGAATCTTTTTTTAACTAATTTTACGTGGACAAAGCCGCGGTCACAGCTTATATAAAAAAACATTTCTTGAAACAACATCTTTTATTATGAACGCAATATCTATATATACATATGTACACAGTAAATATTTCGCGGATATAAAACCGCTATTGTTACGAATCAGAGAATAAAAAAATCGTCAAAAACTAGGCCACAATGATGTTTTTAAATGTAATTTAAACGAAGAGAATAAATACAAAAGTTGTTTTTGTATGAACTGTTGTAATACGGCCAACCTTCGTTTCCGGATCTCAGGGTCAAATCAGCGCCGGTGCATTGTTCTCTGGACACTACAAAAAATTACTGTGAAATGTGAACATACAATTACCAATTAGTAGGTACTAATCTCACAATTATACATGATTCTTGTAACGTTATAAAAAAAAACATTGGTTGTCTTTACCGTCCATTTGCGGACGATGATTTATGTGATCTCAATCGCTTATTCCGGGCTCATGCTTAGACGCTGGGCTCAAATAGAACGTGACACTTTTTCGTACGTGCAGCCGCTTTTCATTGATTTATAAGACGTTATCACGTCAAAAGGGAGACAGAAAGAAACTTAAAAATATAAGTCAGAAGAATAGCAGCATCTCTTCAAGTAATATTTCAATTGTAATATCCTCTATTCGGGTTGTTCCGGACTTAATCACAGTTGGGCAACCATTATGAGGGGTTGCTGGCTGGCGAAGAAAATATATATTTAAGTAAATCAAAGTCTTGTTATCGCTTGAATATACGGCACGTGTAAAATATGCTATTGTTTGATTGGATATTAACACCTTTGTCAAACATTTCCTGTTTAATTTCATTGACAGTGTTCGGTGCTGAGGTTCAGTGATTGCTTGGTATACGTAATGAAGACTCTATTGACATAATTTGCAAATTATCTCAAAACAAATGAGTTATCCCAACCCGATGAACTGAAAATACGCGTTCACTTTGGATGACAATGCAGCCGAAGTGACGTTATTCTTAATTCAATATGGCGTAATCACAAATGGCGGGCTGCTTATTTTTAAACAACGTATTTTATGTTTTATTCGCACACTTCTATCTATATACCCCTATCAGTTCACCTCATGATTATATTTTAAAAGCCGGAAACACATCCGGTATATTGCTTTTTATACACGCCAATAAGAAAGATATCTAAATATTTATTTTAACAAACAAAAAGATATTTCGCACACCGTCTCGTTGTATCAAGTGGCAAATATTTGAAGTCCTCAAATATTTACAACCTAGATATTTGAAATAACATTGTAGCGTTTAGTCATTCACAATGGAGTGTACAGTTGGAAACAGGACTCGCCAGGATGTGCATGCCTTGTTTCTCGGACGCATAAATTGAAGAAATGGACTAATGCAGCGTGTCCGCCCACCCTGGGCAGGCGTCTGCGTGCCCGAGGGAACGGAATGCCTGCACCGAGCTCTCTGCTAGCCATTTATATCGACATTTCAGTATTGACTACCATACGTATTTCTATTTTCTTCATTAGATACGCAAACAAAGTACAGTCAAATACACTGTGTTAACATTAAATATTATTAATCTATATTATATAAATATATATGACACTGACTATATGACACTGATGTCTGTTCATAAGATAGACAACGTAATGCCTGTGTTATAGGTAAAAGCCGCCAGTTATACACAAATATTTTTTTTTTTGAAATATATTAATAACACATACGGATAATACACCCAAACTCGAGGCGGGAATCGAACCCGCAACTCCCGGAACGATAATTTCTAAGATCTGTCTTTGAAAAAAATATTTTAATGCTTCCGTGCGAATTACGATCCAAACCTTAGAAATGGACCGTCATTGAGTTACCACATTTTTAATGGTTACCAACATAAAATATATAAATAACTAACAAAAGATATTATGTACTTAAATTTGGCTGGCAATTCCATGGCATCAAAACCGCCGTCAAGAGCCTTGTGAAGTAACATATCAAAATTTAGAATATTGTAATAAAAAATAATATTAAAGAAGAATTGAATTTGCCGTTTTCTTTTCATTATTTATTTTTTAAAGTATGTTACGTCACACCAAGGTGGCCTATATTTAAAAAAAACAATCTGCTATTTTTACAAGCGCTTCTAAAAGGTCTGTAAATATTAATATTTGAAACGAAAGCTTTCGGTACCGTTTTGCGAAAATTGCGCGGACGGAGCATAATGAAGTTTGCCACAATTATAGTTTACTAGAGGTCGAAGGCTGGCCGAAATTCGCCCACAAACCTTTTTGCATACAACAGCATATATTGTTCTGTTCAGAGAAGAATAAAATTTGACAATTTATATTAACAGTTGTCGCGATTGACATCATCCAAGGCATATGTGTGTAAAAAAACAGTGTGTAAATCATTTGACATTGGTGCGCGTGTGGTTTTATTTAAATAATTTAATATTGCATTAACTAAAATTGTGCCAAATTCAACTCCTCCGTCCTCGCAATATTCCTAAATGGTACCTAAATAATTGAAATTTCGTATATGAAAGAAATGGATTCAAATGGGTCAGGAAAGGGAGGTGTGGTTGGAAAAGGTGAGAGGCCTTTGCCCAGCAGTGGGACAGTATAGGCTAATAAAAATAAAAATGCCTTTCAATAGTGCTCACGGAGTGCCACTAGTGTTATCTTCATTTTTTGCACGCCTCATAACTCAAAGCGTTATTGCTCTCACTTAATCAAAATCGAAAGATTTTGTTAACCACAAAATACTCTATTCTTTTGTTACGAAACTTGTTGATAAATGTAAATACACAAATATGAATATAAAAGTCGCGTCTGAACACTGTGATACTTCGAAGGGTTATTTATTTTATTTAGTGTGAAAAAAAGAACTGATTCAAAAAGTATTTCCTTTGACGTCCGGATGTCTGTGTGTGTGGATTTGGTACGATCACGATCGAAACAATCAACTTATCACTTTTACGTTTATTTAGTAGCTTCAGAATTACATTAACCCCGTTTCCTATTGAAAACGAGTGTGTAATTCGGTGTCGTTTATTTATAATTGACGAAAAACTAATTTTCAGCTGGAGCTGCCACTTAGCGGAATATTACCGTACTACGTTTTCAGCTTCTTCTAAGAGATGGCGCTTATACACATGCATAGCTGATAGATGGTCACATTTGGGAAGTGTGAATCTTTTTTTAAAAGAGCTTGTAAAAATCTACTTGAATAAAACATCATTTGAATATGAAGCGTGAACTTCTTACCAATGGATATGAACCGATTGGTGGCCGCCAGAAGATAAAAGAAGTAGCTCTGGTGGAACCTCTCTAGGAGGTTGTTCAGGGAGCGCAGGACGCTCTCTAGAGTAGTGCCAAGTCTGTAGAAGTTGGCCGCACTGAGGGTCGGCACCCGGGCCCCCTTCGGCGCAGGGTCGTCAGCGTCGCGTCCCTCGAGGGTCACCGCTTCGATTCCAAAACGGTGGAACAGTCCATGGTTGCCGTTCGGCACCTGGAAAAGGATTATGTATTTAAGTCGAAGTTTAAAGTTTAGTCATATATTTAACACCCAAATAACAAATTTTAGAGCCTCAAGAGCTCAACAGTATAAGGTATGGACTGAAATCCGCAAAGTGCCTTGTTCCAAGCCCACCGCCATTGAGGTATTGTCTCACCCACTCCTAATACAAGCTTAGTAGGAGGGGAAATAGGGAATATTAGACATACTTAAAAAGTATTCCTAATATTCTATAAAAAAAATAATGGTTTTAAAAAAATGCCAATGCAGATATAGAAATGTATGCAGATTTGCTAAAAATCAAAGAAACGCTTAGTTAATTGGAAGATTGCCTGAAAATTCCATTAAAATCAATACACCCGTTTTGAAATTCAAAAACCAGGTAAAAAGTAAGGAAAATAATAAAGAGTGCGTGTAACGTTCACACGCGATTTAAGTAAAAATTCTTTGGCATCGTATGAGATGGCAATTAAGTTAAAAATCAATAGCATTTATTGATAATGTAACACTAGTAATATATACAATAATTAATTTCGACGACTATACATTTAAATACAATAATTTAATTACTATCATACTCCAAATATGATATGATTGGTTTATTATAACTGAAGTGATACTTATAGAATTTAAATGTTACCAAAATATAAAATATATGCCCCTGCAATATGTTAACACTAATACCTGCTCACTAATTTAACTGTAGATAATAAAAAAGTAACGTTTGTAATCAAGATAGAAAATATCATAGCTTCTTGGTACGCTATTTGTCAACATGGCCGCGCCGCGCATAACGCTGATCTTATGTGAGAAAGAGGTACTGGTACTGGGACGCGCCCACCCAATTCGGTTGCAAACACAAAGGTCAGCAAGCGTGGCGCTACAGATAAATAGATAGGAGTAAAGTCTGGGGTTGCATACTCTCAGTGAATCTAACCAGTTATTGGAGAGATAAAAGGAAACATCCACCCCTTTAATCCGCTGGGAAATGCTTTGAAAAGATCCACCCCCTGGAGGATAATATTATTTTAATTCTTAATATACTATTACTATCCGTACCTTGTCTAGAATTAAACTGTCCCAAGCTTAAAGCTGCTTTTCCAAAAAGTTTCCGTTTCAAATTGTGGGTATGCCAGTGATGTTTGTAATGTGCTGTTTGTTGTGCACGGGATTCAAATGGACCCACACCACAGCAGGAGCAACAGTTGCCATCCGATGCACCATTAAGGGTTAATGCGTTAAGCCTCTTAAGTACACTTTTTTCATCAACTAAAATTAAAAAATAACACATACATTATCATAAAGAGTTTTTTTTATAGTTTCTCTGCAATTATTTATTTGTATATGCTGCAGCCATCATATATTCTTCTGATTCTAAAAATAGTTTCAGTATAGAAATAAAAAAATATATTTTTTCTGTTCCCAAAAAATTACCATATCATATATAGACAAATACACCAATCAACCAACTTACAAATGCAAATTGGTAAAAATGTTTTAGTGTATTACACAATGTCTGTGCTGATTATGCATTAATTTCAATGAGTCTTCATAAAATATGATGAAAAAAAAGTACAGTTTTTATAGTTTCTCTTTGGGCATACTATGAACCTAACTTCTTCTTCCTAGCGTTATCCCAGTCTAGTACCAGGATCCACTTAGATTGCAGAGGATGTGGCTGTGTGGGGCGAGTTAAGGTGATCGACTACCGTCAGACATCATCTCCGGAATCGCACTAATAATATCACTTAGTGACTTTAAGCGAGATCCACTCCATTACGTGCCTTCTAAAACACGTACTTACTACAAATTAACTACGTAGCTACAAACTTAGTATTGAACTAAGTATGATGATAAGTTAAGATGTACATAAAAAAAGAAATACAACTTTAGGTTTGGATAATATTGAGCAATTTACATGAGCCTCCGTAACATATGGTAACTTATGAATGGAATAACTTACCAACTTGATGTGATTCGGTCAACATGCAAGCGGCCACTCTTAAGCCCTTGATCAATTTTTCAAAATCATCAAAGTCGAAAACTCTTACGTTCCTAGATTTTATGATTTCCGATTTTGTAGTCATTTTGAATAACACGTTAGTATACTGCACTAAATCACAATTTTGTTAATTTACGTCATATGAATAAATCACGACTATAATATTTATCCTTAAGAAACTTCTTTCTAGGTATAGTATAATATTGTGCAATTTAATGTTTAATTTTGTAAATTGTAAAAACATAACCTATAAGCTCGTTGTCATTTTCGACTTTTGATTTTGACATTTTATCACTGCGTTCCACTAAGCGATCGTAACGACTACGCTCACGACGGCAATTTTACTTGCGACCATTACAATCGTCAACTACTGAAGTGGAACGCTTATTACCTTTTAAAATAGAGAGTTGTGTCTGGTTAAGTAATTACGAAAAAGTAACTGATGACTTCATTACTCTCTTGGAGATTTGGAGTGTGGTCGTTACGACGTCATTAGTCGCGCTTGCAAAGTTGCAACAACCCATATAATAATAAAAAACTTTATTCGCCAAACACAGAGATTATAAAATTTAGTGTACATTAAAGCTTAATATGTAAATTTAAAATTAGTATGTCAGCGAAAAGGCTGTGGACTCAGCTACCAGCTGCTTTTCAGTCCGTACCTGATGCACCTGCTGCCAACGCAGTATATGAAATTTTATAAAGAAATAAAACTAACAGTAATAAAAATAAAAAATAAAAAATTTGCATGAGCTGTACATAAAACAATTTGAAAATTATGAAACACACAACCGCCAAATACGCTCAGAGATCTTGTTATCTTCATACTATATAAAAAAAAAACAATAAATGCAGTAGATTGTATTGATCGGTCCATTATTAGCCACTGATTCGCTGTTCGATTTCTATTAACCGTATCTCGCTCGCTAGCCATTCCGTGGCAAAATTGCAGTTATAATTGTCAAATATTTTTACATGTCTATCCTATTACTTGACTTTGTACTTTGACTGCATATAGCTTATTTAAAGCTATTTACAAATTTCTCATTCCAGTAAGACATTTGAAAATTTAATCAGATGTTATAATTAACGAATACATTGTAAACAAAGCGTTATCATTTACGCTTGAACACCATCTTACAGTAAAATGTATACATGTGTGTATAAATCGTTTGGCATTGGTGTGCGTGAGGTTTTATTTTAATAATTTAATGTATTAATAATATATATTTTATAAAAATATTAGCATTCGCACATCCTCCTCTATATAAACTATAGGAGCCCTATCTCACCGAGAGGCTATGTAGCCATGGACACCTGCTTACCAAATGGAATGGCCGGGAGCAATCGTGGCTACGCTTCTAATTTGGTGACGTCACCAAACCGTCGCCAAGTGAGTTAACTGTCCTAAATTTTAATATGAATTGTTTGGATACGTAGACGGCGACGTCGCCATGGCGTCTCGGTGAGGTAGTGCCCTAATTGTCCAAATTTCATACTCCTCCATAAAGGCAATTTTTTTTAAATGTTGCCGAAAGTTTTCGATTCCCGTATTAATATATACATATTAAAAAGACATATACGGTTAAAAAAAAAAACAAAAGGCTAAATAAATTTATTATCAAAATCAAAGACTTCAACTTTATTTATCTGTATAAAAATCATTAAGTATTCAAGTGCTTTCTTAACCTATAAAGTGAAGATTAAATGCGAATTTTATCACATTATCTAGGTAAATATGTTATTACTTCCATTCACAATTAGATTAATTCATAAAATTAGATTTATTTGTAGATTAAATTTAATTATCTTGAACTGGTATTGATAAATTAAAAATATAAACACTTAAAAATAAATTACAGGAATGATAAATTATGTAGTGGAATTTTACTGTCACTTCCCCTTCCCATTCCGATTAACCTAACAATGCTAAAAACTCTTAGCCATCTTAGCTGGCAAATATACACACCGGCAGAATTAGCGGAACATAAAAAAGGGAAAATATAATAGTTTTAATTTAAGCAAATAATAATTAAACATGAAACAACAATTAAATTAAAATGCTTTGACATTAATTTGCGACACCATACTCAAAGTTAAGGCAAAAAAACTGAACGAAACAAAACGCATTTGCAAAATGCGTTTCGTTCGATTTGTGAGTTTTTCCGGTTGCCGAATACCCGCATTAAAGGCCGGCAACGTATTTGCAAGCCTTCCTGGTCACTTCGGTGCACTACCTACCCCTTGTAATATAAGGCAAAAAATGCTTTGAACAACTTTAAGGCTCAACTAAATTTAAATGAAATGTATTACGTAAGAGATCAATGCAGAATAATAATGACCAATTATAGGAACTAGAGAGCGCCGGATGGTCGAAGTTCGCCCACAAACCTCTTTGTGTGATATTGTTCTATATAAAGAAAAATAAAATTTGACAATCAATACATATAATATACGGTTGTCACGATTACGCTTTGCCATCATCCAATACATGTGTGTGTAAATGGTGTGAGTCGTTTGGCGTTGGTGTTTATATTAATAAATTAATATATGAATATTGCATATAAAAAAAAAAATTGCATTCTCAAACCTTCCTCTATATGAACTACGATTGTGCCAAATTACATACTTTCGCTTCACGTATTAATGTATAAATTCAAATAACTGATAGAATTAGGCGTTACTTTGCGGAAATCCATGACATGCATGAAAATCTAAACCACTTTGCTTTAATCCGCGAATGAATACGAGGGAAAATCGGTGTAATGCTGCAACTCGAAAGCTACACCACCGAATCCGCCACCAAAACACAGCACTACACTGACTTTCCGATGTGGCTCAACGCACGTTTTGCTTCGACACCGAAGCATCAACAGGAGATAGACTCTACAAAGGTTATTCGTAAAGTTAAACTTGACTTGACTTGACTTTCGGGTTGTAGCATTACACCGATTTTCCCTCGTATTCATTTGCGGATTAAAGCAAAGTAGTTAAGTTTTTCATGCATATAAATTGAAAGTAAATCAAGTGGCTAGGGGTCCCTAGTTAGTAAGAAATGTTTTGTAATAAATAAGAAAAATGCCCTCGAACGCGATAACGCGACGAACTTAGAAATTTTGAAAGAGACATATCGAATATAACATTTAGTAAAATAAATTCGTTTTAACGTTGCAAACATGATTTATTATCTCCACGACACAAGTGTACCTAGTGAATAGAACGTCAGCAAAAAAAAAAAAAATTGCATACGTAAGTGTCAAACGGCCTCTACAAAAACCTAAGTCCTCCTATACGTATATAATTCAATTATATATATTATACGTACATTTAGAATTCTGGTCAACCCCACTGCCACACTTGTAGTGGGATCTTTAAGAGTAAATATGGCTTCGCGAACCATATTATGGCTTTCGAAAGAAAATGAAAATAATCCTGGACTTCTTGGTCGTAACTTTCAGTATTCATCATGACAGCACCAAGCACTTTTACCGGCGAATTTCGTTCTTTTGTCATGAAACGGGTGTTTAAGAAAGCTCACGACGAAGTTACTTGCCTCGACTGGTCGAGTTGTGGCAAGCTGCTCGCAGCCGGTTCTAAAGATACCACTACGAAAATATACACCGCTGAATATCTAGATAATATAAACATGTACTCTTTGAGCGGACATACAGACAGAATGGTTGGTGTATTTTTCGAAAACAAGAGTTTAGACCTTATAACAGTGAGTCGGAACGGCCAGGTTTGTTTGTGGGAAGCGACAATAGATTCGGAAGATTTGGTAGCTTCAACCGTTCAGATTTCACACAAGAAAAGAAGAAGATTGCAGAAGGAAGCTGAAATGGTAGAGGATGATATTGACGACGATAATGTTATCGAGAAAGATAAAGAATATGTGAGTATTTTTTTTTTTTTTATCTTTTAAGTGGACATCCATAAATAATATATACTGGACTAGATAGACACACGGACATCTGTTCTTAAGGTAGACAACTTAATGCTTGTGTTATGACACTTACTGATATGCTGAAGTCGGTGCCATCTGCATCAATTTAGCGGAGAACCCAGTTGGCTTGGTACCGACCTCAGCACATAAGTAAGTGTCTACTAAATCGTATGAAAGTACTATTTAATTTTTGCTTTTTAGTTCCTCGCCTTTTTGTTTTTGAAGGCGGTTTTCGTTTTATTTAAAAATAATCTATCCTTGCACACCTATTAGGATACGATGATCTTGAAATAGTCACTTTTATAGTTCTAGATATATAAAACTAAAGTGATATCAATCTATTTATCGAAAGAAGTTTGGAGATATCTGATCTGGATTTTTGTTAAAGGAAAGTGACCAAGATGTGAAAACGGAAACGGAAATTGTGAAAAAAGAAGAAGAAAACGATAAACGTTTGCTATACAAAAAGCTTGGACGACATTATATCGGAGACGCGATTAGGCAAGCGCATCACAAGTGTAGGATCACCGCTGCGGCCTACCACAGGAATACTAAGATATTGGTCACAGGTAACTATAGGGAAAATGGCATTTTCCTTACATATTATTATATAAAACTAAATCCAAGTCCGCGTCTGTCTGTCTGTTTGTTCGCGATAAACTAATCAACGGATTGTCATGCGCTTTTCACCAATCGATAGAGTGATTCTTGAGGAATGTTTTCATGTATAATACATGTATACTATAGTAGATAAAAGCCGAGAATTTGAATGATTTGTAACGTGACGTCGTAAAAAAAATGTATTTTCGTGCGGCTTACATTGCGCGCGCTGGCTTAACCATACGAGATAGGTCCAAATGATGTACTACGGAATTGTATATTTTAAGTAGATCTATAAAAAAGTCCGCGATGACATATGTCTATATCCTTTGTACAACCCACAATAACTGTTTTTATCTTTTACATATTACAAATAAATAATGAACTCCTTTGGAAGCTATTTTAAAGAATAACGTGTTCATCCTTATATATTTAAATACACTAGATACGTTGTATATTTCATGCAGATCAAAATTGCCCTTTACATCATATCATTAAAATGAATATCTTAGAAGTTTATTACATATATAAGAATCTAATTCCTAGCATTATCCCGGTTAAGTACCAGGGTCCGCTTAGATTGCAGAGGATTTGGCTGTGGGGCGAGTTATGATGACCGATTGCCATCTGACGTCATCCTCGGAACCCCCACGATCTCTACAACCTTACGATTAACAACACAAAGTGACATTAATCGGGTCCCACTGTTTTACGTGCCTTCCGAAACACGGAGGAGGTCGGATATCAAATATACTTTGCGGTGGTTGAGCATATCGACCTACGCTCCCACCTTTCATTCCTCGCCGAAACTTTCCACCTTGGTGTGCCTTTCCACATATGATTATCTAAAATTTAGTTTAAGTCCATATTGTATTACAGCATGTTGGTACCCTTAATAAAAAGAAATCTCTTATTTATAGATAGATTACATGGCAATTTATGTAATTTAATTTCTCTTTTTGCTATATTTGACACCTAATGCCTTATTATAATTGTTATTACCATTTTAAGGTATAATCTTAAATTATTATTTAATGTATGAATTGTAAATTGTTAAATCGGTATGTATACGAACTTTACTATTATATACAATTCTACTGAAAACATTTACAATCCACTACGAGTGCAATACATAACATCGTCAGAATTTGTCGAGGCTTCCAAGGTTAATTTTTTACGTGCGTCCACCGATAGCTTCTATGCAGTTATGCGTAAATACGAGTATTTTGTACTAATTATAAAAACGAACCGAAACGGTGTTGCGGCGGGAACTGTTCCCGCCGCGACACTGCTTCGTAGCGAGCTCATGAGGAAGGACCCCGGACGGGTTCGAAACTAGTCGGGCAATGCCGATATAACATACGCGTGAGTTTAAAAGCCGTTTTTATAATTAGTATGAATTCTGCTCGCGAAAGTCTAAGTTCTAAAACGAGTATGTTGTGTTGCTAATGCTTAGGGCAAGTCCGCGCACTACATGCACTATTAGTCAGAAAAACGTCATAGCTTGTGAGGGTACTTTAGTTTTATTATGTAACCGAAAATTTAAAATATCTCTTATCAACACAAAGGACAGTCTTTTGAATCAAGCGCACATAAAAAACAGGACATCGCCCGAAATAATTCGAGATTACACGAAGGGAAGTGAAGTGCGGTTTAATGCTTAGTGTCTTATATTTCCCAACTTTCTCTGCAACACAGCTGTGAGCCTTTAGGTGTTGCTTTCAGTTGTCCATGGGCGCACTATTGCCCGTTGTTCTATAAAAAAAATCTTTCATCAAATGTGTATGCAGTCTAATATATGACTGGGAAAGGCATGCAACACATGTCCACCTATGGGGCTAACAGTTGAGAAGATAGGCTGTTAATTCATAACCATGTATACACAACGGCAGAATTAGTCGAACACAAAAAAGGAGAATATAAATAGTTAATTTTATTATACTTATTTTTTTAGGTATTTAAAAAAGGTTCACCAGCAGTTATTACAATAATATATGGATAATTTTAAGATACATAAAAGGAGTAATAATTAATTGTACAACTATATTAAGGTAAATATCATGTTCAAAATTAATTAACAAAAGTAAATTTAGTTAGTGACAATATAGTATATAACACTGCACTAGTTAAGTATGTTTATGGATTTTTAGTATTAAGAAAGGTTATAATATTTTTACGGAATATTGATGTATTATCTCCAAAGACGTGAGTTTTTCTGTTACATTTATTTAGTAATTTAGAAAAGAGGAATTAAAGCCCAATACAATGAGACGAAATGGGATGTGTAAAATTTTCCGATATCCGTCGTCGTGGATATTTAAAAATAAATACTTAATAATTGAATATGAAGCAACGTTTAAATTAAAATGCTTTGACATTAATTAGCAACATTATACTTAAAGTGAAGGTTCGTTCGTTTCTATATTAAATATTCATTTAATTAATTGTAAGCCGTCACTAAATCTAAAATCTTCAATTGTTTCTCTGTCATTGCAAAATGTAAGAAAAATGCATTTTGTTTAGTTTAGTTTTTCATTAAGTTTTAATTATAAGGTTTTGCAGATTAATGTCAAAACATGTTACTTTAATTGTTCTTTCATGTTTAATTATTATTGTTTGTTTAAAAATAAAATTAACTATTTTATAGTCTCCCTTTTTTATGTTCCGCTAATTCTGCTGGTCCGTTTATTATTAACCGAAGTGTATGTAGTGTTCGTATTAAACTTTATAGTTGAATTTTCCGTTTGCATACAGCCTAACTAAAAAGTGCCGTCGCACGATCTTTCAGAAAGCTCCGTGGGTTTAGGTATCACGTATCGACTCTATCTAGATCCTTCTTCGACATATACAAACCTTACTTTTACTTTACTCAAATTTATATATTCAGCGTAAACATCACGTATTATTACATAATTGTTACCAGATGAAACAGAATTGCGAAAAGAAAACCACAAAATTTATGTTGATCCGATTGCTATCAAAGCAGAGTGGGGGGGGGGCACCTTATGGGCAGACAGGCGGGCAGACGGACGGCCGGACAGAGCGAAATTATAAGGTTTCCTTGTAGTACTACGGAGCTCTATAAATTGCGTTAGGATTACGTCAGGCATTTTCCATAAATAAAGTTTCGAATGCAGCAATAAAAGCCTGAATCCTGTTCGCAAATGATTGACGGACACAATCGTCGGGCCGTGGGGACGTTCGTTGGAAAATTGCGCGTTTGTATCGGATATTCCATTAAATTCCGGGCGACGGATTTCGGACGTGAAAAATGATTTTGCTGAATGACGGCTTTAAATGCAACTATTTATCATTTAGCCCTCATTCGCACGAGAGTTTAAAAAGCGTTGCGTTCAATCTCGGCGTTAGCGCTTTTCCAGCGTCGTCGATACTAAATATATATATGTGTATGTATATATATATAGCGTTGAAGATAGAACATTGGTCGATAAAAAAGCGTCGCGTTGTAAAAGCGCTTGTGAACAAAACCTGGATAATACATGTCCTATTTGAACGCTTTTCTAACGCACGTTAATAAAAATCTCCTGCAAACGACGGCTTACAGTAGGTCAGTGTTTTCCAAACATGTGGTTCGGAAACTCCTGGGGGTTGCAAAATCTGAATCTTGGGTCTTGAGGATTATAAAGTTCCTGTAGAGCCGGGAGTGGGCACGACCATGTCCCGGGACTAGAGACTGAATCGTCCTTTTACCGTTGAAAATTTTATTTTAATTAGAAAGAGAAAACTTTAGTCTTTGGTAAACCTTTTGTCCAGTTATGTGTACAGTGAGCACATAACTGGACATCCAAATATACTATATTCATTATTACTAGTTCATCCAAATATACTATAAACATTCTAGCTTCAACCTGGAACCTAGTCCGCGTTGATTTCATCAACTTTCACACAAACTTTGAAATCCTATTTCAAAAAGTAGTCTATGTCCTTCTCCAAGGTCCAATCTATCTCGATACCGAAGTTTATCAAAATGGGTCCAGCGGTTTAGGCGTGAAAACGTAACAGAGTTACTTTCACATTATTAAGGAAGTAAGGACAGACAAAAGACGAAGAACAAAGAAGAAGAAGAATTAGCGCAGTCAGATATACTTTAAAGATGTATAAATATAAAGAATAAGAATAAGAAGATATTTATTTGCAACATCGTCACACCGCATACAGATACAAGTAAATAATAAAGAGTATACACTAAACAACATACAGTAAACATTGAAAACAATCACAAAAACAAGCAAACAGTAAAATAAAATCTATAACAAGTTTTTACAAAAAGAGAAAAAACAAAGACATAGTGTTACATCTATACTAATATATAAAGCTGAAGAGTTTGTATTTTTGTTTGTTTACTTGAAGGCGATAATCTCAGGAACTACTGGTCCGATTTGAAAAATTATTTCAGTGTTAGATAGCCCACTTATCGAAAAAGACATTAGGATGTATATCATAACGCTTAAACTGAATCTATTTTTTTTACCAAATTTTAAGCGGACGAAGTTGCGGGCACACTTAGTTGTCTATAACATCACGCACTCCTCAATAGCAGTTGGTATATAGAGGTATACGGATCGTCTTCCAATTTCCAAGTGCCGTCATTCGAGCGCATGCATACGATATTAGGCGTGCCATTTAAGCGCCTCGTCCGTCCCACGCTCACAATATCCCACCAGCGTAAATGGGCTGTACAGTGCACAAAATTGTCGCCACAGCTTACAGTTCTCGCGGTGCATATCGGAGCGCATTAAATACTTTGTTATTTTTTAATTGTTGTCATGACTACACTTTTTTTAATTACCTTTATTGCACAACTAAAATAAAAATGTTGCACAAATGGTGAACTTAATGCTAAAAGCATTTTCTGCCAGCCTACCTTAGACTTATTTTCACACTACCTTATAGTAAAATCTTCTTCTTCTTTCATCTAGTGTTAGTAAGGAATCAAATAAGGTGATACGTTTTCCTTTTGTAAAGAGACGAAAGCAGTTTGTATAAGACGCTTCGTTGCCAACGTAAGCCATTAACCATTTAGTAAGCCAGACTTGTTCTTATTTTTCCGTGAAGCCAAATTAGTCGCAACGGGCTGTGCGCCCGCGGCTTCGACCGCTCCTCGTTTACCCCAGAGGAACTTTACCATTTCTTCCCGCTCCTCAGTTCGAAACAGGTCAGTCGCTTCCAAACAACTTACCACTGTATGAAACCTCAAAATGTAATTTGACCGACGTGACAAAATAAAACCGCAAAGGACGAAGGTCTTGTAAATATACGCATCTGTTTTACTTTGCTACGTTTTATTTAACGAATACCTGTCGAAACATAGTGAGTCTACTCTTGAGAAGAGTCAAATATCTTTGGACACAGATATTAAAAAATATTGATAAATATTTCATTTATCGACACCTTTGATGAGGACTTATAAAAATTATTGATATTTTAAGTTGTAACTGTTTACTAACATTTGCGACAAATATCTTTTTTCCCACACATTGGGAAAGATACGTTTCTACATTGAGTAATTTTCTTTTCATTCAACGTTTCCATATTTGTGTGTGTTGTGTCAAAGTAACAAAATTTACATATTCGTGATATTGTGTGTAAACTTCTGTTTCACAATTTCAGAATAACGCTAGTATGCTAGTAGATATGTTATTAATAAAATTAGTATAACTTTCTCTTAAAATATTTCTTTGACCTTTATAAAGAAAAACGCCTTATACTAAAATATAGATACGTCAATTACCATAAACCCAAATAAAGCACGTTTAAAACCTCAGGTAATGTCAACCTAAATATGTTATTTAGCAGTCTTGTTTTGTTTCTTTAAAAACAAACCTACAACCGTTTCTGCAAAATTTATGAAGTGGAAAAGATATCCCTGGGGCAATAGTAAATATTTTCTTCACGACAAAGGCTTAGGCTTGAACCTATATTAATTTCTCTTTATTGACAGCTTTCACGTTACCCAGAAAAAAGTAGTTAAAACTTTACACGTATAAACTGATGAAACATACATGTCCTAAAGATACTTCTGAAACAAAAATTAGGTTTATAACCGTATGAAATAATACAACTTGATTGCTATTTACAGATATTTTTTGCACGTATGTACTAATTAAATATAATTATCCTAGGGAACGTCAACCTTGTTGATATGTGTCTAAAAATTTAAGTTTATATATGCTTCCGCGTCCATTCTGCTCGTGCGTTCGGCTGGCAAATGATATGCCCTTTAAGATAATATTATCATTTGGCTCCATTCGCACCAATAAAAAATACATTCGTACCGAAATAAAGGTAAAACAAACAAAGTTAACAGTTTTATCAAAGTTGATCTCATATTGCCTTAGCTGGAAATTCGCCGACTTGGTCTTTTTTATTTGTTTAGGTTTAGGTATAGAAACATTAATTAGGTAGGAAATACGGTACTGAACATAATATGAATTGAAATGACTTATATAAATCGGCCATCGTATACGTAATAAAGGTAGGCCGCGGCGTGAACATGTGGACCGTTCACTTTGGACGTAAAAAAACGTAATCTGTTGCTTGATTTATAATTTTTCCTTACCCTTTCGAAAACAATCGTTAATTCGAAATAAAGCAATAAAATAAACGTTACGAAAGGCAATGTTTTATTAATTGAAATTTTATATTTGTTCGGGTTTACGATTATAATGTTTTTAATTTTATGGGGGAATTGCAAGAAGTCGTGATACATTTATGTTTTCATGGGCAATAAACTTTTTATTTGACAATAACTTTAATAATCAGGACTTGAGACGCTTTTGCCAAATTTGTGGTGGTCAACGCCATATTCTTGTGGTCAACAAACGACTCACGTGGAAAACCAATTATTGATTTTTGAAATATCACATTAAATGCCTGTTGTTCCACATAATGTATGAAAATGAGTATGATATACGCCCTCTGAAAAACTACACTATTGTGCTATGTATAATGTAGCTTTTTCGAAGTGTGATATCTGATAAAATCTCCATATCTAAGCTTTTCCTTTTCCAAGCATTACTTCTTACAGTTGGTCATGTAGATTAAAACTTTCAAAGCTATAGATACAAAGCATTACTGTTTACATATTATTCTATTATTCTTCTTCCTAGCGTTGTCCCAATTAATTACCAGGGTCCGCTTAGATTTGGCTGTGGGGCGAGTTAAGATGACCGATTGCCATCTGACGTCATCCTCGGAACCCTATAAAAATATCTTATAGGTGTTAAATTTTAATAAAGAAAGTTTTCCCCTCCTACTAAGCTTAAATTAAAAGCTTGTATTAGGAGTGAGTGCGACAATACCCCAACGGCGGTGGGGTTAGAACCGGGTACCTTGCGGATTTCAGTCCGTACCTTATACCGTTGAGCTATCGAGGCTCTATTTCTTAATGCATCTGCGAGTCTTTGATAGTACATCTATACATGGACATTGATATTCACTCAAATGAACCGCCTGTCCGTTTGCCTCTTTGATATATTAAAAAAAACAGGTTACAGAAGTGATGGAATGGTTTATATGGTTAAAAAATTTGAGTCATTTAGTACACACCGGTTGAATTAGAAGTAGCAGAATTTAAAACTAAAGGAGAATATAAAATAGTTGGTTTTATTTTTAAACAAATAATTATTAAACATGAAACAACAAATTAATTAACATGTTTTAACTTAATTAATAATTTAATTTACACAACATGTTTTAACCTTATTTAATTAATTCGCCCAAAAACGTGCCCAACTCTTCAGAGGAACAGTAGACAATTTTAGATTTAAGATGTCATAAGAAATCTAAAAAAAAGCATTATGTCAAGTTTAGTTTTTCTTTTTATTAAAATTTTAGTATGGTGTTACAAATTAATGCCAAAATATGTTAATTTCATTGTTGTTCCACGGTAAATTATTGTTTAAAAACGAAACTGACTATTTTATATTCTCCGTTTTTTATGTTCCGCTAATTCTGTCGGTGTGTGTATATTGTCAAAATAGTGATGTTTTATTAACTATATATAAATAGTGATGTTTTATTAACTTGATTAGCTGTTCCTTGTAACGGTTACTTACGCTTCTGCCTCGGATCTCTTGAGCTGTGTCAAATGAATGAAAGCATTACACATCGTGTTTTGATCATCCAAGTCGGGGTTGATAAGCGTCAGCTGATTTTGGTGTCTGATTGGATGCTGAAAAAAGTAGATAATCCTTTGGCTATAATGCTCGTTACATACGTATCGATAAATCGTTGCGATTTAACTATCCAGTTAAATCGAACAGTCCTAGTCGTCAGTACTCAAACGTAACAATAAAACTGTGCAGTTTAATTGACAAGGACTTTTCATATACACGATCGATAAAACTGTGCGGTTTGAAGTGCACATTTAAATCGCAACGATTAATCGATACGTGTGTAGCGGGCATAACACATAACGCAAAATGATAGGAACGTAAACTAAAATTCTAAAGATTTTACAACGCAACTTTCTGCTAGCTTTTTAGCTATTTAAAAAATATAATAAAAATATGTAAAAAATGTATAAAGAAAAAAAGAGAATTATGGTTCTTTTTCATTAGTTGTCTGCAAAGTCGGTTTGCGGACGATAATTTTACGTGATAACACAGAACGCTTAGTCCAATCGTGCCTCTCTGTCGTTTGTTCCGCGCTCCCACTTGCACACTCAGCTCAGGCAGAACGTGACAATGAGTCATGCTTTTTCGTGCATGCAGCCGGCGTTCAAGTTGAACGCTATCGCATTTATTAAAGAACGTTATCGCGTTAAAAATAAGTAACGTAAATTTGATAAAATCATTGAATTCAACACGAATGAAGATACTAGTTAATAGTAGAAAGAAACATTAGACAAAAAATCAGTCAATCTGGGAACCTTCTGTATATTTTAATGTTATTTTAAATACATTTAACATAATTTAACATTTTACATTCACCTTGAAGCAGCTTTCGATCATGGCAGGTGTTGCCAACCTTGCGGAGAACAATTCATGTACAATGTTGTAATGTGAAATACCTTTTTTGCTTGATACATTAAACATAAAGGTCCTTCTAAATTGTACAAAACGGACTTCATCTCTCTTTCTGAACTTTTCTCTGTACACGCCGTCGATAACTAATGTTAAACTTGTGTTCTGTAAAAGACGTAATACTTTAATACTTTATTTTTTAATGTGTTTTTGTGCACAATAAGCAATTTTTTGGACATCTCATGAATACATTGTCTTTGTTATAAGCTTAAAAATACGTAATATAGTTTTGACTGTTTATCCCTATTCCAAAAGCATAACAGCTTACTAGAAGAGCATATTCAAGTCACAAAAGAAATGAAGGTACTCCTTATCCACAAGTAGCTTTTTTATTGACATTTCGCAATATACAACTCTTATAATTTTCTTATGCTCACAGACATTCTTGTTTAACTACGATTCTTAGCACTATTTTGCCCTTATTCGATTTGTATTTGTTTTTTTTTTATGAAGTAACAACTTTATTAAGGCCTTGTCTACCAAAAATAATGTCGGACTGTCTGTTTGCAGTACTGCAAGGGCGGGCAATGCCGGAACACGCCCGGCAGCTTCACGTGCGTGTGTCCGCCCGGCACGCGTCACGAGCCCGACGAGCAGCTCTGTCGAGACATTGACGAATGCGAGGGTGAGCTAGTTTACATCGTCAAGGACTACGACCGGGGTGATATCCCCCCCATGTTCCCGGTCGCAACAGGTTACAATTTTGGTGGTATCACTTCCGCCTCAGTCATTGGCTTTCTAACTCGAGGCCAATCGTCATGTGGTTCCCATTCGATTGTTGGGTGAAACTTTCACTTGGACAAAGAAATTAAATATAAATACTCTTTGAATGATCGATTGAATGCTTTGTGAATGCATAAATATGTGAGTTCAATTTCCTTTTTTTCTCTGTTAAATTTTTTCAATTCCTTTGGCCGAGGCTTATATTTGAACACTTTCCTCTTACGGATTAATTAAACGTCTAAGAAAAAATGCATTATTACATATAAATAGAAAATTTTTAAAAGGAACCAATTAAATACTTATATTGCTTGTTTTATTGATGCGAAGGACTATATAGTCAATATAGTCTTCGCTTCTGCTGTTATGTTTAAAAGCTGGCTGATGGCAAATTGTTCCCACATATTTGTTTGCTAAATTACCGATTTTAACAAGTGAAAGATTCTGTCTCAAAGTATCTTTCTCGATATTTAAGTGATTAAATGTGACCATTTTCAGTTTCTCCTTTCAATCCAAAAAATGTATATAATCTCAGTTCATAACTATGGAAGTTATTTTCATAATATTTATCTAATCATGTCACACGATCAGATTCATTGCACTGCTTAGCAATTTCATTTAAACATTAAAGATCTAAGAATGAAATAATAATTGGTTTATAAGTGTAAATATTTGTTTTAAAAATTATGTTCCTATAAAATTACTTTTTATGATATTGGCATGAACAAATATTGCTAAAAAAATCTTACGTATGTAATTGACGGCAAAGTTAACTTTAATTATCTTTAAGATATGTTTGAGTAAAAGCTTGAGTGTCTCAACATTTTTGTTTCCCGTCCGACCAAATGTGTACATTGCACTAACAATTGGTGCGATGATGGCTGATCAGATTTAAATTCCTTGAGCAATCAAGGTCCAACAGTTGTATCTAGAGAAAAAAGAAATACCACGTTTACTAATAATGTTACGAAGCAGCACTTTTCTTTTACAGAACAATCGAACCCTTGTGACAACGGACGATGTATCAACACTCACGGAAGCTACGAGTGTGAATGCGAACACGGTTTTGTGTTGGACACCACCGGCCAGCATTGTCTCGGTAAGTCTACTCATGATTTTTTGAAATCGGAATTTTAATATAGCTGTTTTTAAACATTTTTAGAAAAGATTTGGTTATAACAAATTAACTTATAAATATTCATTCACAGATAACCGCCGAGGCTCTTGTTGGCGAAGAGTTGTAGATGGTCAGTGCGAAGCAGCAGCTCCGAGAACGTTGCTGCGGCAGGAATGCTGCTGTAGTGTAGGACTTGCGTGGGGCTCCCCGTGTGAGCCCTGTGAACCTGACGATTGCCCGTGTCCCAAAGGTTTTGCTAAGGTGTGAACGTGTTAACTCAGCTGTGTTATGTATCTTGATTTTTGGTACAAGCGTAAGTTTTCTTTGGTGAACGCATAGAGAGCATTCTCATTTCTCAAACCAAAGGCCGCATCTGCGAGCCCTTTGGTGTTGCAGTTGTCTATGGGCGTCGGTAGTCACTTAGGTGAACCGCCTGCCCGTTTGCCCCTTGTTTTATAAAAAAAAATTGTTCATGGAATCATCCATGTGGAACATAGACCAATATAGAAAAGTATAAAATCCAGTTACTAATTTTTCTTCACTACTTGCAAAAAAAGCCTTTCCGACATCTCAAACTATTGGTTGTTAACGTCTCCAGCTAACCCTCGTTTTTTTGCCACATAAACGTACAAAATAAAAAAGTGTGTCAAAATCGTCTTTTTTTAGCTGGATGGAGCTACTTGCCGTGATGTGGACGAATGTATGCTTGACCCAGAGCTAGATGAAGATATATTTAGAGAAAATAAAATAATTCGTTGATAAATTATAGATTCTCAGATAACAATTATTACTATTACCATGCTGCCTGCTCGTTTGCCTCTGATAATAATAATAATTTGGTGATAAAATTTACGAATTAACAGCTAAGTTTACAAGGGTTGCTTGCACTAAGAAGAGCCCGCAACAAACTCAGTTGCGTATTTTCTTTGTTAGCATCATTTTCACAATAATTCAGATTTGGTTAGATCAATTTATTCCTAAGCATTATCATCATTCAAATAATCCTTTAAATTATACAAATAAAATAGGTGAAGTGCATTTTTTTTCATAAGCAATTGTGTCCACGCCTTTTAGTTATTTTGTCTTTTTAATGGACTTCAGAAAAAAGGAGGCGATTCTCAATTCGAATGTTTGTGTTCTTTTCTTGTATGTCGGTCCCGCAATGTTTTAGAAATCAACAAAACCCTAAAAATTTATGTAGTCGGTACCATCTGCATCGATTTAGCGGGGACCCTCTTTGACTTGGTACCGACTGTAACGCTCTTGCGTTACAGTCGGTACCGATTAGATGTCTACTATTATTCTTTCCTTTTTAGTTTCCTAATATTTTTCGAAGGTGGTTTTCTTTTTATTTTATTCTAAGTAGTGTCAAGTTTTAATATAATACTTTTTAAGCCTGAATTTCCACTGCTTGGCATAAGCCTTCCCCCTCAGACTACTCTCCTTTATCCTGAGCCATCCTAAACCACTCTTTTCCCGCAAAGGTGTCCAAGTTTCTCGGCCTACTTGGTCTTTGACAGCCATTGGTGAGAGTTTACAAAGTCGCATGGTTGGCCAACCTTTGCGGGTCCATTCAGCTTTGCTGACTTCTTTTCCACATCGAGTGGCGGAATCAAAGCGAGGCCTATGCCCAGCAGTGGGTTATCAAAGACTGAAAATGAGGCCCCCCTCGGTTTTAGCGGACAGCAACAAATCTGGTCACTCTATGATAGGGCAGGCCCTGATTGTAAGTTAACTTACATGCATTAATTTTTTTCCTGGCATCTTTAAATATCCTGGGAAGTAGTGCTGTAGCACAGACCTGTTTGAGTTTTATCAATTTGAATCGTAACATTTTTTTCTAACGCGTTTGTAAAATCAGAATTTGGTTCATATTTTTATGTTTTACAGTTGTCTGTTACTTTCCGATTTAGTATATTTTCACTTTTCCCAAAAATTACTATTGTCTTCTATATGAATGACAGATTTTTGAGTTATTGTTTTAAACAAGTGGCCAGTGTCAGTTCGGTATTAAAATCTGCGACGTAATAGAAAATGACGAACTATTTTGTATAACTTTAACATTTAGATAAAAATCGATAACTCTTGGGAGATGCACGAATTTTATAGCAGTTCATGCACTTACCGAAACGCTATGAAAAGACTTACAATAAGTATGTGAGAGTTGAGGGATCCATTTCTAGGGCAAAAACCTGAGATAACCTCACCCAATGTATGTTCTTCTATATTTAATTGATATCCATATTTTCCTAAGAGAAATCGGGCACAAGTCTTTAGTTTTGCGTTGCTTATATAGAGCCACGTGCAAAATTTTATTTCTTCTTACGATCGTCATGTCTACTCTCTGACACAATTATACTGTAAAATGTATAAATGTGTGTGTAAATCGCGTGGCATCGGTGTGCGTGACGTTTTTAGGGTTCCGTAATACTACAAGGAACCCTTATAATTTCGCTTCGTATGTTCTAATAACATGGAAAATTTCAGGTCTCTACGTTTGGAAATGCTAGGGGGAGGGGACCACCTTACGGCCTCACACGGAAGGACGGCCAGAGCAAAATTATTAGGGTTCCAAGGAACCCTTATAATTTCGCTGTCTTTGTGCTGTGCTCTGATCTCCTTACGGAACCCTAAAAAGGAGTGGCAAAGCGGAAGCAAAAAGGAAATTGAACGGGGAATAATGTTATAGGATAATAGAATGTAGTAAATTGTAGTCCACCGTTTGGGCAGTACAACGTCTACCGAGCTCGATAGTATATATTACAGTATAATTATCTGGCACCTAGATTGTATAAAAAGATAAATAATATTTATAAAACAAAGCACATGCGTAAGTATCAATTAAAAAATAAAATAAAAACATGGTTAAGTCAATTAAATTATGAAGAAGAACATACAAAATCATAAACCTTACCTCTTTTTAGGGTTCCGTTACAAGGAACCCTTATAATTTCGCTCTGTCCGTCCGTCTGTCTACTCATGAGGTGGTCACCCCCCTAGCATTTCCAAACTATTAGACGTAGAGACTTGAAATTTTCCACGTTGATAGAACATGCTACAAAACTCATAAGGAAAATTATTTAAACGAAATCGTACTACAACTTTTGAAGTAATTTAACAAATACGTTTATAGCGTATCAGATACGGAACCCTTCCATATAGGCGTGTCTTGACACGCTCTTGGCCATTTTTAATATTAGTATACGATTTTATAAAAATCTAGCTGCGCCAGCGACTTCGACCGCGTAAAATTAGATTCAATTTTAGCGTGACGATATATAGCCTATAGCGCTTCTCGATAAATGAGCTATTTAATACTGAAAGAATTTTTCAAATTAGACTAGTATTACTTTTCGGGGCGGATTAGTAGCTTATTATCGCGTTCAATTCAACAAACAAACTCTTCAGCCTTATACTATATTTAAAAAAAGCTTATCTAAAGCGATAATGAGAATAAAGTCATATATCAAAATATTCCTAAAAAATAGTGGTGTGACGATCTGGATACCTTTGCCCAGCTGTAAGTCGCAAATTAAAAAAAAATTATAGGTACTAGTGATCGCTGACTGGTCGAAATTCGGCCACAAACCTTTAGAGTTGGGTACCATGTGCTTATTTAAAAGTATATATAAAATTTTAATACTTTATCCAACGTTATTGCTATTTGACAATTATACACATACGGTCGTCATAGCCATGCTCTGACACAATCTTATAGTCAAATGTATACATGTGTGGGTAAACCGTTCGGCATAGGTGTGCGTTAGGTTTTATTTTAATCATTTCATATATTTGTAATGCATATTTTATAAAAATATTAACATTCACGCAACCTTCTTTATAAAAACTATAATTGTGCCAAAATTTTATATTCTTCCGTCCGCGCAATCTTCGTAAGGCCGTACCAAGCGTTCTTGCTTCACGTATTAATATAAAGATTAAAAAAAATATGAAATTAAAAAAAAAAAACTAAAACCCATCTTAAGATTTTGCTAAGTAGAGCTTGTAACAATTTGAATATGGAAAAAGGCTCTATACGTATCAGATTTCTTCATTTATCTGTTTGTTATCAGACGGTATAAACTAACAGGGGCTATAGTTAATTACTACAATCTTAACTTTATGCGCTCAGATTGTGATGTTAATAAGTAGGGTGACCAGGCATTTTTGTTAGCGACGGATAGTCCTGATATTTACATGCGTAATTTTGCATTCTCTAGGATATATTGGTTTTTATCTAAGATGATTTTTTTAGTTAATCTTTTTTGTCCCAATGCTGGCAAAGATCTCCCAATCACCTCCACCCATCTCTGTCCTGTGCATTTACTTTATTTCATTTTTATTTTATTTGTAAAACAAAAATCTACAGAATGGAGTGAAAGGATATAAAGGTACATGGAAAGAAGAAAAGGATTCGGATGATACTGTCACGGATGGTATAGTGGGGAGTGACAATAGCAGCTAGGGTTGTCAGAAGTCGCGTACACGTAGTGGATCTACCCAGTTATCGGGCACACAAAGAGGAACATCGATCCCCAGGACAAACGCTATTTAATTAGTCAGAAACAATGGAGTCGGGGTGCGAACTTAGCACATAGCGTTGAATTATCGATTCGTTGATAGATGTCCTTCTATCTATCTATAACAGCCTTTAGTGTGTCCGTCTTCCGTAGGCCTCCTCTCCATTTTTCCATGCTCTATCCAGTGCTGTCTGCATTCATCTACTACCAGCTTGTCAGCAGATATCGTCTTTCCATGTTTTGGGTGGTCTTCCCTTTTGGCGGGTATCAGCACGGCATCTCCATTTTAATGATGTCCTCATGCAGTATTGAAAAGTACAATTTTGATAAGATTGTCACTGAAAATAAAAAGGCCAGGTCAAATTTTCTATCCAAAAACAAACTCATTTTGTGTAGATTTGGCACCATTTTTCCAAACACCTTGAACGTTTGAACTGAACCCACGTCCTTGACGGATTGTCAGCTTCAGAATTTATCTAAAAGTGTCATAATTTTTCATCTCTATCGTCGTAATCTATACCACGTAATATTTTTAGAACAATTACTGTCAGTCTTTAAGTCTCTGTTTATGACCGATAATTAACAGATGGCGCTTCTTTAGTCTTAGCTCGCGATGGTATAGTCGACCAAGAAAGTGCTTTACCATTTTGGATGACAGTTCCTACTTAAAGAAAATTTTAATAAGGGATATTGTTATAAATTAACTTAATGTATTACAAGCAAAAATGAACCATTTACCTAATGGCCGTACATTAGCGTGGCAAATCAATGTCTTCGTCGACTATACTTGTCAATATACATATTGCTTCTTAAATACTATTACAATGTAAGTCGGCGAGTTTGGAGATTATAAACTCTTTATGAAACCAATTAGTTTAACCTCACTTCCGAGCTTCGTCGTTTTATTTAGGACCCTCAATAGGAGGTTCACTCTGCTTTAGATTTAAGAAATCTACGATTTAACAAACAAAATGCTTTAAAAAGTTAACTTTAAATTCACGATACTATTAACGGTCTATTATTCTGAATTAACGTGAAAATGTCCAAAAAATATTCTAAATATATGAAGGAATCGTGGGTTTTTCAAGCAGCACCTCACTTAAACGTCCATGCAATGCTTTTAGAAAAAGATGTACGAACCCAGAAGGCGGTGAGGTTCGGCTGGAGACGGCTCTGGAGATCAGGGTCCGAGAGAGCACCGCGGCCCAGCACTGGGCCCTGACCCCGCCCGCGCCCTTCGCCACCCTGTTAGACACCACGAATCACCCAAATCCCCCCCACGATCACACACTTATGCTTTAAGAAAACGTCTGCCGTGTTCGCTGGTATATTCAATTACTTTTAACTTATCGGTTTACAATTTTTCTCGGCTTTCCCATGTTCCTATAATACAGTATAATACAAACTCTATAACGCAATATAAATGTTTCTTCTTATCACTATCTATAATAAATATTTGATTGAGTTGGAGATGACGGTATATCTTATTACTATATTTGTTACTGGAGAGCCGTTAGACATTTATCCAGGAACCCAGGGCCAGTCAATGAATACTTAAATAAACTTTTGAAATATATTTTTAACAATACAAAAAAAAGTAAAAAAAAATATGGTCCTAAGTTGTTAATTATTGAATAAACAATTAGAACCAATAAAAAAGGGGGTTTGATGTTTTGCTTATATATCTCAAAAACTATTTCGGATATTTCAAATTTAAAAAAAGATTCGAAAAGAACAGAAAATTTCGTAATAGAAAATCAAGCTATCGAAACTCTTTTTTCATTATTTGTAATGATAATTTATTACTAAAAATAGGCCTCCACGCCCTTATTCTTCTATGACTTTATTACATAAATAATTATTTTTGACGTATTGAATATTAATTAAAAAATTTGAAAA
>JANCMC010043217.1:18899469-18952971 GCA_024363005.1 Charaxes varanes | reverse complement strand
CGCCCTTATTCTTCTATGACTTTATTACATAAATAATTATTTTTGACGTATTGAATATTAATTAAAAAATTTGAAAATAAAAATGTAGTATGCTGATAACATTTCAAAAATTTTATTTACGTTAGAAAAAAATCTAAAAATAATCGTTACAAAATGTTAATTATTGCAATAATTATTAAAAGTCAATGTCGTAAATGTTATAAAATAAATTAAACAAGAGGCATCAATATTTTTCTGTATTTAGACACTTAAGAAAGACGTCTATATAGCAGTGAATCGTTTATTCAGTCAGAAGGAAGAAACAGTGCCATGCAAGAAAATTCTACAACACTAAAAAGCTGATATTTTAGCAGTGTAGGTATGTATCTGTATGTATTTATACTTTAAACTCTACTGAAACTGCATCCTAATGAGATTTCTGAACGTTACGGTTTTTTTTTTTAATTTACGGGTAACAATCAAAGATCATTTCCATGTTATGTGTTTATGTTTCCTTGTTCCTAACTAGTACACAGATGAAAAATAAAAATGACCATTGTTCTTTTCATACAGCTAATGGATGAAGAATTACTAAATAAAGTAATTCTTCATCCATTTAATATTCTTCAAAAGATAAATAGGTCTTGTATGAAGTATTGCACAACAAAATAGTCATTTATTTACAAATAGGTTTTAGATGATTTACTGCACCGAAAAGTTATAAATCCAAGAAATCCTTTACAAACTATTACACGGGTGTTGGATGAAATATTGCAAATCCACTTAAAAGCATAAAGTGAGTGATCGTGTTGCATCTAGAAGCCGCTATAAAATATAATCTATATCTAGAAAAACAATGAAGGCTTTATACACAGAAATATATGCAATAAATAATACTATAAAAATTAATCCAGAATAGAAGAAACATCAGTCATTTAGGATTTACATATATACTTGTATATACAATAATTTATTTAAATAAATAAATAAATATAAATAATAACAGTTTATGGCAATGTTACAAATACATCACAAGGAAATAAGTGAAGAAATAGGAACTTGTAACATCACAAAGGTATGCAAGCTCAGCTTTGCCGTGAGCATACGATGCTTATTTCAGCCTGTACATACTACACTATATATATTTATTCTTGTTCATTTATAAATTAGTATTACAAATTATTAGTTCTATTTTTGTATTTACTTGAAATAACTTTAGACATTTTGAAGTTAAACTTCTGAAGTAAAATTGACAGATACGCCCGAACTCCAGAAGTAAGGTTCTTCATCTAAGTATTTTTCTTGATGGCTCAACTTTTCCGAATCAGTGGTAGATTTACTACGATATTTTAAGGTTGATGTATATCAGAGGAGCGAATGTTCCTTCCACCCCCACTCTATTAAATTATTTTACTTTAAACAGACATAGAGCATTGGCTTATAGCTGTGTCTGTGTTCATAAAGATTCTAATTGATATTAAAAAATTTGGCTCGCTGATATTTTGGTGTAAACGCCTACAACAAGCTCTCGTTAATACTAAAAGATTGAGAAATAACGCTCTTGTTCTCTACTGGTCTTGTTCTAGCTCTTGCTTTAGACGATTCAAAAGAGCACAGGCAGAAGATATTTCCTAATTTTCCTTTGCCATATCTGATAGTTTGTAAAACAAAAAGTAAATTGGAAAGTCATTTTATGAAGACCGCTAAATCATAGTGATGTCATCATAGGCGTTCAAATCCCAAAACCAAAACCAGAGCACAATACAGACAGGAAAACCAATAAAAATGCAAATGCAAAATACAATTTCATTCACTGACCGTATATCATAGTGAAATCGATATAGTTCTGATTGGCACGCCCACTCACAAATATATGAATTATTTCGCACCGGAAACATATTTTTCCATTTGAATGAATGAATGTTCAATTCATTCATTATTGACCGGTATAGTTGAGACTGGCGATCACCTCCTACTTCATATCTATTCCCTGTAGTTGTGGCCCTCAAGACGCAGGGAATCCTAGTCTGGGGGACCAATACTGCTTGGATTTCTTGTAATATGCACTTTATTCAATGAAATATTATTTATCATACGTATATTTTTCTCCCTTATAAAAGAATATTAATATTCGCATAACACGGATCACTGACCAAGTGTTATGAAAGCGTGTTACAGAAATCGAGGAAATTAAATTGTTTTTCTTCTTTTTTTCTTTCTTCTTTAGCATAATAATTATTATTATATTTTGATCGCAAAAAGAAAAAAGAAAACACCTCTGTGTGTACACAATTAAATTTTTACACTACAAACAACAGCCTAAATTACTCATTTAGTCCTGATGGTGCATACACAAAAACATATGAAATAAAAGTATGATTTTGTACATTTATAACTATAAAAACGATTAAATTGTCTATGTACTTGTAGATAACAAGTATTTAACAATATATATTATCGCTTGCACATTTGACACTAATTACAGATCAAAATAATCAAAGTAACCTATCGTAAAGATAATTGCTTCGTTAAACAGTAATTACGTTTCAAAAAACCACTTCTTCTCTAAAAGTTCTACAATCATTAAATCGATTCCAAAAAACTAGTGATGTAATTACTTAAAATAAAAACGTAATAGGTTTAATACCGGCCGACCGATCGAAACTCGTATAACGATTTCCTATGCCATTTTGATCTGTACACTTACATATTATTGTCGAAATTTCCATAAACCATAGCAATATTTATTAGTTATTTATTGGATAGGTAAGAAATAAAGAATAGAACGCGATGGGAGTGCGGTGACACGAAACCGAACCGGTATTAAATACATAAATTTGTAAAAAAAACAGGCCATGCCCACACTTAGCCGAATTGGTTATTATCTCATTCCGTAGCCCCATAGGTACTCAACAGATTCATTACACACTTATTGGATAGATATCGAATGAAACTGTTTTTGTTTGGGGCACTAGTGCAGTGCAATGCACCTACAAATTAATTGAAACATTACGTCAGTGATTTGGAATAGGGGCACTAGTCGCTTTACAAATATAAAACAATCATTTGTTCGGATCAAAAGAAGGCGCTGTGTAACTCAACCATACTGCCTCCGGCTCAAGTTATAGGCGATTGATTTTGGAGAAACAAAAAGTCGCGCTATCAAAATAGAAGTGTCACAATTTAAAAAAAAATTTTTTTGAAAACCCACTTAATCTTACCTAAATTAGTCCTTATTTTAATAATGAACTATTATAATAATAAAAGATTATCAATATGTTTGGTTTGGCGGTTTTGTTGCTTCGTTAATAAACGTCAATTTTATTAAATTTTGAAATACGTACTACACTACATTACATTTTCATTGCATCGTGAAATGTGGCTCATATGCAAAGTTTCTTCTATCAACAGCCATCACGATGTCAGGCCGTGACCTGTCTGTCTGTGTGCTCCCTTTTAGGTCAAAAACTTTATTTTGATATTTTAGGATGGAGCTGGATTTCGATATTACGAAATGGATTTTGAAAATCTATGCCAAGCACGGCGTGCTTCATGTTTCTTGCGCAACTCTTAGTAGACCGTATAAATGATTTAATCATGTAGTGTAAATTGAATAAAAAAATAATATTCAAGTAATTTAATAATAAAACTTACAGAACATGAATTATTGGAATCAAAAATAAAAAGATGTTTTATTCGAGTAGACTTTTACAGGCTCTTTTGAATCGTCCAATATTTTAAAAGCTGCCACTGTTTGGGAAAAGTTGAGTTACGAGAAGGTTCAGTAAGACACTCGTTAGCCATTCTTTTAAAAGTAGTTCTTACAGAAATAAGTTCAATACATTTGCATGCTAACTACAAAGCTAGAGCGAATCAATTCCAAGTTTTATCCTTAGCTAGCTGTGCCTGAAAATTTGTCAGCCTTAAATTAGGTAGAAAGAAAATAGATTCAATTTTAGCGTGATTATATATAGCCTTCCTCGATAAATGGGCTTTCTAACACTGAAAGATTTTTTAAAATCGGACCGCAGTTCCTGAGATTATCGCATTCAAGTAGACAAAGTAACAAACTCTTCAGCTTTATATATTAATATATAGACATAGTCTTCGACTGCACAATACGACTTACGAATAAGCGTGTTTTTCAACATACATATGTCATTTGAATTTAACAATAGACAGATTTAATATTGCATCTGTAAGTTTGTTAAAGAGACGTATACTCGCGTCCACAAACGAATTTTGAACTCTACCCAGATCATCATATTTTATAAGCTTGGACCACACTAAGGCTCGCGCTTCGTCATGGCGCTGGCGGCACCTTTATATCCACATCTCGCGCTGCCCCCACCGCACAAAGCCTGCGTTTGCCGCCTCGTTATAAAATCGTCCAAACAATAACGCGGTATCGTTTTCGGTAAGAATCAATTGAGTTAAATTAACAATAGGTACGTACGTGTCGAGAGGACTTCGTGTCTTCTTTGAGTGTTCGATGAAACAATGTAATGCTATTCAACGGTTAGGTAATATGGTGCAACTAAAGGCTCAATAAATATTCTCGAAACATCAACGCCAGGCTGTCTTATGGGTCACTCCTTTTGTTATTTTTTTATTTCGTGGATGATATTAATGTAGTTATATGATTTATTTTTGAACCAAAGGGTTTATGGCTTTATCCTTTGCTTTTATAAAATACTAGTTGCCATTTATATAGGGTGTCCGCGAATTCGTCCGCGTAAAATTAGGTAAAAAAAATAGATTCAATTATGGCGTGATGATATATAGCTTTCCTCGATAAATGGGCTTTCTAGCACTGAAAGAATTTTTCAAATCGGACCAATAGTTCCTAAGATTAGAGCATTCAAGCAGACAAACAAACTCTTCAGCTTTACATATTAGTATAGATTTTACGTTTTATGCTAGAAATGTTGTTGTATGATCGAGGTATTTTATGAATATATATTTGAATAAAATAATTAATTTCACGTAATAAATTTTTAAGGACTTATTTTTAATTATTGCCACGAAACAACTGAGTTGTCCAATCTTTCGTCCCAATTTCTGCTACAATCCTGGTTATCTTGCAAATAGGGGCAACCAATCAGCTTTCAGCTGTTTCGCTATGTCTAAATATTAAATTGTTGCTAATTCTTAGATACGACTGGTATGGTTTTGAAAAAAATTAAGGATATTACTATGGATTTTTCAGTATGATATTCTTATTAGCTAGCCGGCCGTATTCATATAGGGCGCCCCTTAATATACCTTGTCTTCATTCGTATCGGCTTATTATTGTATATCTGCGAGTCCTACCTTATTATCAAACACATAATGTACCTTCAAGGTACACTAACACACTCGGGTGTGTGAAGTTGGTGCTCTCGCGCTGCATCACTCGATAGGATTGCACCATTTCACCAAGTTTGTGTCGCTTTTGAAGCGCAAGCTGACAGATGCGATATGTGTCACATAAAATAGTAAACACCACCGCGATCGAACCGAATGCGACGCGGAAATCAAACGACCAATTTACTCCGAGGCTGCACAAGGTTGTCTTTCGGCAGCGAGAGAAGGGAGGACAGTTCTTAAGGTATTGTTTTTTAACCTCCAGCGGTCTCCAGCCTCAACACCGACTGATAAACGCCGCGGACTTCCGCCTGTCCGATTAATCATCAATTAGTACAATTTAATATTAATAAATAATGCGGTAATAATGTACCTAAACTGGAGGAGGTAGTGGCCTAATCAATTTATACCATTCTAGCACTGGTTTAAAAACCAGTGCTAGAATGGGTGACCCGTATATCACCCGGTCGCAGCAAGAGCCTTACTTAAGGAGATCGGATATTAAATAAATTTGATATCCGACCTCCTCCTTCTTTCGGAAGGCACGTAAACTGGACGTCAGTGGGACCCGTTTAATGTCACTTTGTGATATTATTCGTAATCGTGGAGGTCCCATCGTAGTCGTCGACGTCAGATGGCAATCTTATGGTTATCTTAACTCGCCCCACAACCACATCCTCTACAATTTAAGTGGACCCTGGAATTTAACACGGATAACGCCTAGGAAGAAGAATGTACATAATCTGAACGCAAAAGATATTTTGATTTTAAAAATCCGTACTTTTCGGTCTGTGTTTATGTCTTGAATAGGAGTGACTTGAGGTGCGTGTGCAAAAATGGCGGAAAAAGAGAATTTAAAAGATCTTCTTTTTCCTCTTTGATGGGGCCTGCCATGCGGGTAGACCGGGGTGTTTGTGGGGTAGTTTTTTTTTTAATTTGAACCTGGGCTGGCGACCAATGCAAAATCAAATATCAATGTTCAATACACTATCTACGGTACACTGGAATGTCCCCATAAATGCTACCGGCGTGCCGTCGAACTGTGCAGCAGACCTACAAAAAAGAACCGGCCGATAGACCGTGACGTGGTATAACATCTCAATACATTAGCTTTGCATTTGGCAGCTTGTGCGATGACGCAGTATGACGCCCGCTGTTAGCCCGTTAGGCCGCTAGCTCGCTAGAGCCCAGTGAAAGTCGACAAATCAATCTATCCAAGCTTCAATCTGCAACACTTTCTTTGTTACAAAATAATTGTCATTCAGAAGCGGTCCTCATGGGCGATTTCCCTCCAATATCACATTACACGGCACGCTTTAAACTATGCACACTGTGTTATGGGCGTGCGAAAGTACATGGTTCACGAACATGCTGGGTAGATGCCGATATACTCAAACAGAACTTATGAACATTGCAGTAAAATACCTACATATATATACGTACCTATATATATATATATATGTGTGTTCATTATGAAGTTATTTATACATATACCCAATAAAATTGGAAGCTAGCGATATCGGAAGTAGCGCAAAGGCTCCAATCGATTAACGTTAACGTTTAAATACGGAATCATGGCCAATTAAATTTTAACCGTGCTAAGTTAACGTACAATATGAGAAGATCCGCTCGCGACTGACGTCACTCCGACAGGAAGGAAACTGCATAGTTTTACGTATAATTACGTGTTTAACTCTAATGAATGTACCGCGAGGTCGCGCAGCTAACAAACATTGGGCGGCGCGGTCAGGTCGGAGCCGGTGCGAGCGCTGGCACTTGCGCAAGGAGCTCACATTTCTCACTCCCCACTCGTTATGAAACCGATCGGTGTTTGCCCTGAACGTGATGTCATAATAGCCAAACATTGCACCTTCCAAGATTACACGAGCGATTGTGTGCGGGGCAATATATAATTGGCCATGTGAAAAACAATGTTCCTCCAAATTCACACCACAAACGTGAAGTGTTTGACCTTGGGCCTTGTTGCGCTGCCGGCCCTTAATGACGAGTTTAGGCCACCGGGAAGTCTCACAAACCGAACGAAACGCGACAACAACACCACCACTAGACTTGACAGCATTGCCGCCACTTCAAGCCATATCAATCCCCAGTCTGCAGGATTTGTCACGAGGACTTGGAAATGCCCAAGTACAACCTCTGTTATTGTCCTACCCTATTCCTCAAACTTAATAGCTCACTGGGGGAACTACTCTAACCCTAGGGGGAATTAGGGCACTTACACCTCAGTCATTGCAGGGTTTATGCACTCTGTAGATCTTGGGGACAAGTTATAAGCCTAACTTTACTGGTCTTAGTAACGGTAGAGCCTAAGGTCCAACCTTGGCGTAACCACATCCTTAAAGAAATAAAATTCAGTGTACATTTATGTAAAATGTGTTGATGTACATATGTCCACGATTTGTAAAGTTGGCTGCACGCACAAAAAAGTGAAATGACTCATTGTCACGTTCCGCCTGAGTTGAGCGTGCAAGCGAGAGCGCTGAAGAAGCGATAGAGAGGTACAATCGGCCTAAGAGTTCGGCATTATTACGTAAAATTATCGTCCGTAAACCTGAATGTTACAGAAAACCAAATTTTTTTTTTATGTGGGTAGGTGCGATTCGTGGTTCGGCTTCCCTACTGGCGGCTGCCTTTGCTTTGCTGGCGTTAAGTGCAGTAGCAGAGGGGGCGGCGGCGTGGTGGGGTGCCGCACACCTGCCTCAACTCAAGCAGGTAAAGAACCTAGTACCCTAGTCGAACCTAATAAGAGCATTGTCATTATTCAAAGGTATCGCACACTGGAGTGAGATGAGGCGTCATTTTGTTGAAATTTCCCAAACCAAACTATTAATTATTTTGTATATGTATATTGTTTATAACATGCCCACACTATAATTTACTATTTTAGGTTATATCATGTTTATATTCTGGAGGAGGGTGGAGCCTGAATAGCGGTCGGCGTTTGAGTCTATTGTTAGGTTAGGTAGTTTTTACCGCGACAGGATGATAGGGGGATGAGCCATACTAAAACTGCTTTTCAAATGTCCGACCTCTTCCGGGGCACGTAAATGATTGGGTCCCGATTAATGTAAATGAGTGATATACGACTAATAAGTCATGAGGCTGTAGGGGTTTCGGGTAGAGTTCCCAACCCTCCCTGTTTGCCCGGAGGACTCCGGTAATAATGGTTCATGTCCCGACCTCCCGGGGAACAATAGTTTCTCCGGTTTTTTTCTAATAATTATATGCATAATTGGCTCGCACGTCGCTACTCGCTGTCTTTGCATGTTTGCAATCAGTCACGGCTAAAATTAATAAATTTAAAAATAATTAAAATTGTCTTAACACTTTAGACCACCTTGTCCCTCACTCAACATTCATAAAAGTCTCCCGGGTTGGTCCTTCCAAGAGTTGGAAATCCTAGTTCCGTGGATGATGTCAGAATGCAGTCGGTCATCTAAATTTGCTCCACAGTCACATCCTCTGCAATTTAAGCGGACCCTGGTACTAGACTTCTTCATAGCTTTATCCCGCTCATGTTTATATATAGTATTCCAACAACTTGAAGCTGGGTTACAAGTTAGCTTGTTTTCTGTTCCCATTTGTAAATATAAACACCATAGTAACACGTTTGTTAGTCGAGTTTGTCATAATTATGATAAAAGTGTCTGGATTTAGATATTAGGTTGACAAATCTACCGTTTTTAATAATAAATTGCATCGAATTTTAGTTGAATACGATATGATACTGATTACGCTTTCGTTATATGCCCTAATAAAAGTGTTTTTATAGTTGTGTGTTCCCTAAAAGTGTAAAAATAAGTATTCCTCCAGGCACTGCGCGACCGGCTGCGCTATACGCTGACCCATGAGTACGGCGTTCTGCCCGCGCGCACTAAAATGTTGGACACCATTCAGCAAGGGGTAAGATTGCACGTGTTGAGTTTAAGTTGACGAGGTTGATCTTTTAAGAATGGCTATTACCGCACTTGGCGGTCATCCGTAAATTACGTCACACGTTATAGGGGAGTTCAGGGTATCACTAAAGTGAGATATTGTTTGACGACTGCCAGGGGGCCCTTTTGTGTAAACGTAATGATGTATTTAGAAGCCATATCTTCTTACAATAAAACAATAACTATTTGGGAAATTCCTATCTAACGAAATGCGACAATAATACCATCACTTGATGTAACAGCATAACCGCCACTTCACGCCGATTTTATGTAACAAAGAGGTACTGGTAACCGGACGAGCCGGCCCAATTTGGCTGCAGAATAAAAGCACTGCAAGCGTGGCGCTAGCTCTAATTAAAGAGGCCCTATAATTTAGTACATATTTAATTTCAGATAAAATATGGACGGTCCAGCGGGGCCATCCCTGTGTCGTCTTCGACATGGAAGAGAGGAAGCTATCAACACACCCATGAAAAGACTGAAAGTTAATGATGTGACAGACTGTCAATCCGACAGTTGCAAATGTGATGAGTCACACGGTGAAGTGAAAATAAGAAGTAAGAGGTACGGCAGAGGTGCTGTTGAATCAGGTTTGTGTGGTCACATATACTTTTCGTTTGCATTTTCAACTATTTTTACGCTTAGCTGTGTTAATTCTTGGTCTCTTGACCGTAACGCACAACGCTGCGTTGTCGGTGTCGGAAGGAATCGTATGGAAAATGTTAAGAATTTTTTGCTGTTCCATCGCAGTCTGCGTCAGCGGCGAATAACACGTGCGGAAAATCTGGGAAGCGGGTACGCCGCATAGCGCGACGACGTTCTCGTCCATTAGCTGCGGTGTGCGTCAGAGGTTGAACAATGGATTTGTTCGAAGATTGTTAGTTGAGGGAAAATCAAAAGGCCGCAATGACGGTAAAACCTGCGTCGTGACGCTGCGTTCGAACCGCACAACGCAGCGTTGTATGTTACTATCAAGAGACCAAAGCTGTAGATAGTCATATCAAACAGGGATTATTAATAAATAAATAATGCTATTTAATCAAATATCAAAATTAAATTACGAATGTTTGTCAAACGTCACTACATTATTAAACTGTGCCAAACATTTGCAAACTTCAATTCAAACAGTGGGTTAAACAGATGTTTGTTATCAGGTCTCGAGAACGCTCCCGTTTATCTCTTTACTTCTGAACGAGATGGCTGTGATGTGACCTCCAACAATTTCATCATTCACTGTTAACTAGTTGATGCAAGTTACATTGTCCAGGATGTTTGTGATTAAAATTTTCTCATATTTCAAATCGCCAAACACTCAGTACTTTAAGTAGGATAGGTATTATTTGTGAATCCCGATGTACTTCATGACCATGTAGTCCATGTCCTTTCAGAATCGGACAAGTTGTTCCTGTTTACCCTAATTAAACAAACACTAGAACTTGTATATATATATGTGGGGTACGTTGTTCGTCAATAACCGAGTCCTGACTGAACGAGCACCCTCGCGAGGCAGCCCTGCGCGGCAAATACCTCGGACAGTCGCCCGAGGAAAGTGCACACGCTCCAAACGAAAAACGTTGCGCGGCAAACGTCGAGGCCTCGCGAGGCTGCTCGTTCAGTCAGGACACGGTTATTCATAATTATGTAATAGATAATACCGTCGAGCTTAGAGATATAATTTCTAAACGAATTTGCATAATCAGAAACTCATTAAGTATGTAACACATACCATGTATCAGTTCATTATAATGCCAGAACAGTCAATTGCATAAGTAGTAAACTTTCCATTAAGGATTAGCGGCGTACAGCGCATGAAATATGCCCTGCTTTAAATAAAAGATTATTTAAGACGCAAAACGCACAAGACAAGACAAAGTTGAGACACGACTGACTCGGGAAGACGGGATATTGCTTCCTATAAAGAAGTTGGGTGTTTTCAACCACTTAAAATGAAGAAGTCTATAGTATAAAATAGAGTAGAGGTAATCCCAGTAAGACAAAATAACTAACTGCAATTTTACATTTCAGGCTTAACACACGAGTGCGGAGTATTTGGTGCGATAGGGATGGGAGACTGGCCGACTCAAGTAGATGTTGCACAAGTCATATGTCTCGGTCTTGTTGCTCTTCAACACAGGTGACTATTAAAAAAATTATCGTATCATGTGGAGATAAAAATATTTAATACCTTAATGTAATTCAGTTTTTTTTTATTAACGCTAAAATATGAATGAGGATATTAGTAAAGAGAGAATGAATGTTGTTACATAGTCACTGCATGAGAAACTAAACTACTAATGAATACGAGGGAAAATCGGTGTAATGCTGCAACCCGAAAGCTACACCACCGAATCCGCCACCAAAGAACAGCACCTACTGGTCCGATTTGAAAGAGTCTTTCAGTGTTTGATAGCCCATTTATCGAGGAAGGCTATAGGCTACATTTCATCGGGCTAAAATATCTCACCTAATTTTACGCGGACAAAGTCGCGGGTAAGTTAGTATTAAAAAATATTGGTAATATCTGTATTCTATATGAAAAAAAAAAACAAAAATTAGAAAGTGCACTTTTCAATCAATTTTTTGCTTTATGCGGAGAAGTTTTTGAAGCCAAAAATTGGATGGGCAGGTTTGTATGGGAAATATATTCATAATAGTTATAACAATAAATAAATAATAATTAAACTAGGATTTTTTTTTTGAAGTTTCAACACGTCACTCAACAAAAATCCATATCGTGTGCCGCGGGCATATTTCACTATTGAGATATTGCCTATTTTACAAGTTCTGTAGGCAGTTACTCCACCTTTAGGCAGTAATTTCAACGTTTTTCACCGATAAATAGTGGACCCGAAACGCGAAATTGTTAGGCATCGTGGATTTATTGGGGCGAGATCATGCGATTCGCGGCGCGGCTTGCATGCCACTTGGTCGAAGTTTTTGTTAATGTAGCAATGCCCCATCGGTTCGTGCCAAATTTGCATTTAACGGCCTTAGTATTAAATGCGGATATTTCTACGATTTGCAACTCTATTAGTATTCCGAGAGCCATTAACACAGTTTTGGGAAGGTGTCAGCAAGTTGCAATTGCGAACATATAGTGGTATATCAAGGGAAAAGCCGCGGATGTTAGGCCGGTATATTCGAAATACGAATAATTTCGGCGGTCGTCAGCGTATAGCTTAAAATTACAAAATAGTAAGTTAACTAGGTCATAGGATGTATGCTGCACGCTCGTTGCCTTTTTTATGTGTAGCTGAAGTTAATGAAAAATATAAGATATGGCGGGAACACGAAACACGTAAACACGGTGGTGTTGTGATGATAGAGGATCCGCAAGATTGTCAGTACAAAATGTTTTACTGCATTTAGATCAAACAGTGGATCTTGAGTGCGCTAAGGTTGTTGCCGTGATTGCGGCTGGCAGAATCATAATATACGTGTCTTCTATTCACTAATTACTATATGTTCGCAATTGTAGCTTGCTGACGGCACCTTCCCGAAGCTGCGTTAATGGCTTTTGGAGTATAGAGACACTACTAAAACTGCTGTATATCAACGGTTGAAGGGCGGGTTGAAACGTGTAAGGTACTCAGTATGGCGGAGAAAGCTTCGGCGTCATTAATCACTATCACTGCCGGTATAATCATAGTGATAGCATTGAGTTGTTTTAAGAAAATAAGGGATGTTATGTTGTTTAAGAATTAACTGCGAGTCAGGCTCGCCCACTAAGGGTTCTGTACTATCACGTAATACTTTACCAGGTCATTTTTAGGATATATAGTTTTTAATGAGTTTTTTTTTTAATTCGAAATAGTTACCGCAATGTTTTGTTGTGATGTAACTGCAATTGTACGGTTTTCGGATTTTACCCTATACTTGTACGTCAAATTCAAATTCAAATGATATTTTATTCAAGTAGACTTTTAAACGGTCTTTTAAATCTTCACATATTTTAAAAGCTACCACTGATTCGGAAGAGTCTCGGAAGAGGGAAAATGTAGCTATTTGCCTAGTTTCATGATTCTAGGTCAACGGGAAGTACCGTATTAGGGTTTGATTCCCTTGCAAATGTACTAGTATGAGAAATGTGGCATAAACGGCAATGTCTTTTGGTTGATACACTTAGAAAGTTGATTTTTACACAGCGTCAAGGGACCTCAGCATTTGATATTAATTTCAACTTTATACCAACGCATTCTTGAGAAAAATGGTCGTTTGACATTTCTTCGCGTATTTAAGTAAAGTATTTATCTTTTTATGCTTTTTTTTTTTCATTTTACAAGGGACAAACTAGCAGGAAGCAGGCAGTAAAGTGCCTACTGACGCCCATAGACATCTGCACGACCAGGAGTCAAGCAGATGCGTTGCCGGCTTTAATGACCAGTTAAGGCCACCGTAAAGTCTCACAAACCGAACGAAACGCGACAACAACACCATCACTAGACGTGACAGCATTTCCGCCACTTCACGCTGATCTTATGTAAGAAAGAGGTACTGGTACCCGGACGCGCCGGCCCAATTCGGCTACAAGCATGGCGCGAGTACGTTGAGACGAACAATTTTATTGTTTACTAGCCGTTTCCCGCGAATTCGTCCGCGTAAAATTAAACTTGCGATAAGTCCCTTAGACATCCACTAACTATGGAAAAATCGATTGTTAGCAGATGTCTACTTACTATAAACAAACACTGCCAAATTTCATCTTTGTACGTGCTATGGTTTTAAAAATTTCGTTATAGGTGTGTTTTCGCTTTTATATACACGCTATATTTGTTATAATTATGTATACAAGATATTACAATCAATAATATTCAGCTGTCGTTTATTCAGTACAACAAAGTTGTAATCAAACCTTATCCTCCTTGCCTTTAATTACATTTATTTAAATATGATGATTTATGTTTAAAGCTATAAAAAGAGCAATAGACACTATAATCTATCTAGAACTTAAATTTACTGAAGGCGGATTTACATCAGACGAGCGAATAATCATTCTACTCCCACTCTATCCAAGTTCTTTTAGTTAAACAGACGTATGTAGATCATTCTTTCGCTGTTCTTTCTGCGTTCAAAAGGATTCTATTTCTTACTCTAGTTTTTTGCTCGTAGATAATTTTGGTGTAAACGCTATGAACGAGCTTTCTTTTGCACTAGAGCTAGAAGGAGAGCATTCTTTCTCGAAAGAATGCTCTCCTTCTAGCTCTATGTTCGTTTGCTCTCAACCCACCTTAAAAGCATGCAAGTAACGTGGAAAAAATTACTACAAAATGTCAAGTCATGTAAAATTGCAATATTAACTGTGACTTCATCGCACCGAATTTGCGTTATGTTTGTATTATATCCTTTTAGACTAAAAAATGGTACTTATAATATAACTAAGATATAAATTTTCAAAAAGACCGAAGTTACCTTCATAAAGATTACGGAGCTTTAATAATACCATACTTAAATTAGTCTCCGCAACGCGATGTAGCTAAAACTATCGCGGGGTCCGTAAACCACGCACGAAGCATTATTAACAACATGACCATACCTTAACAAGCATTTAATAATAATCTAATAGATCCGGACCACGCTTTAGTGACTACAAATTTAGCATCGCTGCCTCCTACTATAACAAAGTATATAAAATAATTAGAAAAACCTGCTGTTTTCTTGATTATGCGATGTCACGCCAAGGTTTTCGTAAATGTGACAACCTGTAACATGGACGGAGGGAGGGGTTAAAAAATCACAAAATTCGTGAAATGCCTATTTCTATTGCAGGATGAAACACCGAGCAGTGTGGGGGCCTTGGATGTATGGGACTGGAAAGAGCGACAGTGGAAGCTGGAGACCGAGATGTCGATACCGCGTCACGGGCACGCCCTAGCATACCTAGGGACACAGCTTATTATAATTGGTAAGTCAATTTGGGCTATTGCTTACAGCCCAAAGTCACCTCCGTTTCGCCTACCCTTAGAGCTTGCAAACTTCGCAACGGATTTTATATCAATAAACAGGCTGATTCAAGAGAGAGCTGTCATTAAGTTTGCCAGGTTTCGTAGTAATAAATAATTTTAAAAGAAATAATATCATATTATTAATAAAACTTTTTCACCCTTTTAGTGAAGGATGCTATTTAGAGTTTTCATCTTCGGTTCAATAAGCCCAAAACCTTAAAAAAACTAAGGTATCAAACAACCAGACCCGATTGCAAACATCCAACAGTACGAGACATAGGAGTATAAAGAGATCTAAACTCCTATGTCTCAATATAGATATCTGACATACTCGTATGTCAGATATCTATCTGCATTTCAGTTAATCATTAGTTTAAGCAATACTTACTTGCGACCGGGTGACAGTATGACCCATTCTGACACTGGTTTTCTAACATCCGACCTCCTCTGTGTTTTGGGAATGCACGCAAAACACTGCGTCCCGATTAATGTCACTGAGTGATATTAGTCGTGAGATTGTAGAGACTCCAGGGAAGACATGAGACGGCAGTCGGTCATCTTAACTCGCCCCACATCCTCTACAAATTAAGCGGACTTTTGATACTAGACGGCATAACCTTAGGAAGAAGAAGTTCGTTCCGTTGAAACATTTTGATATCATTGTATTAGCAGCTTCAAAGATCTCTGAAACTTTGATCTACAACGATCAATTGATGCGTCAGAGGCGCAATGAACGGTGGAAAGAGCGGGCAAAAAATCATTAAAACCGACAGGCCCTGCAAGTTGCAATGCTACTTAGTGCCATTCGAAACAGAGTCGCCCTAGTCCCGTAATGACCCGTAAAAACGAAAACAACACACCTTATTGGTTTCTGTGTGACTTTTGTCCCATCTAATTGGATTCTATGGGAATTTTTCAACAGGGTCTACCGGCGTGTTTGCCAATGGCGAAGCAGCAGCATTTTCCTAAATAATAAATAAAAAGTCGCTTTGTAGGAAACAAGATAGGGTATGGATGCTATAGCCTCTATGGGTCCTGATGTTTAAACTAGAAAAGAAAAAAAAATAGGATATAAGATAGAAGACGAGAGATAGAAGTACATAGATTATTATTCACTAGAGGAATCCGATGTAGAGCAAAGTTTGATTTTAATCACGACTTGACCAAAACGAGACCCTCTTAGTACAACACTGGAACAAAGATTAATTATTATCAATATTAATACATTGCGCCGTTTTCTGAAGATGCACGGATTTAGAAAGGAAGTGTAAATTTGCTGTTTAAAATTTTGACTGAATTATTAAATACAGACACATTTACAGGTCATATTGTATTTGTATAATAAGAAATCTTGATTTATCTTTTAGTTATCTTTTAATTAGAAATCAACAGATAGTCAAATATTAAGCAAAATGATATAAAAGGCACGATTGTTCTTTGTGTCGAACTATTGCCGTGACGTATTAACAATATTTTCATCATGAAAGCGGCAATAATTTTAGCGTGTTTAGCGGCTTTCGTTGCGGCTGAAACATTTGATTTCAATGCCGCTACCTCTGGGTACAATACCGCTTATGGATATTTCACGAAAATAGGCATACCTGAAGCTGAGAGAATTCAAAAGGCAGAAGAGGAATACCTTAACAACTTGTCATCACGAATTATCGGTGGAGCTCCCGCTGCACGAGGCCAAACACCATATCAGGTTTGCCCATTTATTACCTTACCCTGCCATTACATACATACATATCTGTACTAATGTATAAAGCTGAAGAGTTGTTTGTTTGCTTGAACGCAACAATCTGAGGAACTGGTTCAATTTGAAAAAGTGTTAGATAGCCCATTTATCGAGTAAGCCTATAAATCATAACGCTAAATTTGAATATATTTTTCCCTAATTTTACGCGGATGAAGTCGCGGGCACAGCTAGTTAAGTATATGTTAAAATAATAAACAATTGTTAACATAATAAACAGACTGTAAATGCTTCAAACTTAAAGGTTATTTCTTTGTTGTGTCGAAAAATTATTTCTTTTCCTTTATTGCCGTTGTGTACAGTGTAGGTAATTTTCGTAAATAGTTGGACCTGCGTTTTCTTCTAAATTTTTTAATTGCTTTATGAACACCATTCCCATTAAAATCAATGATATCTAATTCATTGAATTCATCTTTTTATTTTATTTGAGTTTTTCTCTGTAAGTTCATAATTGTAATTTAAGTTTTTTTTTTTATTATCAATGTATATGTATATAATTTTCATATGCTGTAACTATCTGTTAATGGAGTCATATATATTTTAAAGATCCTAAGGATATATTTTTCATGAGTCAGAGATGTACTTAACTTGTAGACAGTTCGTAAGTAAGTAAATAAATAAATTTCTATGTAAATGATTCATAAATGAACATTTTTATCATTAGCCCTTACATCTTTTTACAGATGATTGTTTATGTACGTAGTGCCCACTGTCGATAGGTAAATTTTAGAATGGAACAAGATCCAATTTTGACGCCACTTACTTGCCCTGTTTATATTTTGTATTACGTATTTTAAAAAATCACACGTTAGCAGTCGCCGATAGCTGTGGCGCCCCCTGGAGCCCCTTGGTGCGGCTGCTCCATTCGCCCTGACGTTTGGTATGAATAGCCCTATGTATACCTCAGCTAATGAGAGTACAAAACAAATTTAGATCGACAGGATTGGCAACAACCAGAGCAGACAATTAAACCATACTTAATAATTAAATAAAAATGGCCAAGAGCGTGTCAAGACACGCTTATATAGAAGGGTTCCATATCTGATACGCTATAAACATATTTGTTAAATAACTTCAAAAGTTGTGGTCCGATTTCGTTCAAAATAACTTTCCTAGTGAGTTTTTAGCATGTTCTATCAACATGGACAATTTCAAGTCTCTACGCTTAATAGTTTGGAAATGCTATTTCTACAATTCTTCTCGAAATTAATAAAATTAAAGAGGGGGGTAAAAGTCAAAATCTTATATTATTTATTCGAGGCCCCACTGCGGCGACGGGCCAATCTTTTAAGATTATTAATGTGCGATGATTATTTACCATCAAACGTGACCTATGCTTGCCAGTACAATCTAGTATACTTACCCTATGTTTACCAGGAGCCTTAGGCATGAATGTAGCTCGGTATTTCGTGGGAGATAGTTTTTCGAGGGCACACATGACGCTTCTTTTGTCATGAACGATGTCCAACTGCAGATCTCCTTTCACACCGCACACACTAGTGTCCAGCTCAAACGAGTGCGGTTTGAGAGGTTCCGCGCCTTCTAGTGCACCTTGGCTTAATCGCACTCCAGCAGGATCGAACACTTCACACGTGAATGGACCGCCCTGTCATAGATAAAATAACATTTCCTATATTTAATTAATAAACAAACTTTATTGGATTTGAGGATTCTAACTCAAAAAGTTACGAATTCCGTATATAAAATTATAACTTTTAAAAATTGAATTGACTTGAATATTGAACTTATATAAAGAGACGTACTGAATTACCATTATAGATTGTTTATTTTATACAAATACTAGCGGACCCGGCAGACGTTGTCCTGCCCGAACGTTGGTTTACTTACTATTTCCTACATTTTACACCGTATAATATTGTCCCCGTTCCCGTTCCATAATGCTTCACTATTTTTTCATTAATGACTTAAACACGAATGATAAACATATATTGGCGTGGGATTTTTTGTAGAACTATTTAAGATAACCATTTTCTTGATACACTATATACCTGTACAACTAACGGTTTTTGTAGCGCACATCAGAATAGCTCGCAGATGGCAGAATTTTCTCCTACGTACTTGACATTTATCGTTATATTTTGGACAATACACAATATCATTATAATTTATAGCCTTTGTGTTATTCTTTTGTATAAACTATATTATTGTCGAACATACATATGTATGTACGTTTGACGCTCTTTCACGATTAAATACAGAATGGATTTTAATGAAACTTTACAATAATACAGTTTATACATAAGAATAAGACAAAGTATTTTGAAATTTCGAAGGGCAACATTTACCCCCTTTTCATCAATAGATATTGATAAACTTCCTGAATAGTATACATTTTAAGCATTAATAAAAATAATAACACACTTACAGTGGTTGCTCACTACATCTTTTTTGTTGTATTACAAGGGGCAAATGAGCAGGCGGATTTTCTAGGAGACTAATGACGCCCATGGATATCTGCACCACCACAAGGCTCGCAGGCACATTGATGTATGTACATCCATATGCACAAACTTCCGCGTTTATAATATTATATTAATCTTGTGATTATTTGAATCAAACACGTAACAACAAACCAACCATGTGACGTTTAATAGTTTACGAGGTATTAAAGAAAATGTTTATGGACACCGCAAAACGTATTTTATAACTATGTGAATAGGCTGTGGTCGTACCCTACAGTTAAAACATATAAAAGCAGCCCTTTATGCAGTCCTTAGACAAAGAAGGATCAGTTCAAAATGGGTCTAAGTGATGATGTAATCAAAGGGATCTGTAATAAAGAGATGGAGATAATGGAAACTTTAATACGTAATATTAACATTTTCACCAGGTAATAAACGAGTTTTATTAGAGGTAGCTATAGATGAATAAGGCATATGCTGTCTAGAATTTTGTATATTTTGTTGGTTTTGTTACGTAAAAAGTATTTGTAAGCGTTCATAAATGCTTCTAAAATTGACAAATTGAATAAAAGAAAACAAAGAAACGGGAATAATATACGATAATAGAAGTAAATAGTAAGTAGCCCAACGCTTGGGCAGGACATCGTCTGCCGTATCCGCTAGTAGTTTATATAGAAGAGGGTATGCAAATGCTAATGTTTTTTTTATAAAATATGCGTTATAAATATATTAATCTATTTAAATAAAACCTTACGCATGCTAATGCCAAACGATTTAAATACATATGCATATATTTAATTATAGGGTAATATTAAAGTGTAGTCATGTCAGCCACCACAGAATAACGATGTATTTTGTTAAATATGACATTTAAGGTGATTAAATTGTCAAATGTTGTGACACTAATGCCGGAGCCAGATATAGCTTTATTTGTAAAGCAAAGTAGTTTAGCTTCTCATGCATGTCATGGATTTCCGCAAAGTAACGCCTGATTCTATCAATTATTAGAATAATATATGTCGTTGTACGCGAAAAGGTTTGCTGGCCAATTACAACTAGCGGGCGATATACAGTATATATAAATTTATTAAAAATTCTGTATGTAAATTGGCAACGCATTCATTAGACGAGTGGTTGTGCACTGTCAAAAAAAAAATACTTTTACACTATTTTTACTTGAACGAATCTCAAGCCATAAAAAACTATCGTTAGCCCAATACAGCAGTAAGCATCTTATAAAAAAAATGTTTACTGAACAATTTTTAAAATTTGTTAACAAATCTTATCCCAACGTCGGGACACAAACATTCTATTATTGCCTACATAACGTAGATTTTATTTTTAATTGATAGTTGTTCTCGCAGTACATTGATAGCGCCATGTGATGACACTGACCTCAATTTGTGGATGCCTGGTCCCACGGGATTTGGTTTCAGGAATGATTTTATTATACCGCCTCTTGCGCTCTGACCTTAACAATGAACTGTGTAACGTTATGTGGGACATCCTAATAAATATATGAATGGGCGATTAAAACACGAAATTAACGCAATTTTTAATTGATATAAGTTTGAACCTCGATATCTCAGTGGCGAAAAGGATGGATTGAAGTCCGTGAGGGACCGGATTCAATCTACAACCCCTTTGGGCTCGTCATATAAGCCCTAAGTTTAGTTAGGCGTATATGACAAAGGAAAAAATATATTATCGCATTCACACAGATGTAGTAATTTAAATAATTAAATGGGTAAAAAGGGGCTATAAGTGTATAATGATATTATAAGGAAGTAACACAAAATGAACGAATAAATGTATAGCAGACATGAAAGGCAATATTGTAACAATCCAGCATTTTATACCATACTAGCTGTTTCTCGCGACTTGGTCCGTGTAAAATTAAACATACCTTAAACCCGCGTTTCCCAACACCAGACAGACATACCTCACCTTAACATTTCAAATTTTTTGCCCCCATACATTTTTAACCTTTAAAAATTGTTTTGTTCTCTTAAGCAATGTGATACGTTTGCAAAACATTTGTTTAAGAATTTGACTTTTTGTTAAATTTTGTCTCTGATAACTAGCATTTCGAAGCGATAGGGTTAAAGCCGTGTAGAGTCCGTTTTTAAATTGCCCCCTTGTGGGAAGTGGGCGCTAGGTTGGGAAACACTGCTTTAGACTCATTCTGGCCTTATTAGGTGCGTTCTTATTGGTTACCTGCTTAGTATATAGAATCTCCCTCGTCAATTTTCATCTTTGACTGTCCGGCGGTTTTTGAGATTTGGCGTTACTGAACTTTCGCTTTTATATGTGTATATACTAACTTCGGAAAATCTATATTATATTAATAATATATATTATAATAATAATAATAAAATTCTATATTAATATTCAATGTAGAAGATAGGAAATGAAGATTCTCTGCCTTAGAGTTCCTTTACAGAATAATAAAAATAGCATCTAATCAAAGTTAGCTATAGCATTTCAGACCCATAGAACGACTGTAATTTACGAAAAACCGCAACTTCCACAACCTAAACTGACCGTAAACAATTTAAATTCTAACCAACCACGCACTAGCATGACTGTAAACTTAAAAAAAATCATTCATTCCACGCCCAAAAGGCAAGCCACGCGTCACCAACATCGTCTATGACCCAACGGCACTAAATCTTAACCCTATTAGAATCATCCTGTCGGCGAATTAGGTTGTGAAATGAGCGGCGGGCTTCAAACGTCGGCGGCTCTCTGAGCAATGACTTGCTCCGTGAATCATTACTGCCGATGGGATTGATTGAAATGCCACTCTCACAATCGTCGATGATTTTGTTCATTGTTTTTAACCTACTTTTTAAAGACAGATAATTTATTATTTTTATCAAGGGACTTCTCAAATACCGGTATTTCCAGTTTACATTTTCCTTTTTTTATTCGCTGATATATACTATTTTTAATTAGAGGTAGCGCCATGCTTGTAGCCGAATTGGGCCGGCGCTTCCAGGTACCAGTACCTCTTTCTCACATGAAATCGGCGTGAAGTGGCGGCAATGCTGTCACGTCTAATGATGGTGTTGTTGTCGCGTTTCGTTCGGTTTGTAAGACTTCGTTGCAGTTTAAATATTTTTATTACATACAAAAATTTAGGTGGGTTGTCCATACTGCAGGTAAATTTTTAACCAAGCTAAGATAATCAGTCCATACCCATGATTTTTTAATGTAAAACTGTACAGATAATAAAACTACTGTCAACTAATATGTACAGACTACCATGTAAATCTTATTTTTTTTTGTATGTACGAAAGGCTTGACTGTAATCATCAGAAGGAATGATGCAGTCTAGGATGAAGCGCGCTTACCCAGAATATGCCTATTCATTATTTCTTTGAAAGTATTGAGATTATATTTGTCAGGAAACACTGACGCAGGAAGAGCATTCCACACCTTAGCAGTTCGTATGACAAAGGACGAGTCAAAGCGCTTCGTGCGAGTTTCAATTTTCAGTCATAATAAATAAATTATGACAGAAAATTGAAAAAATACAACACTACTGATAGTTTCGAATGTAATAACGATTACATACGAAACTATTTGCATGAAGCTACTAATTTGATTGTTCTTTGTTTATATTTTAGCTCACTCACGTTTTTTTTCATGGTTATTATTGTTACGGACAGATGATACAGGAACGGTATGGCGGCGTCTTCGATACGGATGAAGGCCGTCGGACGGACTGATCCTGGCTGGCACTAGTCTTGTTAGAAAGAGATGGCGATACTGCTATCTCACTCGTGTAAACACCAAATGTTACTCGTGTAGGGTGCGTACTAGTGTCAGCCCCCATTTAGTTGATCACGTTGTGCGAAATTGTCGGACCGCACGTTCCCATGACGTTGTAATTATCCGTGTAAATAAAAGTGCTTAGTAATAAATAGTCTACGAGAAGTTTATATCAAGTTGGTGTATTGTTGATACCCTCGTCAATAACTCTCAGAAACGACACCAACGTGTGCGTTACAATTATCTTTAACTTAGTTGTTAATGTCCGCTAACATACTTATTTATGTTTATTTTAAAACTTAATTAGTGCATTGTATAATTCTATCAAGTTATATAAAACTTATGTATACTGTTTGTCTTAATAAAAAAAAAACACTTGGTGTTACAAAACGTAACACCAAGGGTGAGGAGGTCTTGAAAATGTTAGCCGGGGGGCTAATAAATGGTAAAATTCGTGGGACGTTATCTATTGATGAGCCCACACTTAACTAGCCTGAAGTTAGTCCCTGAACATTTTTTAGATACAACCATACCACTAGAGTGGTACAAGACAATCATAAACAAATGGTTCATTATTTAAATGTATAGACGAATATTTTATCTATCTATAGTTAAATTTAAATAGCATGTTAAAAACACGCTTATTCGTAAGGCGTATAATACAGTCGAAGTCTTGAGAAGAAGGGAATTGAGATACTCCAGATTTGTACTTTATAGTTAACATGCAGTTAGTATGATTTAAACTCGGCTTTGCAAGAACTATTTTTAAAAGAGTGGCCAACAAGTTTTAGCCGATTTATCTTATGCCTCGACTTTTCCGAATCAGTGGTAGCTTTTAAAATATTTGACAATTCAAAATTCATTCAAAAGAGCTCGTAAAAGTCTACTTCGATAAAATGTCATTTGAATTTTGAATTTAAAGACAATTACCTTCTACATTAGTGTTCGTATCAAGATATTCAATTTTTTCAAATGTTTCTTCTGTTTCTGGCATATTTTCTACGTCCACTTCTATTTTGATTGCTGGTTCAATCTTGATACCTGCAAATATGCAATGTATGTTTTATTGTGTTACGGCCATTAAATCTTTTGACGTGCAAGTGTAAATCTTCCATACACTAATTGAGAATGTCAGTCAATGAAGAAATTTGTTATTTTATATGAATACATTATATTTTGACTGGCCTGTTGGCGCAGTGGTCAGTGACCCTGAATTCTGCCCCAGGTTCTTGGGTTCGAATCCCGCCTCTAGTCTGGGTTACTTATATATGTGTATGTATTTATATATTTCCAAAAAAAATTTGTGTATAACAGGCAGCTGTTACCTATTACACAGACATTAACTTGTCTACTTTAGGAACAGATGTCCATGTGTCATATAGTCCTATACATTTTTTATTTGGAGTTGGGAAATACAAAATTACTGTATTAGTTGGCCCAGATAGGTGTAAGCTGACAATAATTGGGGTTAATAAATTGGGGGTCACTATAGGGGTGGTTGATGATGATGTGAAATAAAAGCACGAACCTTCATTTGACGTTTCGTTTCGAACGTAACAGTAAGAAAAACTATCGAGAATGTTCGTGCCAGGCCATCAGAAGTAAACCAACCAGAATAAAACGAAACCTATCCTAGAATTATACCAGTACCAACCACACAATAGGTACTTATCTAAAATTAATACTGCCCGCAGCAAATTTTCTACTATACTGCTGTATTATGTTGTGGTAATTTTAAAAGTTACAACTATTTTCGCCCCCTCACTAATGGCCACTAACACTCACCTTCACTGCCAGTGTTCCCTCCCCTGTCTAGCCAAACCTGGTATGATCCTACTAGCGCTAATTTATAGCCGCTACATACGTATCGATAAATCGTTGCGATTTAACTGCACAGTTTTATCGCAACGATTTATCGATACGTGTGTAGTGGCTATTAGATGTTCTTTCTAATAACGGAATATAGTACGGAAGCTGTAAACGTTTTGTGTTTTGTGGCTGTCAGTATAATGTGCGGACTGAGCAGCAAGACCCGGCAGGAGCACGTGGTGCGAGCAGCACTCGAGGCTGTCTGTCAGCAGACGAGGGCGGTTGCCGCTGCGATGGCTGCAGATTGCGCGCCACTGCGGCGTCTTCTGGCCGATGGCGGCATGGCGCAAAATGCTGCACTCATGCAGATGCAGGCCGACCTCCTCGGGACACCCGTGGTGAGTCCAAACACAGAACATCTACTTTACTGAAGTTTTCTTTCAGTCCGGGACAAAGGAACCCTAAATTCTCTACTTTTTACGCGGCCCAGACATTCCGTTTAATATAACAAATTTTTTGTTTGTGTCAATTACACAACTGTACGACTTCAGCAAAACATTAATGTTCTGTATATAAAAAAAAAATTATATACAGACACACATATACACACATTGTTCTGTGTATTTTTATATACAGAACCCTTTTTATTCACTAAAATAAAAAGTGGACAAATTGTCGAATCATAGAAGACGAATTCGCGTACAACAGCTAGTTTACCATATCACATTGAATTATTGTCTAAATCTTTTATTGTAGATTCGACCTCTAATGATGGAAAGCACTGCTCTCGGGGCGGCCATAGTGGCGGGAAGAGCCCTCCAAGTGTGGCCGGCGACCACTCCCAGCCCACCAGCCGATACCTTCGTGCCTGCCATTACAAGTGAAGGTATTCTCAGCTACTAAATTATGCTTAACGATTTATTGTTTATGGATTTTCATAATAAACACTATTAATCGACATTTAATTGGGTTTTGATCGGAATGTATGGCTTTTCACCCTATATAGGTTTCAATTAAAAAGGTCATAACGACCCTAGCGTCGCACTACCGGTGAATTAGCATCTCACTTTAGCAACGTTCGTTATCTACATTTCCTTTAACTACATTGCTGTCTACTTCCATTTTTAAACTTTTCTTTCTTAATATGAAGTAACAAAGATTTATATAATTGTATAAAATTTCTACTCTTTGTGCTTTCTTTTTGTGTTTTTCATTCAGTCGATTTTTATTTTCTGCCAGTATCTTTTTGATCCAATGCATACATTTTATATGAAACTTAATGAGAGACATTAAACCTCTGTGGTTAATTTATATCAAAATAAAAAACCTTGCATTAATGAAAAACAGTGCGGTAATGAAATTTATACTACATTACTGCACTGTTTTGGATTTAAACACAAAGGGCGTCCTATGTGATCGGTTATGTAGTGATTAACGATAACATAACTACTTTGTTGGAAGAAAAATATTTAATTTTTTTTGTAGAATATCAAAAACTATTCACTACAAACACTTATCAAAAATGCAGGAATAATATTTGAACAACAACATAGTACCAAAATAAATAAAAAAATCTCATATTTTTGAAAACTTTAATTTTTTGAACTATTACGAACTATGTTTGTTATAGAACGGGAAATTCGGCGTGTACGCTGGGAGGCAGCACTGGAAAGGTGCTTAGGATGGACAAGTGAAGGCAGTGAGCAAACACAGAAATCAGGTCAAATGCTTTTATATAAATGTATACAGGACTATATGACACATGCACGTCTGCTCCTAAGGTAGACAACTTAATGCCTGTGTTATAGGTAACAAACGTGTTATACAAAAACATATTTTTTTTGAAATATATAAATACATACATATAATACACCCAGACTCAAGGCGGGAATCGAACCCACGACCCCCGGAGTGGAAGGCAGGATTACTCCCAGCTGCGACAACGGGGCAGTCAATATATATATATATATATATATATATAAACCCTTCTCATGAATCACTCTATCTATCGGTGAAAACCGCATGAAGATCCTTTTAGTAATTTTTGAGTTTATTGCACACAGACAGACGCGGCGGAGGACTTTGTTTTATATGTATAAAGATGACAAAATTCCCCCATAAATTTGATGTTGAATTATCCTTAATTATGTAATAATAAATGTTTAATTTACAGATGAGGTTGACTACACAACAGCAGTGCTACCGTCTGGATTATTTTTCCTTGGGACGGCTCTGCTCATCGTGTTAGCGGATAAATTGAAAATATTGTAGAAGTTAGCGTTTCACAAATTAAGAATAGAACAAAACTATACCTCCAGTGATAGTCAGCCATCGTACAGTATTAATATATACATATATTGTGTTGTTGTGTTCATACTTTGTTACCATGAAATAAAAAATCTTGATTTTCAGTTGACAGTATTTTAATTAAATATAAAACTCATTATCACATCATATTAAGTATAATAAGGGGTCCTCCATAAATGACGTCAACCGTTGAGGCTGGGAATTGCCAAAATATTTCTTATGTTAAAAACAGGGGGGGGGGGGGTCAAAAACATTTTGTGATATCACGTCAAAATTGCTGCTTTTATTTTTTTTAAGTACATGCACGAAATTTAAAACTATTTGTCCCACCAAGAGGGAAGGGGTTTAGAAAGTGTGACAACCTGTGACAGGAATCATAAAACTCATGTGACGTTATTTGTGGATGACCCCTAAGGGAATACAACATGGTATATACAAAAGCTATCCTTTAATTACGGCAATAGGTCGTAATTTGACAGTCTTTTTACTAATACCCGCTTCATGACATGTGTTTACAACGTCAGTGACATTTTTGTATGACTCGGGAGCCTCTTCCATCACCAGCTTTGGGGAAGCAACTCTAATTGAAATGCCCATTTCTTCTAACTTTACAAGCACATCCTTGTAGTCTATGTTACGTCTAGATTTGGCACGGGATAAAGCTCGACCCTATAAACACATTTAAACATTAATTAAAAATCTATATAAACTTTATAATTCACGAGAGCCATTTTAACGTGCGTTAAAAAAAACGATCAACTAAAACATAAGAATTTTCAAGATTACGTTCACACTTTTGCAGTGCTTTTCAAATGTGACACCCTTTTTTATCAACGAATGTCTCTAAGAAACTCTATATACTTATTTATGCTATATTTTCAAATCAACGACGTTAAAAAAGCGCCATCGCCGAAATTTAACGCAGCGCTTTTTTAATTCTCGTGTGAATGATGCGTAACGTAATTTCAATTGTTTAAGTTTTGTCTCATTTACTTTGGAATATTTTTAGTTAGAATAGTGGTTTAACTGAGATTCTGGGGTTAACTCTAATTACATAACAATTTATAAACAAAACTTTAAGCCTAAAATTTAACCCTTTTTAAAATTCTTTTCTATGTATTTGAAAAATTTTTCCATCATACAATTTATGTCATCATATCATCTATTTATATAAATACTTGGTTCCTTATTTTATTATTATTTTATTAGGAAGACAATCGGAAAATCGGTTTTTCTTATAGACATTTGCACACTTGCTCTTTTTTTTAGTAGGCTAGCAGAAAATGCTTTTAATTGATAGAATCAGGCGTTACTTTGCGGAAATCCATGACATACATGAGAAGCTAAACTACTTTGCTTTAATCCGCGAATGAATTCGCGCGCTTATTCATTCGCGGATTAAAGCAAAGTAGTTTAGTTTCTCATACATGAAAATGCTTTTAGCATTAAGCTCACCATATGTACAACATTTATTTCTTTTAGTTATGCAATAAAGTGAATAAAAATACCTGCCAAAATACCTGTCTTTGTCAATAATTATATGCTATTACATCAGACAATAAAGACATACTTACAGCACCATGACAAGTGGACCCGAAAGTTTCAGTCATGCCCTGATGGGTACCAGTGAGTACATAGCTGCACGTACCCATTGAACCCCCAATCAGAACAGGTTGACCAGTTAGCTGATAATCAACTGGTATTAGTGGATGGTGTGGAGGAAACGCTCTTGTGGAACCCTAAAAAAATAATGACATACAAATCTACCAATTTAAAAAAAAAATAACCTGCAATTTTCCACAACTGGCCAAAGTTCTCCGGCTGTTACACCTCTTTTTTTCTATACTAGCTACCGCAATCCAATTCTTTACTGCAAAGGCATCCACATAATCATGCCACCTCTCCTCAGTATTCCTGTTCTTCAGTGGCATTAATCCCCACCAAAATATTTCTTCTGTTAAATAACGTTGAACATTGACTGTGCGCATTTGAGTGTCCATTAATTAAAATTCAAATTTCATGCCAAAAAATTTAATTATTTTTTTTTATCACATGAACACTCATATCTATGGTAAGTAACTTAATGCCTGTGTTATTGGTAAGAGACGACTCGGAATGAAACCCACAACCCCTGAGCAGAAGGCAGGATTAATGCTAACTGTGCAATCAGGCCAGTCAAAATAAAAAATCAATTAGGCTTTTCATACGCCCATATGATTTTTAATTACAACCTTTTTTAGATTATAATATAATGTTGTGCTGGGAAGATATTTATCATAAACTTTAGTTTATGTGGGTTGGAGTTCCTTGCCACTGTTTGAAAAACACCTACAATAAATTTAGTCTAATTTTTTTTTTGAGTATGTGGAACTTACCTTCCTATGAACAAGTAAAGTTTTAACTTTACCATCAACAACATGCTCTTCCATCTTGGCAATATTGTGAGACACATCATAAATTACATGCATGTCCAGGTCATCGGGGGCCATTTTGAACTGCTTTGCAAAGGCTTGACGAGTCAAAAACGTCATAGAACTACGATTGACCCAAGCAAAGTTAGCTGCAGCCGCCATAGCTTTCAAATAATCTTGACCTTCAACAGAATTTATCCTGGCGCATGCGAGCTGACGATCATTGACAAGGATTTCATCCCTTTTCATAGCTTTCTCCATTTGAACCAAAGCATCTGTGGCAACTTGATGACCAAAGCCACGACTTCCGGAATGAATCATGACAACGACTTGTCCAACTCTTTCTAGTCCCATTTTACCAGCTGCAAATTTGTCATATATCTCATCTACAACTTGTATTTCAGCATAATGATTACCAGCACCCAAAGTGCCCAATTGGGGCAAACCTCTCTTCTTAGCTCTTAGGCTAACCTTTGATGGGTCTGCGTTAAGCATGCGACCATATTCCTCACAATGCTCCTTATCTTCTGCCCATACATAGCCCTCTCTTAAAGACCAGTCCATGCCCATTTCTAAAGCTTCTTCCATATCTCTAGCGTTCATGGGAATTATTCCTTTGGAACCCACACCAACTGGTATGTGGTCAAAGAGACTTTGAGCTAGTTGTTCCTAAAAAATAATAAATGAGTGTACTTTAGACCACACAACATATATCTATAATTGAACTATAAAATTAATTTACAATTTTATTAACTTTAAACACTGTATATTACATAAATTTTATTTACAAACAACAGGCCTGCACTGTGTCTTAGATATACAAAATGTAACTGGCCTGAGGGAAGGAAATTGTATGCTTGTCCTCTCTCTCTTGCCCCAACAGTTATATATAAAACTTAACTCTCTGATATAAGTTGGTGAAGATAGAAATCTTCTCCAACTTATACCTGTCTCTCAATTTCCTTTTTGCCTCACCCAATCATACTTTTTGTAGCACTCGACATGCTTTCACTGGCTTACTCCTCAAGTCAAGAGTGTGTAAAGATGTTACATTTTTGTTTTGGTTTTTTCTGGAATTAGTTTTCTGTAGTCGGGTATTGATGTTAATTTTACATGAAAATACAGAATCCTTAGGCTGATCGCGCATCTCTATTGCTTGTTCCGCCTTCTAGCTTGCACATCTCAGACGTGACAATTAGTCACGCTTTTTCCCACGTGCAGCTTGCGATCATTGATTTATAACACATCAAAAGAATATAGAAATATTTAGTAGATATTACTAACTAACCTTGATTGGCTGAACATCCTTTTCATGTAAATTAGTTCTTAACAGACGAACACCACAGTTGATATCAAATCCCACCCCACCTGGAGAGACAATTGATGTGGGATCTGACATATCAAATGCTGCCATGTTACCTACAAAATAAAATAAAAATATAGGATGATATGTCACTTCTTCTCCAATGTGGGTTATTTTTTCACACTTAATTGCAGTAGGGTGACCAATGTGCATGAGGGGGACTAGTTGGCGTTTACTCCATCCAGCTCAACTCCTGCCAGAAGTCGATTATTTTATTATTTGTTTTTTTAATCAAAATAAGTTTTTGTTAAGACAAAAATAGCTGTATCTTTGAGTATTGGGTGGAGATATTGCAAATAATTCTTTGATGGGCTGATAGAGGACGTTGAAGCGAAGCTGTCTGTATCCTTAACTCACTTTAGACCTAAAACTGAATACGTCGTTTTATGACTAAGCTAAGATCTCTTTTAATACTTTTTTATTCTACAAAAAAATACACTCACCTCGGCCAGAGAAGTGGATCCGGGCATCTTCAGGCAGAACATGAATGGAGTGTTGAGTCTCTTAAGGATTTCACGGAAGTCCAGTGGAACCCCTCGCGGTCTTAGCAGCCTGAAGTAGGTACCAAGGGATGACCCGTGAGACGATAGATGTGTACCAAATAGACGCATAAAACCTCCACCTGGTGACAAAGATGTACTTTTAGATCCAAATACATACAGAGATCGCTAGTTAGCGATAAGGCCGCTCTATTGTACTATACCCCACTGTTTTTTTTTTAAATTATTTTTTTTAGTAGTTGCCACCACTTTAAACCAGTTACAAATAAATAGTATAGACTAAAGAAAAAACTTTAAACTTAATTAGGGAAAAAAGACACAAATTGCAAAACAAAAAAAAAATACTTTGAATTAAATTATGCCAAAAAAAGTACCAAGAGTCACAAATTTATGGTATCTGTTAAGCAGTGCAACAACTACAAAGTGGCACTTTACAAACTCTCGTGTACATTAAAGGTTATTCTATCTGTCACCTATCTATGCTTTAAGTACCGCCTGTACGTATTCCCAAGTACAATACAAACACACCGTGCTACTTAAATATTAGAAAACTTATTCTGCAAGGCATTTCTTCCAATTTATTGAGTATAGAAATGTGTTTATTATGGAGATGGGTCAACGTTTTCTGCATTTGAAAGCGTCGGCCGATTTATCGAATTCTGATAAAAGTATTTCAACACAAAATGATTGTAAATATGGGTAAATCTATATAACATGTAAAAAATCAATTGTTGTTCAACGGTTGGACCAAATTGAATTTTATTCTACTTAATTTGTCATAAACACTGACCAAATATATATAAATTACTGATGCGAAATCTGTTTCTTTTGTTTTATTCTGCTTATTTCTGGGAAAGTTTAAAAGGTACGAAAGACAAGTTAAAAGATTATTTAAAAATATTTCAAATAGATGACGTTCCTACTAGACCTATTCACTGTCGTACTTAATAATGAAATAATATACGTATGTACGTATCTAGCATAACATAATTTCAAGAAATAATAATTTTATTATGTAAAATTATTATTTAATGAAACATTAGGCCAGTGTCGTGTTTTACGGAAAAGGAGTTAAAAGAAGAGTTAAAAGAGAAAATAAAGGAGTTTGGTTAACCGGCTAAAAACAAACAAGCCGAAATTCTGGCATGACACATCTGCCGGATCCGCTAGTGCCATATAATTCGCAAACTACCTCCGTTTTAGGTATAGTTCCGATGAATCATAGGCCGAAAGCACCGAGACACGATTTTTAAATCGCTTCCACAACATTAGGCACAGAATTTTGCTGACTGTTGAAATGGGTGTCAAAACTTGATATTGAAAAGGCCCGGCCGAATTATTCGTGGGGCGATAATATCAACGCCAGATGATTTAGACGCGGTCTCTGAATGGGGGTAAGTGTCACATCATTTACCTGAAGCACCTTCATTAGGTACCACCGAAGTAATTTGTCAAGATAATGGGCCATTTAAAATAATGGCGTCAACTTACATAAATATGGCGGGAACAGCCCCAAACGACCGCAAAACAAAATTAATTCTTACACTGAGGTTATGTGAATTCGACTGTAAAATTTTAAATGCATAGAAGTTTCATGCTTAGTATAGGTGAATTTTCTGTTAGATTTTAGATAGATTCAGTGATTTTAAAGGTTATATACATCTTTCTATTTAGATACGGACATAATTTGAGAATTAAATATTCCCACCATATTCCATTCTTAGAGGTCATAAATTACATTACTCATTAACGGGGATGAGAGGGTCACCAAAATGTGACATTGTATGACAAGGGGTACGGGGGGGGGTTGTCTTGGGTCCTTATGACGTCACATATCAAAATTTAAAATATTGTAATAAAAAAAATTTAATTTGCAGGAGTTTGTACACATGGATGTATGTTTGATGCTCTTTCACAGAAAAACTATTGGATGGATTTTAATATAACTTTACAATGATACAGTTTACACATCAGAATAACACATGGGCTATAAAATATAAAGATAAATGTCAAGTAGGAGAAAATTCTGCCATCTGCGAGGTATTCTGGCGTACGCTGCAAAAACCGTTGTTACAGGTATATAATGTATGAAGGAAATGTTTATCTTAAATAGTTCTACAAAAAAGCATATCTATCTTTTATGTTTAAGCCATTAACGCCAAAAAGAGAACCATTATGTTACGGGAAAGGAAATGGAAACGGGGACAATGTTATAATAATGTAGTAAATAAGAAGTAACCCAGCGTTTGGGCAGGACAATGTCTGCCGGGTCCGCTAGTAAACTATAATTGTGCCAAATTTCATACTCGTTCGTCCGAGCCGTTAATATAAAGATGCATTTAGAAAGGATCAACACTTGCATCAAGTGGAAATAATTGGAATTCCAGAATAATACGAAGTATACAAAGAGTGTATAAGATATACTCATTTATACGGAACAACTTTTTCCAGTAAAAGAGCTATATAGAACGCCATTTCCGTTAATTAAGAGATGGGTGTGGTACGCCTATTGAACTACGGCAAAATGGCAGCATTCGTTGAGTATTCCCTTGGCGTTTAATCAAACAAGAACTATCGATTCCTGAGCTAAAACTGTAGATACGTGTCTCCAATTAGTGCTTACGGCAACAGAATATGAACGCTCGAAGTTGGACTGGCACCGTTTCGCAATACGTGACGCTGTTGCTTTTATGCTGCTTTTATTGTATGTAGTGGTGATAAAATTTTTGTATCGCACTGCGATAATGCCGTTTGCTACGACTTTTGTGCTTTGTACTGTATTGTTAGTACTGTGTTACAGTCTCTTTAAATCACCTCAGTTGTTGTTATTATACTAGTACTTCACTATTCCTATGTTTATTTTTGTAAATGACTGAAAATCACGAGTTTTATAATGTCGTGCCCTGCGTGCCCTAACACATGCACTCAGGAGGATTTATTGGCTGCATCTTATAGAGCCATTGATGTGGTCACTTTCTGGGCCGCTACTGTATAACTACTATTTTTATGAAGTTTGTCACTGAATCGATAGAAATAAGAAGTTATATAATGCTGAGTCACATTTGTATGAATACTCCTTCCTCACATAATTCCTTTGTGAATGCCAGATTCGATATTTCCGAACGGATACGACTTAGGGACCTTCAAGAAAAAGATCATACTCATTCCACAATGGCCGGCTACGAATCTGCGATCACTCTGGTATTGCAGGCGTCGGTGGTCACTTACGTAAATGCAGCCTCTTCGTTTGCCCCTTGTTATATAAAAAAAAAGCGAAAGGTTACTTATAACGAAATTACTAAAACCGCGGGACGCACAAAGATGAAATTTGGCAAGGCCGAGTTTATAGTTACTTCCGCTAGGGAGCGATTTTTCAATAGCGCCAGATTACTGCGGCCTAAGGGCTCTCGCAATTTCAATTTTACGCGTACTAAGTCCCGGGAAATAACTAGTATAATATAAAAATAAGTTTCTTGTAGGGTAAATCAAATTTCTAACTCTACATTCTTAAAATAAGCGCCATCTAGCGAGTAACTTACATAGTCTTGTATAACATAAAAATCTTCTACAAGTATCGGGCGTGCGTTTATTCTCCCTTGTTATAAACATTTCACAACTTATTCAAAGTTTAAGGACTGACACTCCTTGACTATTTTTAGTTGCCTAACAATAATAATGTAAAGGTGAGTCCGAATGACACTTGACAAGTTTTAGAGTGGCTTCTACATCGGAGCGTCAATATGAATTATGGGAGATTCTAAATTTGAAGTTGTTTGTAAAATCTCTTAACTCATTCAGTAATTTATGGTAAAGTAATCTTTAAATAAATGGCCGTTAGGATTGTTTTATTGTGATCATATTAATGCACTTCAGATAGCTTCTGATTTGAGCACAAATAAAGACGATTGCGATGACAGTTCTCATAGGAATAATTTTGAAGTGGTTACGTTTTGAAAGGTATTCAAATTATTATTATTATTTTTTTTTTATGTTACAAGGGGGCAGACGAGCAGGCAGCAGGCACCGAAGTGCCTACCGGCGCCCATGGAAAGTTTTTGACACCCCTGCCCATTGAGATACAATGTTACATTCAATGACACCCCCTTAACGTGTGACGTAATTTATGGATGACCCCTTTGTGAAAACTCAGTAAAGTTGACAGACATTATTTCGTGGTTTAATAAAAAATTTCAAACAATTCAATCAAACAAATAGTTTCAAGCTGTCTATCTATCTAATGTGCTGTAATTATGCAATAGATCGGGTTATTTCTATGTGTGTCTCTTAAATCCGTTAAAACCTATTTTCGTCTTCGAACAAAATGGAGGGGTCCATCGTATTATAGTCCGGGGCGAATTTGAAACAGATTAGCTTAAGACCGTAAAAGGTGGTAAAAACGAGGTCAGGCCTAAACCTAAAAGGGTTGATTGCTGTTGATGCTATCTTGTGACATTGCAGTTAAAAATAACCAGGAAAATATTTCAGGTGGATAACAGATGTCGCCTCGGTGATTTGGAGGAAGGAAAGATAGGAAAACTTAGGATTCACAGATCCGGTCGTGTCACGCTCGCGTTAGGAGATACAATATTCGAGGTGTGTATAATTTTAACAGGGTTTTGTAAACTAAAGATAAAATTGTTTAGTACTCCGCACAATTTTCGTAAATCTGTATCGAAATTCGCTTCACGTATTTATATACAGAATCTTTTAGTTGATCATTATTGAAGTTAAAACTTCTTTAGGCACTTCTGTTGAGAGTCTTGGAGTGCCAATGTTTGTTTTTCTATTCGTAGGTGTGTTCGGGCACCAAAGCGTCCTTCTATCAGGAGGTGGTGTCTGTGGGGGTGGACGAGGCGTCCCGCTCCGCCAACGTAGTGTCCCTCGGCGCTCTGCAGCATAAACTCAACGTGACACCACACTGGCGTCACATGTTCCAAAATATATCCCTGTGATACAATAAACGAATGAAGGTCTTCACTCATTATAACCAAATGTCACTGGCACAGAATAGAATTAATTATTTGAAGCCAAACGCCGCGAAAGAAAATATTCCACACAACTACTTAAAACACGCGAAAATAAAAGAGATTCAAAACATCCTGTGCAAATGGTCCTCCCATTGTGCATCACCAAAATGTGACATTTTGGTGATACACAATGGGTCACATGTGAAAATTTTGATCTTTTATAAACATATTACATAAAATAATAAAAAGAAATAGCTCTTTTCTTGAGTTTGTAATGCCAAAGGTGGTGAAGAGATAAAAAATCGTAAAATCAATATAACTTTATTTATGCATGAGCTCTTACGAGTAATGTCTGGTTGTGCAGTTAGTGAGTGATGCCCTAATACTGCTAAGAATAATAAAACTCTTTAAAAGCAGATTCATTGAGAGAATTTAGAGTTCCAAGACAGAAAGAATAGTAATTTATAATTTACGAAATCTCTACTCAGTTGAGCACTCCCCAGATGTTTGGTGTTATGAGGTATGCAGAATAGGAAATTAATATTTTATTACAACTGTAACAGAAATCAGTATTGATACTATAAACATATTTTTAATACAATAATAAACAGATTGCTAAATTATATATATTTTAATCAGTTTTCATACAGCTCCTTAAATTATCTATTATATTTAACAAACCAAATGTAAAAATACTTTCACTTTAGGCATTTTCAGTTTTCTTTTCATATTTTATAGGTGTGTCTTTACCAGGAAATTGGTTTCCCTTTAAATCAATGGCAAAATTGTAGTCAACTGGATTGGCTAAGGCACGGTCTATGGCCGCCTCTAGAGTCTCTGGTGTGATGAATGTGGCACTTAGTTCCTGAAAAGATGCATATATTTTTTTAATAACTTCATGAGTAAGTAACGAACTACACTTTAAAAACAAGAATGCATTTCTTAAGTATTAAAATTAATTCTCTGTACTGATAATATAAAAAGGAAAGAGGAAGATTTGAAAAATTCTTTCATCATAAGAATCCTACATTATCTCTTAACATAGGTGATAAATTATTTAAAAAAAACTTTGGGATCTTCATATATGTATGTCTAAGAATATTACAAATAATTAGCAAATTATCCTTGACATGCATGAGAAGCTGAACTACTTTGCTTTAATCCGCGAATGTTCAACATTCGTGGATTAAAGCAAAGTAGTTTAGCTTCTCATGCATGTCATGGATTTCCGCAAAGTAACGCCTGATTCTATCATATATACACTTATTTTTAAAAATAGACTAAAACATTGTTAAACTTTATGAAAAGTGGATATCTAAAATAGTAGAGAGAAATAGGCCTAAAGTTTATATGACTGGTCATGTATTCATGCTTATACCTAATACTGATGTGTCCATATATAGCCCAAAATTTGATAGCAGAGTATCTTTTTAAGGTCAGAAATTTATCTCCCTATGAAAGAGGCCTATAGCTTATGTAATGTGTTGCACATCCAAGTTGATAGGTACTTCTGATAAATAAATCAAAATAAGCAATTTGTCAGAATAGGACCAAATGGAACCACATGAGAAGCACCTGCTTTTTGCCAGTTAAGAGTTCGGAGGTAACAAACATGGAAAAAAAATACAGTTGAAATATCAGTACTCACTTCTGTAACTCCTCTTGAGTGATGTTCTTCTTCATTTCACGAGACAACTGGAAGAGCTTCAACAGTGCCGCAGCATGGAACAAACAGTGCCCAGCCTTCCAAAACACCAGAGCCAACTTCCCATAGTAATTTGCCATAGTTTTAGCCACTGGAGTCTTCTTAGACATATCCATTAAGTTGTGGATATCTTCTATAGCTTTGTAGGCTTCCTGCAGTATAATATAGTTAAAAATAACGATAGACTATTAGCAAGCCAATTATTTACCTAGCGTTATCACGGTCTAGTACCAGGATCTACTTAAATTGCAGATGTGGCTATGACGTCATCCCCAGAACCCTTAGACTCTCACAACTAATATCACTCAGTGCCTTTAATCACGACCCACTGTTTTACGTGCTTTCCGAAACACAGAGGTGATCAGATATTAGAATGGGCCCCCCATGCTTCACTCGATCGCAGTAAGAACTGCTTAACCTAGCAATCGACTCAGTTGCTTACTACCGAGTCGATTGCTACCCTGACCTCGTCAATATTGGCTTAATCCTCCTCAATAGGAACTTATTGGCTTATTAAGTTCCTTCATGTCCTTAAATTCTTCTTAATTAAGGTTTTTTTTATTTATAATACAATGCTTATATATGCCTTTGCCTAGCAGTGGGACATAAAGCTTATTAAAAAAAAATGCAATCGTCTCATTCATAATCTTGCTTTAAAATTTATGGTGAAATTTTTCAATCCAAATATATGTATACTAGAGTTAAGTATGTTATCTGATAATCTTATTATATCTTATAACCCTCTATAAATATTAGTTAGATAAGAATTAAACAGCACACCTGCCACAACTCCATCTGAATAGCGCTATCCAGCAGAAATAGCCTGGTCTCCAGGTTCAACTGCTGGGTTTCAGGCTTTGTGATGCTTACATTGCCAGTTTGGACCTGCAAAATATATTAAATTAGAAAAATAAAACAACACGCACACCAATGCCAAACAATTTATATACACATGCATACATTTGGCTATAAGATGGTGTAAAAGTGTAGACATGACGACCATGACAAAATAACAATGTACGCAAATTTGAGAATTTCTGGACAAATTTTGACCAGCCGGCGATCTCTAGTATGCATAAAATACATAGTTGTTCACCTGTGACTCCTAAATAATGCTTCAAAAAGTGGTGTTTTTTATATGTCACTATTTTAATGACTACCTTTCTTGAATAGAATACATTTGGTACTCTAAGAAGACAATGGCAGCCATTAACGACTTACGTACCAATAACTGCTTATTACATATACATTAAGAACATTTTATAGACAATTCAAAGGACACTTGAAAGTCAACAAATTTATTAAAGGAATCAAGTAATATGCAATTACATTTATATTGGATTTTTTTAAACAATTTTATACCTCATTTCCTTATTTTCTAATTAGAATTTACATGCAGTATTGAAGCTGAAGCTGAAGGCTCAGACTTCTTTATTTAGATAAACTTCTTATATGTCGCAGAGGAAGAAACCATAGCAGCAGCCGGAACTTGAGACCAAAGTGTAGTTTTAAGAGTACTCTTTACCCAAGGATCATACCATGCCATACAAGGTATGCCTAGCCAAATGTCGTATGATTCTACTAGTGCGACTTTAGATATCATGAATTTATAAGGAAGCCAAGGTTTCGGAGAAGAATTTCTTAGTATTCCATGGATTCACCGTGCGGGTGCCGGGTCCATTGCGTTGCAGAGGAAGGAACCATAACAGTGCCCAGGACTATCTGTAGTACTGCTGGTAGCCCTTTAATATGCTCACGCGGCTATTGTCTGAGTAAATTTGAATTAATTGATTACGGTTATTGGTGAGCAGGGTAAAACTATGCCAACACGCGAGGTAATACAATGGACCATTTATCTATAGGTACTATAGCCACTATGTCTACTTAGCACCAGGACATAAGATAAATGATCATAATTAATAAAGTTATAAGGCTTGTAATATCCTGATCGCTCGTTCCATGTTACCCGCCCGATACAGATCCCTACATTTCACAACAAACTTCAATTCGCCTATTAACAAAGTTATCAAAACTGTTGAATTTGATTGGGGTATCGTACACCCTTCTCAATAAAATAATTAATACTTTCACTGTTAATTATGCCATAGCAATATAGATTTGTATAATTACAGTAAAGTTTAGGCAGATGAAGATTATTCATACATACGGTGGATTTTCCACTCTGGATCAATAAACTAACGATGATTTAATAGATAATGAATGTTTGATTCTTGTGGCGGAAAAAAATTTGATATTTTCTGCGATCAACGTTTTCTCAAAAGATGGACACACTTCAAAGAACGAATAATTGTTGTATGTTAAGTTTTATACTAGAAACGACATCAAAAAGCATATATACGATAGAAAACTCTATTATAGAAACTATTCAAAAGATATATTTAGTCTACAAATATAGTTTCATTTCAACTCAAAGTAATGTACATTTCATTTTCTTCGAATCGTTTTTACGTATACACGAACAGCACAAATGTTTTAGAGGTCTCGCTCTTGTGTGCCCTATTATTCAGATGAAGGTACAGTCTATGTACCTTATAATTTATTATCGTGGTACCTCCATCTGCCCGCGTGGTGCATAATTTTATTTAGTAGGAACAACCGCTGCGTTTCCTCTCGAATGTGATATGAAGATCCTCCATTCGGAAATTCTGTAATTGATTTATGTTCTTGGGGCGAATATTTAAAGCGACATTCCTCCGGGGCCAATTCGGCGTAAATCGGCCGTTTTATTAATACGGAGAGTACGGAGAGCTCTCCGTCTCTCTCCGCTCTCCCCGGAGAGCTCGCCGTCCTTTGTCACAGTTTTCGGACAGCGCATTACGCCCTACAAATAGAACGCACACCGACGCAATTCTAAACTATAATATACGCGTACATATCTACATACATATGTACGTAATACGAGCACTCGTACATTCAACTTCTGTTAACAATAAATAGATACAATAGACTTGATTTACTCCATAAATATACTCAAATACTTTAACGCGTAGATACTCTTGCAGCACTATTGCTCTGGTTAACGGTTTTAACAGTGGATTCGGCTGATGCCTTTCTTTCCGCACAATCCCAAGTGTAAGATAAGGGCCAGGTAGCACTCTGTTTCTCTCTGTGGTCCGTCCCAAGTAATCTTCGATTCTACTGAACCCATTTTGAAAATGTGAATAACATTAAAAACAGCGTTTAAAGGTACTCATTATTGGAGAACACTCTATGCACAGTAAGTTTCGTCATTATTGGTCGAGTGGGCAATAGTGAAGAGCAAATACAATTAACATATTGTGAAATACGAACCCACTACATCTACATCATTGTAGCCATAACATTCATAACCGCCAATAGCCATCATACGACTATTAGCAATGGTGGTAGAACTGCTACAGCTAAATCTCACTAATGCCGCATTGCAACAGCCAGTACTTCTGCCTTGGATGCATATTTCTATGCGTAGTTATAGAAATATGCATCATAATAGAATAATATCAATGATAGAAATTATATCATAAGTTTTGTTTATAATTACAAGAAATGTTATTCATGATGTTGGTAATAAAAAATAAGGATTTTCGTATAAAATAATAGTGATATAATTAAATTTATATGGAAATATGTGTAAAAACATTTAACTGCACGATACTGAGTTGAAAAGTCAATGCGACTAATGCGCATGTCTTCCGTTACAGCTTCATAAATGTTTGGATATATGAAGAGCCATTAAAATATTCATATATTGGTATCAATTCTTACGTCTTAATATATAACTATAAAATAAACTGCCCTGTCAGTCATAAGCCTGCGTGAAAAACGTCCATTAAAACATCACTTTATTAGCCACTTTAACGGTTATTGAAGTGAATATTGGACCGCCTCGTAGTCTATCATAACTTTCTTGTTGACTTAGATGACATCGAAAGTCATAAAAAATCATCGCACGAAAATTTTCTCGTGCCAAACCGTAAAACAAATGAGAAACGTATAAATTATATACTCAGTATTATTCGTAAAGAGTTGCATATTCTAAATTTAAACATTATTTTTATTATATTGCTTTCAAGTAGCCAGTTCTAAAATTTTCAGTGTAGCCCTCGTATAGAGATTTTATAGAATTAAAAAAATGGTCTCATTATAAACAAGTAGTAAGTATATGTAAAGAAATAAACAAAAAAAAATTTCAACCTAAGATGTGAACCAGTGCCTCAAAGTAGTCATCTCATTGCTTATAAGAAATGTTGGAGTACTGCTTGTTATAATATAGTATCATAATATGTAAAATATATTTAACGAAATGTTGTGCTTACAGATTTTGTTTATAGTGGTAAGAGTGCCAAAGCCTGTGACGTCGGATGGTAAGCAGGGACGAATGGTTTCGTCGGTTGAGGGATATATCGGAAATCGATGCCGCGGGTTGTGTGCTGAATGATTGGAACTGGAATTAATTAATTTGTAGTTAAACAGCTTCGGTTAATAGATTTGTCCAGTGAGCGTTGGCGAACCGAGTTTTTAGGCACGTTTCGGCTTATACCCCAACTGGTTACGGGGGCACAAAAGCGGGGCCTTTTTTATATTTGTACTAGCTGTTTCCTCCTGCTGCCTTAGACCTCGGTAATCGAGCCCTATCGTCAAAGCCGTTCTTGGTCAATATCTACTAACCATAGACTACCTCGTTGCCAAATTTCATCTTTGTCAGTTAGAACGTCCCACGGTTCTCCTGAATGACCACCAACGCCCATGGACAGCTGCACTACTAGACGACCGCAGCTGCGTTGCTGACTTTTTTTGAAAATATTTAAATCGTATCCGTTTGGAAACACGTGTCGTCATAAACTCTTTCAATATGTGCAGTCACTATGCGTCGGTAGTGAATTATAACCAGGTGCCGCCTCTCAGTTGCCCCTTGTCCTATAAAAAAGCGTCAGGGGTTAAGTCACTCCATCTTTGTGTACGTGTCACTGCCATCCAAGGCTATAACGATAACTTGCAAACTGACCTTAGAACTTACAGACCTTTGCAGAACTTTACGAGTCCTGACTTAAATCGGAAATATTTCAATCACCTGCTTTATTTCTCACTAGCTGATATCCGTGACTTTTCTGCGTGGAAGTAAATATGTAGTAATATGTGCAGGATTTAAATCGATATATAAAAACATGTATTTGAATGCCATTTAATAACAAAATATTATGTCCGATTTATTCATCACTTATCATTATCAATGTTAAAATGTACGCCTACGGTATACCGTATGACTGCGGGAACTTTTAGTCGAGCGCGTTACGCAGTGCCCGTATAATATCTCTGTTCTCTATTTTACCCTAATGTGGCGTTTTATTTTGACTTTTTTGATTAAATCTATTGGACATTAAATCAATTACAAGATTCGCGGCCGGTGAAAGTGTAAAGGGAAAACAAAAAAGCCAGACCACTGAGTGTACAAAAGGAAAAAATAAATTACCTTTGTAATCGGGAAATTAAGGTGCATTTTAGTGATTATAGTGTACTTGAAATCATCAATTTATATTTAGTCACCCAGAAACTTAGCATACCACGGTTATAGCATCTACTACAATCATGAACTGATCCGTCTCATGATAAACTCTTGTTATTTAGGATCAGATAGCTTACGTTCAGTTTGAGGTTATATTACATTTGTGAAAAATAACTTTATAAGCCCGGTTCAGAGGTCAAAAATAATAGTTGTAAATGGTAACTGGGAATGTTTTAAGACATCTAACACAACTTCTTTGGTACTGAGGCAACTCTGTGCTGTGTCCCATACTACGATGAGTATTAGTCTTTCAAAAATGTCTTTTTTTGTCAAGGATTTTCGTACATAACGCCCAACTTTATTAGTCAATAACTTCCATAAAATCTACGAAAATAAGATCACGCGAACCAATATTTTTCGACCCCGTCCCGGAAGAGGGTCGCGTGCGAGCTAATTAAATGAATATTCGATGACGCGGTACTAATACCTCCCTGTATACCCTTTACCCCCCACCTATCCCCTATCCCCCAACTCTACCCACGCGGCCGACACGATGCGTAAATGTATGTGAGAGAAAATATGTTTAAGTGGCTGATTGCTGTTTACTGTGTAAGCATAATCCGTTAAAATATAATCTATACTTATAATATTTGGTTGGCCCGTTGGCGCAGTGGGCAGTGACCCTGCCTTCTGCTCCGGGGGTCGTGAGTTCGATTCCCGCCTCGAGTCTGTGTGTATTATCTATATTTATGTAATTATATATTTCTAAAAAAAATAATTTGTGTATAACAGGCGTATGTTACCTATAACACAGGCATTAAGTTGTCTAATTTAGTAACAGACGTCCGTGTGTCGTATAGTCCTGTATTTATTTATTTATAGAAAAAAAGTTTCGGTTAAATTTAATTTAGTATTTGACTATTATGGAAAAAATTCAACGCATTGTAAAAGTTACATAGAATTCTATTACGACTCCATTCAGCGAAGCATAATTAATTAGCAGACTCTGTGACAATATCAATTAGCAAAGCATGTTAATTAATATTCAAATAGTCAGTTAGAATATACTCCACGTGAACCAAAAGCCAAACACGGTTTTAGCCGTGGGCGGTATCAAAGACTGCTTATTTGCATCTAAACATACAGTTGACATTTTGTTCATAAGTAAATTGTACGAATGTGTTTCTTTTTTAATCCTATTAATTTGTTTTTGTAATTTAAGGTCGCGTCTTGATTCAGTGCACCCCAACTTACCTACTATTTGAAATGAAAACAATTTAATTTTTAAAAATACTACAAAACAGCTAACAAATAAATGTATGACAATAGATTAAAAATTTAGCAAGAAATAAAAATAAAAAAATCACATGTTGACTGCCTGTAGCAGTTTTAAGGATGGGTACAACAGCTCAGCATTTTTGCAATGTCTTACGTGCAGAACACATAAAACATTACGCTGATTTTCAGCTGTGACCCATGGTACCGTCACTGTAATGGGTGAAAAAGATTATGTGTACCTGTGCAAATTAAAAATAGTTATATTTCGCACAACTGAATTTACTTCTTGAGTCTCTCGTAATATATATGTACACGGAAATAAAAAAATAAATATTTGCAATGAGTACGTTCGAAAATTATACAAAGGGAGAAATGTGTGAAAATTTTAATCCCTTGATTTAAACTTTGACACAGCTTTGCGTAAAGGGTATACATAAAGGGGCAAACGGCCAGGACGTTCGCTGCATCTGATTCATCAGGAGGTTTGCAGATGCATTGCTAGCCTTTAAAGGGGGGTTTAGGCTACCCGGAACCCTCACAAATCGAACGAAACGTGACAACAATTCTATCACTTGACGTGACAGCTTTAAAGCCACTTCACGCCGATCTTGTGTGAGGAAGAGGTACTGGTACCAGAACGGCTAGGTCTACAAGCGTGATGCTACCTCAAATACATCTTTTCTAATGTAGTTATAATATAAGTACCATCCGAATTACGAAGACAAATGCAAACGGGACTATATGGCTTTATATCTCTAGCAGAATACCCAGCCAAAGCCAACTCCTTTATGAGACCACAAAAGCCTAACTATTGCACAATTCTGGCAGTAATATATAATATACACCTGCTTAGAACTTGCTAGTGCAAAACAAACGTTTTCACCTCCAGACCATCACGGCACAAAACACCTAGATATTTTAATGTAATTCCATTTACGTCGCGCAGGATTCGTTTGTTTAAGAGAAGCTCTCACTTTGCGAGCTTTTAGGTGATGAGATTAGACGCCGTCCGCGTTTTGTATTTGTGTTGGAGTTACAGCTCTTAACGCCTTGTCGCTTCATTATTACAAAATTTTGAATACACTTCTAAGGTGGGTATGGTTTTAATTAATTTGTATTCCCCGCTATTGTCGAAAACTGGTGTTGGAATTACAGTTCTTAACGCCTTATTAGGACAAAATTTAAATATTTTCCAGGGTGTTTTTAATTTATATAAAGTTGTATGTTAATTTATTTATTCTTGTATTTACTTCTTAAACTAAACCCTCGATATTATTTGACATAGAGTGATTTGCTGGTTCTGCTGGGTGGCTAAACACTTCACAATTAGTAGCAAGTTTAATGTTTTTTATGTTACAAGTAGCAAACGAGCAGACGGTTCACATAAGTCACTACCGACGCCCATGGACATCTGCACCTTCTCGAGTGCCAGTGGCGAAGCTAAAACTTTCTTTTATATAAACTATAATTGTGCCAAATTTAATTCACCTCCGTAAGCGCAATTTTCGTAAAACAGTACATTAAGATTGCAGTAATGGGATTCCTCAAACCTACATCTGGGGTGAAGTCCCAGGCACTGCCTAAGTTTCTTTCTATCCAATACTATGGATCGGATACCACACTACGAATCCATAAACTCTGAGAATTATCCCCCTCAGTTTTACACACCATTATTGAATTGGAGGGTTATAAATAGAGAGGTTCATTATATTCCCTTTCTCGAACTTGACCTACTTGCCCAGGAAGTGTATTGTGAATTTTTAAGCGACGACACCAAAATACACCCTATTACCCGGCCATAAGGGCCGGTATTTATTGCAAACTGTTTCTGTTTTTTCAATGATGCTCAAAGACTCTTGAACGTTGAGATTCTCAATATAAAAGCTAAATTACGCAAGCTTTTCAAGAGTTCGTAATGTATGTGTTTTCAAAGTAAGTAAATAATTTCCGTTTTCAATGTATTTCTTTTACTACCTGAAACCCGCGACTTTGTCTGCGTTAAATTCTATGATGTTGTCCAACTGGTATGGTTCTATAAAGAATCCTGGTTATGTAGATTGGGTCTTTAATTTAAGTTTTTAAACTATCTTGTTGTATCGAAATCCATTTATGCACTTTAACGAGTTAAAATCCCTGCGGAATATGCTAAAGAACGATGAAAACTCAGTGGGACGAAAATTCAACTTGCTCGGAAGAATTCCACTGGAAAAATTGAATTTGAAATCTGAACGGCGTTATATACGTGATAAGATTTCTGTTCATGGAAAAAGATGGACATTTTAAAATGTTTCAAGTTGTTTTCTGTTTTTATTTACACTTTTATGATATGTAATCTAGACAGATGAGGTATCCGGAGAAGAATAAAATAGAATAGAGTAAAGTAGAATAGAGTAGAGTACAGTACATTATAGAAGAGTAGAGTAAAATAGAATAGAATAGAACATAATACAATAGATTAGCGATTTAGAGTTTCCCAAGTATTTGTGAAAGTGTGTACCTGTATTTATCTACACAATACAGATATATATGAACTTTGTACAATTTCTACTAATATAGCTTTTTTGCTATAATATACCAAAAAAGAAACTTTAACATGTGTTTCTTAGCTAAGATTTTTAATTATATTTTAACTATTGGAATTTTACTAATTGCCCTTTGACTTTTTCTAATATTTAACATTTTGTGTTTAAAATATTGCTGAGAAGCGAGAACTTTGTTATTTTAAAGGGTTTTAGGAACAACAATCTAGAGATCCTTATAAAGGAGAATCCTGATTTTTAAAAGGCTAAATAAATAAATCTAATTTAATGTATGTATTAAAATATCCAAATAATTGATTTTATATATTAATACGTAAAGCGAAAACTTTACGTACTTAAAGCAAGGAAATTAAATAATGCTTGCGAATGTTCATTAAGTTAGAATTCTGTATATTAAGTAAATTGTTACATTTTATATATATATATGTATATATATATATATATACATAATTTTAACAAGCCTATTTGAACAATGCAGATGCCAACCTTAACATTAAGGACAAACCGCATTGGTTTTTTTAATGTAAATTATTAAAAGCAAGCTTGTAATTTCTTATAAATAAATAAATAAAGACTAATGCTCTTACTAGGTGAGATTTTGTGTTAAGGCCTATTCCGCGGTTTTTCCAGATGTTCTGAAGACGTGTCATTGCATCTTTTCCCATTCCAATGCGTTGATGGATCTCTGGAACACAGCTGCCATCTTTACAAATCTTTGAGCCCGGATAAACAAAACTGTCAACCTTCTCAATGCCCTGGATGGTCTGGACATCAGTTAGTTTGGAAGCGCGATCAACTAATATGAGATTGGTTTTCTGATGATTTATCCTCAGACCTACATTTCCACTTTCCACCTCTAACCTGTTTAAAATGGTGCTCGTGTCATCAAAAGTTGTTGACAGAAGGTCCTTGTAGTACTACGGAACTCCAAAAAATGAATGAATTTTCATTCATGCATACAATTTTTTTTTTAAAGAATATTAGGAATATTTTTAGGTATGTCTGATATTCCCTTTTCCCCCTCCTACTAAGCTTAAATTAAAAGCTTGTATTAGGAGTGGATGCGACAATACCCCAACGGCACCATCTCGTAAAAGTAGTTCTACACATTCTACATTGGAACATCGTGCAGCCAGGTGGAGGGCAGTAAATCCTCTATAGTTTTTTGTATCAGGTTTAGCTCCTTCAGCCAATAATAGTTCAACACATTCGGTATTTCCTCTTGAAGCAGCTAAATGTAACGCTGTACACTCCTTATTTCGATGTTTTGTTGCACCATTTACACTTAGCTTTGTTTGTCTTAATAAAAAACCCAAACACCTATGTGCACCGATTTCAGCAGCTAAATGCAAAGCGTTAAGTCCTCCAGATGTTATATATGCCGGATTCACACCTTTTTCAATAAATAATTCCATGCATTCCAATGCATCATTTCTTACGGCACAATGAACAAGGTTGTCTTCACATCCAGCTCTTTGTACAACTATATGTAAAGATGCACCATGCGCTATTAAAACTTCAGCTACTTCTAGCGAATTTCCAAAGGCAGCACAATGGAGCGGGGCAAAATATTTTGGCGCATAGTCAACATTAGCGCCAATTGATAATAAATACACAACAGATCTACTAGCACCACTAAAAGACGCGATGTGAAGTGAAGTCAAGCCCATTGGTTCTGAGTAATGTATGTCTGCTCCAGCTTCTACTATAGGAGGTAGCAATTCATCTCGTGTAAGGAATGCAACCCATAATAACGTTAAATTTACCACAACTTCTGGAGCAGAGGAAATGTGTTCTTCAATGTTATCGGCTGTAATTAACCCGCATTCGACGTCATCAAAAAATCTGCTAGCGCCTAATGTGACTGCTCTTTCACATAAAGATTTTCTTATAATATCTTCAGTCAATTTTGCTTCAGGGTCAGGTGCAAGAATATCAAAGCTTTGATATATATTAGGAACGTTTTCTGCTGGAGGTGACGGACCCACAAATAGATATTCCTTAGCAGTGCCTAATTCTTGCGCAGATTCTAGTAAATCTATGTTACGAACATGTTTAAATGTTGGTTTTAATGGGTACTCTTCAGGTTCTGTCGATCGTGAACTATTACTTCTGGTAAAACGTGATTTCTTCGAAGCAGCGTTAGGAGTTTGGAGAGATGATCCAAACCCCATGTCGCGGTAACCAAAATTGTCCATAGCCGTACAGAGACTGACTACAACGTCAGTTTCATCTTATCTTATCTGAACGCCTTGTTTAAAGTTAAGATGTATAGCGCTATTTTTATTGAGGATAATTAGTTTATTTAAATTTTGATTATTCTTAAATTTTATCAGAAGATACATTCTACTGTATAAAATATTTTTGTCGCAAAATGAATGATCATTTTTTATGCAATGAAAAAATGCTGAAAGAACGTTGTCTTAAATTTTCCGTTTACGTAAATAGACACCACTAAAGACGTATGAAAGCGATTTACAAGCTATAGGAACGCCGCATGTCTGACAAACCAAAATATGTGGTTGACAGTACGTCAACCCACATACATACAAACATACAAATATTTGCGCGCACGATCCCATTGTGTTGCTGTCATCTTGTTTGCTTGTCATCTTGTTTGCCACACATGACAGCTGCTGGTCAGGGTTTTGACCCTAAGCTGGAAAATGTAGACCTTACGGTTCCAGTATAATTATTAATATGTACTAGAGATCGCCGGCTGATTGAAATTCGCCCACAAACTCTTGCGTCAGACGACATATTGTCCTATCTACAGAAAAATAAAATTTGACAATTAATATAACATACAGTTGTCACGATTACGCTTTAACATCATCCAATACATGTGTGTGTAAATCGTTTGGCATTGGTGTGCGTGTGGTTTTATTTTAGTAATTTAATATGTATATATTGCATATTATGAAAAATATTAGCATTCACAAACCTTCCTGTATATGAACTACAATTGTACTGAATTTCATACTCTTCCGCTCACGCTATTTTCTTAAAATGGTAACTAAAGTTTACGCTTGACGTATTAATGCATAAATTGAAAAATGTATAAGAAATTTTAAGAATCCGGGATGAATAAATTAATTAGTAGTGACGACATTATGAATATAAATATAATATATACAAGACTATATGACACATGGACGTCTGTTCCTAAGGTAGACAAATTAATGCCTGTGTTACAGGTAACAGCCGCCTGTTATACACAAATATCTTTTTTTTAGAAATATATAAATACATATGCCCTGCACGATCGTATTCATAATCTTTACCTGCCTCATAATTACATATATTTTTACTCTCAGATGAAGCTTTAAGGCTTTTAATTAAGCTTAGCTGAAGGGAAGAGGAAGGTTAGCCATACCTAAAAATATATGAGTAGGTGTCTAGCACATCGTATGCAAATACCACCTTTGGTATATTTGAAGGTGGTTTTCTGTTTATCTATAAACTAGCTGTGCCCCCAACTTCGTCCTCGTAAAATGAGTTTAAAAAAATGATACAATTTTAGCGTGATGATATATAAGAATAAGAAAATATTTTTTTCCTAGAACATCACATCGCATAAAGATACAAGTAAAACAATAGGTATATATACATATGTGTATGTGTATATATACATATATATTAAACAATATACACTAAAATAAACTTGAAGACAGTCACAATGAATATAAAAAAACATGCAAGCCTATAACCTTTTTCGATAAATGGGCTATCTAACTCTGAAAAGTTTGTTCCAATAGGACCAGCAGTTACTTAGATTAGCGTGTTCAAGCAAGCCAACAAACTCATCAGCTTATTAGTATAGACTTTTTTTTTTAATATTAGGAATACTTTTCAGGTATGTGTAATATTCCCTTTTCCCCTCCTACTAAGCTTAAATTAAAAGCTTGTAATTAGGAGTGAGTGCGACAATACCCCAACGGCGGTTGGGTTTGAGCCGGGTACCTTGCGGATTTCAGTCCACACCTTATACCGTTGAGCTGTTGAGGCTCATAGATATAGATAATTTATAACACAGTACGATATTATAAAATTTACAGAACGATTCATCTCGTATTACTTACTCTTTTATCCGACCAAATTAATTACCTATAACTCTTTTCGTTGCCTGAAATTTCGTGTGCGCGTACCTCATATGGTGTATAATATAATTTTATCTATTTTATTTTTCTTTTGAATATAAATGACGAAGATCTCGCTCGAATCCATTGTAATTCTGGATCCGATGCGGGACAATCGGGTCATACAAAAGCAATTGAAGAACTCTATCCGCCGTGCATATGTATGGGTTCATTTCTTCACTTATTTCTAAAACACATGGGATTCTATTCTATTTGAAGACACAGAATAAACTAAGGTAATATTATGTCGTTAACAGTATTGCTTGTCTTTTTTTTATATATTAATCGCTACTTAATGTTCCGTAAATTTATTTTTTTTATTTATTTGGACGTTAATTGGGCAAAAACTGATGAACGGATTTGACTGAACTATGACACAGGGAGAGACCGTAATCCTTTTTAATATATTTTTTGTGTTACAAGGGACAAAGGAGCAGGCAGCACGCAACTAAGTGCCTACTGACGCCCATGGACATCTGCATGACCAGAAGGCCGTACTGATGTGTCCTGAAATGTACTGTTAATTAAATTAAGCCTTTGTTCCGACTCGGCAGAAACCGCACGATTACAAATCGTGCGGTTTTTACGTCGTAGAATCGTGAGTGTTGAGACGGCAGCGATTATTAAGCGGTCTGTATGAATAAGAACCGCGGGGTTCCCACGCGATTTTGAAACCGCGTGGTCCCCCGCCTTGTCTGGCTGGATAAAGGCTAAAGGTTATGACCATATAGTGCGTTTTATTTATAACCTAAGTTATATTACCCTTATATATAAAACTGACATTGGAATACGGAAGACAACTGATGGATGGATAGACATTGAATCGAATGGTAGTCTATTATATTTAGTTAAAATTCACATTTAACCAGTTGACGCCCTTAACGAGCAGACAATAAGAGATGAATTAAGGAACAGTAAGACGTACATATATAACACATGCTTGTTTTACCATCTTATAGCTTAAATAACATTTTCCTTCTGACTAGCGTTATCTCGGTCTATTACCAGGATCTGCTTAAATTGATTAACCGGCCGAAATTGGTAAAGATGACCGGCTGGTGTCTGACGTCATCCCCGGGACCCCCACAATCTCTAGTCTTACGACTAATATAACTCTGTTACATTAATGGGTACCCAATGTTTTATATGCTTTCCGAAACACGGAGTAGATCGGTTATTAGAAAAGTAATGTTAGAATGGGTCACCCATCTATAAACCCGGCCGCGGTAAGAACTGCTTAACCTAGCGATCGACTCAAATGCCGGCTACTGATTAAGCTACGACCTCCTCAGAGCTGAATTAACATTATTGCTCAAAACCATACATTTAAAAGAAATGCTTGGCACGCGATGTTTTAAATACCAAAATAATTTCCGCTTACGAAAAGGTTTTATGTGGGTATTTGACATAAAAACCAACGCGAGCAGTAATAAAGTCTGCCAGATATTTTGTGTTGGAACGAAACAAAGTTTGCTTATTTAGTATCAGCATAAAGTCTAACTTCGTTTAAGTGTTAAGTGATAGGTATTTCTTTTAATTTAAAAAATAAATTTAGGCATTCATTTTATAATTACATTTTAGCAGTATTTATGACAGCGTTAAATTGTAAAAAACGTTGGATTGTAATCTATCTCGTGACATTGTAAACTGTTGAAAGATTGTGAACTGAATATACTGCTTACAATTTAACGTATTGTTTTTCAATAGATTACAATCTATCGAAATGAAGCCGTCAAATTGTGAAATGACATGCGACTGAAGGCACTTCGCGCGCTGTTTGGTTAAACATCATGTGCTCTGC
>JANCMC010043217.1:18872017-18899369 GCA_024363005.1 Charaxes varanes | reverse complement strand
TGAAGCCGTCAAATTGTGAAATGACATGCGACTGAAGGCACTTCGCGCGCTGTTTGGTTAAACATCATGTGCTCTGCCGCGCCATATTTGTCAGTTAATTCGAATAATTACCGCCATTGCACTCCTGTTGAAAACAGATAGGTTAGAAGAAGAAAAAATCCCTTTTATGTTATACAAATTACCTACGATAGACACATAGCCTACTATAAGACCGGACAATCTGGGACAGTCTTCGGACAGTTGACAATTTTGAGGCACGAGAGAATATAATTTTACAGTTTCGTTTTGATAGTATATAATCTACCAACAAATAATACGTTAAGTATTAAGCAGTATATTCTTTCTAGTAGTAGTTATTTTTTGAATTAACCGTTTGGCTTGATCCTTTGTTATCCATTGAATTCTCCTTATCTTTAACGGTGTTTAAGCAATTGGCTTACTTTATTGCTATCGCTTTTCTTCTTCTCCAAACGGACCACATTACCGATCACAGAATCCATCTTTTGTTACTTTACCTAACCACTTAATCTACCTACTTCAATATCTATTGTACCGAGAAAGTAAAATCGTATACCTTTGTATAAAAACATTTATACCCCAGTAGTTCTCAATATAAATGGTCCGCAAACTGTATAACTCTAAATGGTTAACCGCAACAGCTTTTGAGCAAATTGGAGCGTGTTATTTATTGCCCACGCGATAGCGGCACGGGTCGTTTGGTACCCTAAAGTGTTGTTCTGACGCATAATTGTACTGTCCCGCTATTAAATATGTTCCAAAATGTCCACGATGTAATGATAAGAAGGCTTATAGCGAATAAGCCCCTAAAGGTTGTATCAAGAGGCAATCTGAAAAGCCTTTCAAGGTTAATTTGAAGGTTAAGGATTAGGTGAACATGTATCCAGATGCGAATGAAGCCGTAATTAAGAATTAGTTCGGATGTCACCTTAAATTTGGGGTTTTCCTTTCTTAATCAATTTTCACCACAAGCTAAATGTCCGTGGCTTTTATAAGGTATTATATCATGTTATAATCTTTCTTTTTTTCACTCTTCCTTTCTTATTACTCTACTATTTCCATTATACTCAATTTGGGTTCGGATATATCCACCAGACCAATTTCTTAGAATTCCAGGGAATCACCATGCGGGTGCGCGGCTGCTGTTACGTCAACTGTTTGTGAGACTTCCAGGAGACCTAAACTCGTCATTAAAGGCCGGCAACGAATCTGCTTGCCTCCTGGTCGTGTATATATCCCTGGGCGTCAGTACGCACTTAGCTGCCTGCTCGTTTGCCCCATGTAATATAAAAAAAGCTAAAGATTCCGGATTCAGAACAAAAATAAAACTTCTCAACTTTTCGTGTCAGAAACCGTGTACAGGAACTAGAAACTTGTTTGAAATATTACATCGCTAAAAACGACATGTATACATGAATGTGCGGTGCAAACTTTTAACGTAAATTATCTCTCCGTTTGGGTGAAATTTCCACTTGGGTTATATTTTGCCTCAATTTAAAGTAGTGGCAAAATGAAATTGGATGCGAGCTGTACAACTCATATGTACGAACTACCGCAACTTCCTCCATCTGAAATGGAACGTGGCGTTAATTACTTACGTGATCGCTGTATTTGGTGCAAAAATGGCATACCACATCTATAGTGGCCAGGATTAGAACAGAGCTAGTTGAGAGGTTCATCGTTTTTATTTTTTACAGTTCATTTGAATAAATGCCTCATGTGTTGGCAAAATTAATAAGCGAAAGTGGCTAGTAGCCGACTCCTGACAGATTTTCGTCATTTCCCAAAATACGCGGTCACTTTTTAAGGTTAAAGTAACTGGAGAAACAGCTACAAAAGATATTGCTAAAGTGTTAAATAGTGCAACAGTGTTGAAAGAGTATCTGTATAAAGTACTAGTTGTGCCCGCAACTTTGTCCGTGTATATTAGAAATTTTTTGCGCGTGATGAGTATAACCTTCTTCGATAAATGGGCTATCTAACATTTAAAGAATTTCTCACATCGGCCCAGTAGTTCCTGAGATTGGCGCGTTCAAACAAACAAAATCTTCAGATTTGCTATATTAGTATAGATTTGAGTATATTTGTGGAATAAAGTTTGTCAAGTCCATTTATAGTATTTCTTAATGCCAACACATAGTTAATACAGCTTTTATTAAGAAAATAAGCATTTACAGTGCGACACAAAACTGAATTCTCAGCAAATTGTAAGAAGCAGGCATCCGAAAATGTGACTGATGTCCTGATTCGATTCACCGTCCGTAAAGAGCAGACGATATAAAAGCTTTGTCCAAATTGGAATTCCAGCATTTACTACTAACGTAATAGCGGTATTTGGTGCCCTCAAAGGCCACGTTGCTACTAATACGAGTATTAGGAATCTGAAATAAAAATTGCGGTGTGTATTTTGATGTTTGTAGCTATGAACTTCATACGTGACATCTTTATATCTTTATTAACTCAAAAAGTATACAAGTAACAATATAGAATAGGTCATTGGGTCCCCGACTATTATTACCTGTGTTGTGGGATCCAGTCTCTTCCGTTATACATATTTACTTAAATTTTAAAGACATTTCACAGTTTAAAAAGACGAGATAAATAAGAAAAAAAGAAGCCTCAAAACAGCGTATGCGTGTGTGTATATGTATACGTGTATATGTGTGTGAGTGAGTGAGTGAAATGACGACTTTGAGAATATTGAAATTAATAGAATAATTGGGATTTGATTGATTTGTTAGAACAAATTATACAAGTTCAAAATGGGATCTTTATTCTTTAAGATATTTCGACAGTTTTAAGTCTTCAATAAATTTCAATTATGAATAATTGTTTCGTATTTGAGATTGTTTTAGCATCAGTAGTCTCTCTGGTGAAACGCCTGCCCGATGTCCCCTTGTTACGACAAAATATCCTGCTTGTCATGCACTTCCGCAAAGTAACGCCTGACACAGTATACGCCAATTGCGTGATTATTTCTCGCCCTATCGCCATAATCAAATGCCATATGCGATATCACCTTCAATAGTTGATGAATTAGCTTTACAAATAGCGTTTTAATTGCTTGCGTGATCGCTGTGTTTGGTAATATATGGGCAATTTTGATAAATTGACGTTACTAATTGAGATCTATATTCTAGTGTTTTGTGTCGTTAAACAATGTGATATTTATGTAATTTAATGAAATTGTAGGAAAATGACGCTTTGACGCCGTAGAACCAGAATAGAAGAGCTAGAATCTAAAAGGAAGAGCTAAATTGTTAAGGACGTTTTTTTAGAAATACGGAATATATTCAGGGTTCGCCCTGTTTTTTTTTTGTGAAATGAAAGTCAAGTTTCTTGTTTGCCTATATCAGCGACAAGGAAGTGAGATCCAAGTGCATGCCAAGCTCAATGGCCAGTCCTGAAACTAATTTCAACAATAAGAAAAACTACGTATAGGTGAATATTCCTCTTTCCTGTTTTTTTTTTTTAATTTTGTAAGCTTAAAAATTTGTGCCAGGAAAGGTTGCACCAATTGTCCAATCCATCGGAGTTTGACGGCTTAACGTACGTAAGGTACACTGACGGTTTACGGATTTAAACCCATCCCTTCCATCGTTGAGTATTGAGTCTCTAGAATTGTATTAAGCAAGCAGTGTGAACTTAAACAAATTAAAGTTTTCATTTTAAACGTTAATTTACTGTCTTCCTATCCTAGCGTTATCCCGGTTAAGTTACCAGGGTCCGCTTAGATTGCAGACGATTTGGCTGTGGGGCGAGTTAAGATGACCGATTGCCATCTGACGTCATCCGTACACGATGAATGGGGTCAGCTCAGGATCGACAAAGACCTACACTCATCAGTGGGTCAACATAGGTTGAGAATTATTATTATGACGACGACGACGACGACGACGACGACGACGACGATCATGATGATCATGATGATCATGATGATCATGATGATGATGATGATGAAGATGATGATGATGATGATGATGATCATGATGATGATGATGATGATGATGATGATCATGATGATGGTGAAGATGATGATGACGATGGTGGTGGTGAAATAAACATAGACAACTCACCTCTTTCAAATGCTCGTGTATAAACTGAATACGATCAGTATCGTATAAATTGGTTTTGGTAGTCGGGTAACCATTTTCAGTGATCAGTATGCTTACGTTATTGTAGCGATTTTTCAACCAATTTATCTGACTACGAATTCCTTTCGGTGCTACCTGTAACGAAAGCAAACCATATCAATAATACTAGTAGAGTTAATAATCTGATGTTACTGTTATGTATTCACAGTTAAACTGTGGGTAGATGCAAGTTTATGTAACAATACTAGACAGAACGGGTTGTGAGCGTGGGCCATTCACGATCAGCGATCCGCGTTGACCAGACGTGCCATTTTGGCTGTGTACCTATTTACTGTTTTATCATTTGTAGAATTAGTGGATACCACAATTACCCTTCAAAGTAAAGTTTAAATTGAAATTCAATTGGTTTTCGGGAGGACGCGGAAAGCACCAGGTGTCAAATTAAACCTATGAACTTACTTAATGTGCTCTTTTGGCAACATAAGCAGTAAAAGTTTAATTAATTCTTAGATATAAATAAAATTGTAGGGTCTGTTTGTAACGAAGTAATAATTTCTTTTTCGAATATCTATAACATCTATACGATACAGCAGAATACACAAAGTAAAAACACAAGTTAAAACATTTTCTCGGCTCCGGGTAATCTCCAAAACGGCTGGACCAATTTTGACGAGACTTTCACTGTCTGATAGCTTATATTAAAAGGAGTAACATAGGCGACTTAAAAAAATAAGCAAAATAGTAGGAACCCTCAAAATAACGAAATCAATGAATTTCACGCGCTCGAAGTCACAGGTTACAGCTGGTTTAAAATAAAATAATCTGTGTTCCGGGTAATCTCCAAAACGGCTGAACCGATTTGAACGAGACTTCACAGGTAGATAGCTGATTTTATAGGGAATAACCTAGGTACTACTACTGTACTTTTAGCTAAATAATTAGGCTTTAGCTCAAATATATAGAAATCCCCAAAATTTAAGAAAAGCATTGAGTTCAAGCGGGTGAAATTGCGGTTTACAGCTAGTTATTAATAAAAGTTAAAGCTAAGACTCGCCACTTTGCGTAGGCAAAGCGGATTTGTAGGAGGAAAAATATTGAGGGTAGGTCAAAAAAACAAAAATGGCAGAAACAATAAAGCAAAATACTTCACCGCTATCATTGAGAAATCAGTGTCTTGCCATTTAGGATCTTTCTCCAGTACCACATTGAGATCTTTAGATCCGTCAACAAACCAGACTCCAGGAACCTCGCCAGGACGTACGGGTCTGACTAGACGAGAAGTGTAGTGGTTAAGACTGAAAAAGTCGTATGTACCTGAAAATTGTATTAAGTGCAGGGTGTAAAAGATATCGCACCGCAAGCTTTGTGATAAGGCTACATTTAATGTCCTAAATAAAACCACAAAAATCATTCATCTCGGAAATAAGAGGTTACAGATACTGCTATCCTCATCCTATTCTCGAACGCGTAATGTATCGTGTACATTGAGAAGCAAGGGTCAACAAAATGTTGACGCGCAAAATAACTCAACGTCCCGCGCCGCGCTACCCCTGTTACGTTCTTGTAAGTTTTATTTACATTGCGGTTTGATGTAAAAATATTGAAGAAATTTGTTTCTGATTTAAGATCGCATAAAGACAGATAGTAATAATGATATTATACAGTATTCAGTTAAAAAAATGCTAAAAAAATTGTAAATTTTAAGAAAAAGCCGACGAAAAATTTCACCATTGGGGAATCTAGGATCATGTACTGAACCGGACGGATGCGTGTCCGGTGCGATGCCTTTTGCATCATGTATATGATACGACCCCTCCAACTCCCGATATAACGTTTAGTCTTAATTACTCTTGTATAATATTATTTTAATAGCTCCTAAACCTACACCTGGGTCACAAGTCCCGGGCACTGCTATGGTTCCTTCCTCTGCAACGTGATGGACCCGGCACCCGCACGGTGAATCCATGGAATGATAAGAAATTTGTCTCACTCTTTTATTTGCAACTATAGATTGAGATGTAAGCTATCCTATCTTTCAAGTTGGATTAAACTGCAAATTTAATTAAAATTGTTTAAATAGGAGTCCATTGTGGCAAACAAAGTGATGCGTAATTTATATATATTAAAATTTACAGGTGTGTGAGAATTCATTATATAAAATATCAAATATAATTCATATAAAAAAAACCTTTTGCTTTTTACATCCTACTCTTAGATAATGACAAAAAAATGATCTACCTGTCTTGCCCTCATTTGTTCAGCTTCAGATGGAACTTTTACTAGCCAAGACAGGAAAGCACGATCGGCTGAAAAAATTTTAAAACACAATATAATAAAGTATTGCAAATGCACATAAAAGCGTAAAAACCTGTGTTATGCTCTATAACTTCAGTTATATATCAGTCAAATCGGTTCAGCCATTTCAAAGAATATGGCATTCTTTGAAACTAATCTGACAAAAATGTTTTGATTTTATAAGCATTATATACATATATTATAAGCATATACATGCAACAAAATACTTTTCTTTATATATTAAAAGGGATACTGATTGAGGATGTCTTAGGTTAATCAGTGAGCCATAGTTGAGTGTCATAGCCATCCTCTGCAATATAAGAGGACCTTGATACTAGATGGGGATATCGACAAATATAAGAATTTAAAAGGGATACTAATAAATTATATTTTGAAGGATCATTTTATAAAATGTCTTGTTTCCGTCTTTAGGTTTTAAAGAGAAAAGTACAAAATTTGAGTATAACTTACATATTAAAGGTTTCCATTGCTCTTGATCCCAGTTCATATCCTTTAATGAGCTTTGTGCAGCACATGGCTGGCTAAAAAAAAAAATTCTAAATAAATTCTAAATTTGATGTGATACAACTTATAAATTGATAAACGGCGGCTACACGCACGATAAAGTGTCACGTTCCACCGGAGCAGGGCATGCAAGAGAGAGAGTACAGAACAAGTGAAAGAGAGACACGATCAACCTAAGTGTTTGGCGTTAACAAGTAAAATTATCATTCGTAAACCGAATTTACAAACAATGTTTTTAGACTACAATTACAAAATATAAAGTAACCTTGGTCATATCTTAATAAGGAAATTATATATAAGGTACTATCCCTATATGACTCACGTTTTAGAAGGTATTTCATAAGAAATAATGTATATAACAATATTATAAATATGTTATATAAGACAGACGCTGATTAGCATCAAGTGTTAATGTAGACAATGTTATCAAAACTATATAAACAATAACAACTTGACAACATATAGAGATTATCCTCTGTGCACATTTTCCTTTTTAGGGTTCTGTAGACCTACAAATAATTCTTATAGCTTTACCCATCCATATGTCTGCCCATCAGCAATGTGGTCCCTCCCCCAAGGATTTCTAAACTATTAGAATTAGAGACTGGTAATTTTCCATATTGATAGGACATGCTAAAATTTCATAAAATTATTTTGAATATAATGGTAAACAATCTTTTAAAGTTATTTAACAAAAATGTTTATCTCCTATATATATATATATATATATATATCCTCTACCTGTATATTTATCCATATATCCTTAACAGATATGGAGCCCTTCTATATAAGCATGTCCTGACACTGTCTTACCTACTTTTTTACTTTTTGTCGCCATTACCTTTTGTATTTTATGTCTATGGAAGGATGATAAATTATGCTAGGATTTATCAAAGTGCCCTGTAGCAGTTTACTGATATTTTCCTTAATTCTAATTACCTAGAAACAAGAGACAAATTACTATGCATCAGACAAATTCCATGGATTCACTGCGTGGAGACTGGGTCCACCCTATTGCAGAGGAAGGGACCATATCAATGCCCGGGACTTGCAACACAGTGCTCTCTCCCCTGCCTAGCCAAATCTGGTATGATCCTACTAGTGAGGCTTTAGATGTCCTTTCTAATAAAGAACTTATGATATGGTTTTTTATTAATAATTTTTGAATTATAATTAAAAATATAATAATTTATAATATTAAATAAAATAAAAATAATAATAAACCGAGCGGTCCAAACTTTCGTCTTTCCAACACCACTCCGTGGAATAGACACAATGAAAAAAGTAACCACTGCAATATTAATATTAAATTACAGTTTATTAATCTATTACGAATATTAGATGACAAATAAACAGTATTATTGGTTAAAGGGACTGATACAAATGGCAGTATTACTTAAGGGGGCACTTTCCTGACCATAAATTACCTTTTTAAAATCTGATTTACTTAAGGGTCTTAAACCTATTTAAGACTATGCCAGATCCATAAAAAAAAACAGATACTTCTTACATAACATGTATATGTTGAATTACAAATGTGACAAACGAAATGCACTACATATAATTTTTCACATTTGTAAAAATCACTTCAAACAAAGTTATAGCTACGTCATAAACTACTTGTATTATATTAATTTCAGAAACATCGATCTTGATTGAAATGATTAAAATAGGCATATCTTTACGATTTTTATCCCTTTTGTTTGTAAGATTTTTTTTATTATCCTCTCCACTGAGCAAATTGTCTACGAGGATCCAAGCAAAAGTCTTTTGTTGATTATTATTGAACCATTTCCAGGTACGCTATAAAATCTCTCACATTAGATAGTACCTTAAAATTGGGTACTTTGCTGTCCGATGAATTGAAGTACTCCAAAAAATCGGGAACTTGATTAATGTAAGCCTTTAGCAGATTAGCTTTGATTCCTCTCGGAGGCTCCACTGTCATTTTATAGCCTAAAAGGTTTGCGGCAAAAAATGTTATTGCTATATGGACGTGACGGTCAATTGTATTTCATTTCTTTCTAGTTTCATTTATATTTCACTATGTCTTAAAGACACTAGTAGTATTATTTCCTAAATTAGCCCATAACTGGCAACACAGAAATCTATAATAATATATAAAGCTGAAGTTTGTTTGAACGCGCTAATCTCAGAAACTACTGGTCCGATTTGAGAAATGCTTTCAGCATTAGATAGACCATTTATCGGAGCTATATATCATTACGGTAAAATTATAATACTTCATACCTAATTCTTCGCGGACAGCTCATTAATATTTTTATGGGTCACTAATTTATGAATTTGAATTTTAAGTATTGGGCACATTAGCCATATCGCCCAAGTCACTTGTGTGTTTCCTAAGTACCTTAATAACCACAGTATCAAATTAAAGTATTAGGAAACCGTACATTAATCAACAATGTTTTCACTTTAGTATTACCTGATGCGTAGTTTTGCATTTTAAATTAACATTAATGTAATAAATACCGTTCTGCAGTAAGGCGACAGGAAAATGTGGCGATGGAGTGGAAGTTAACCAGAGTCTAAAGTCCTTGTGAACGATCTCCGGTACAATTTGCTCCACGTTCAACTCTAGTACTGGCATCCAGGACGGTGACAAATGGCAATTCTAAAAATATGGTATTATTTGCAATAAAAAGGAAGAAATCAATTTAATCTACCTGTTGGGGTTCGTGTAATCTATTAAATTGTAATAGAATAGTCGATCCGTCTATATATGAGAGAAGAAAATACATATGCCCATACTTAGGCCATCATTAACCGCAATTACTAATTCAAGTATGGACTACAAAGGAAACTTTTTCACAAATAATAAAATTACTCAATAATTAAACGACGCGGTTACCTGGAAGAAAACCCAATTTCCGAAATCACAACCAACTTTCATCATAGCTTCAGCGATGGGACCCTGTCCCTGGCCCAAGGATATGCTTTCGAATCTCTTACCCATTTTCATCTTATCAGCGAATTTTAGCAGATCTAAAATTTGGGTATAAATGTCATATTACCGTTTTTGTAATACCTTTCTAAGTAAGCGTATAATAAGAAATGATATGTAAGAACTTATTACCTGCAGCAGGATCAGTTCCAGTTGATAGAACGAAAATGATAGGCGCTAGAGGATCCGACTCGGCGTACAAAGCCGCCAAGTCCGCTGGTTGGGGCTCCACAAATCTTGCACCTAAACCTGATACTACATAATCCTGCGATGAGAAAATTACCAATTTATAAGGGTCTACTATTCTACTACTAATAATACTCAACATCGTCATATGTGAAGAATAAAATAATATAAACCACTGAGTCGAGCCACAAGAAGAATCAGCAAGAAACTCGTTAGCCACTCTTTTGGCACTCGTTAGCCACTCTCAGATGTCCATGGGCGCCGGTAGGCACTTCGGTGCCTGCTGCTTGCTCGTTTGCCCCCTTGTAACATAAAAAAAAAGTAATGAGTACGACAGGCATTGATAGTCTTATATCTAATTGATGTATTTACAATTTGAAATTGATTAAGAAATAGGCATACTGTCTGAAAGATAATGAAAGACAGTCCAATATCTCAAAGTCTGATGTCTTAAAAGTCTGTTAACTAATCTGACCTTGTCTAGACACGAACAATGGACTTTGTACTCTGCACATCTTTATATCTTGCAGGTTGAATTTGGTATGTGTCCATGGAAATCTTAATCTTTTCACAATATATATAAATTACGCATCACGTTGTTTGTCCGCGATGGACTCCTAAACTACTAAACCGATTTTAATCTTATTTGCATACCATATGCAGTTTAATCCAACTTAAAAGATAGAATAGCTTACATCTTAATTTATAGTCGCAAATAAAAAAAAGAGTCGCTGAAATGTATGCACGTGCATAACTTCCGAACGACTGCATCTAATTGGATAATTTCTTTTTTGTTATTTTCGTTATATTTACGACAAGGTTTGCATAATTAAAAAGGAATGGCAAAGCGAAAACGAAAAGGAACTGGAACGGAAACGGAACGGGAATGGGGAATAATGTTATAGGATAATAGAATTTAGTAAATTGTAAGTAATCCAACGTTCGGGCAGGATAACGACTGCCGGGTCCGCTAGTTACATTATAGTTTATGAAAACAAATTCTGTAAAATATCCTAGAATTTTTTCGTGGATGAATATTAAGATTTTGGAAGAATTATATAACTAATAAGACATTGTTTTATTTGATCGTCGATGAATAGAAATCATTAAATAACCTCTGGATTTTGAGTGACATTAGCGATGCGTTCTTGAATCGTTGGCAATTCCTTTGGGACGACCTGTAGACCTCTGGCGACGTGTGTATCAAATTCAATCTGGTGATAAAAACAGATTTAAACAATGACTTATAAATTAATGATCACCGGCTGCACGCACGAAAAAGCAGGACTCATTGTCACGTTCCGGCTGAGCTGAGCGTGCAAGCAAGAGCGCGGATGAAGCGACAGAGAGGCACTATCTCTACAACGTCTACGTAAACTTAAACATTAATTATAACACCTGAAATAATTCTTTGATGGCTTTAGGAGTGAAGAGTTGCGATTGTTGATCACCTCCTAGCTGCTTCATGTAGTCGCAAAAGTTGTTTGCAATCTGAAATAGAATTTATTTATTTTAATAATGACTTACTCGCATTTCCAAAGAAAATGATATATTCCCGTTTATCGCTTCGCGGGTCTTGCTGGCGGGTCACTACTGTGACCCCAGATAAATGATTTTTGACCCTCCTGAACACCTGGATTTCATAAAGACTTTATATGAAACTTCCGTCCGTTCATTCACCATCATCACCCGTAATCTACCATCATTACTGTTGGATATATAGAAGTCGCGGAGAAGAACTGGTGAGGTATGGCTATATAAAGGAAAGAAAGAAAAACTTTGTATGTGCTTTGGACTTTGTACAGCAAATAGATTGTCGGGTAAATATCTAATGTTGTGAGTATCTCTGTAAAGAGAGTGAGAGATGGAAAGGGACACATGGAGAGAGATAGAGATCTAAAAATTATGTTTAAGTATACTCGATCAGTTAGGTCGTTTGCTCTTTTCACTAAACTCTTCTCGTCTTCACGTTCGGGCTCTAGGTATCTTGTGTTCCACGTCACCTGCTCCCTTACAGGTTTCTTTAGGAATTCCTTATGAATGTTCGGCATAGGTTCCTCTTCGTCACTGTAGGAACAATAACAATAAAACATAATTCTTTATTTACTGTACCCCAGAGTCCAACAGACTTGAGCAATAAAGCCCCCTTGTTGAGAGCATTGCACTTGCTCAATGATGTCATTCGTAAAGACGCGCATTTATGTCTTTAATTCAAAATGTCTTATGTAATGTAAGTTATATAAACTGGTTTGTAAGCAAACATTGTTAAATTTAGCCCATAGCAGGTGCATTTGGCAACAGTAACTGCTACGAGCATAATTTTTAGAATCAGGCGTTCCTTGCGGAAATCCATGACATGCATGAGAAGCTAAACTACTTTGCTTTAATCCGCGAATGAATACGAGGGAAAATCGGTGGCCTCCCCTTTTTCCAACCACACCTTCCTTTCCTGATCCATTTGAATCCATTCCTTTCCCGCACATGCGTCCAAGTCGTCTCGCCACCTCTTCCTCGGCCTACCTGATCGTCGGCGGCCATTGGTGGGAGCCCATACTGTCGCGACGTTGGCCTACCTTTGCGGGTATTTGTAAAATTTATTTTATTTATTTATTTTAAAAAACTATTACATTTGGTACGATTGAGTTGATACCCTTATTACTGTGCCGGTTAAAAGAAACTGCGATACGGGAAAAGTGCATTCCACTAGATTGATACACAATATATAAGTATGTAGTGAACAAATTATCAATAAAGAATACAAACAGCAAGTATTTTAGTAATAACAAACAACTTAAAAAAAAAAGGAAAAACACTCTCTTTTTAACAACTTCGTTAGTTTGCTAGCTTATTCACTATGTTATTTAAACGTTTGAGGCTGATGTAATGCAATAAATGTACAAAAACAATAAAATAACAAATAACAGTAATTGTAATTAACATTAATTTCTTAAAGATAACAAAAAGGGAATATTAGACATACCTGAAAAGTATTCCTAATATTCTTTAAAAAAAAACCTACTGTCAGACAAAGAGTCATTTTGTATATACCCACATGTATGTGGGTATATACAAACAAAAAATATTGTAAGAATACCTTCAAATTGTTAAATGTGTGCAGTAAGCCACAGAGCACACTACAGATAGACACGGGCAGTTAATAAGTCATTACCAACATTTTGTTAAACAAGGCCAAAATTTTTTTATGTGTCATCATCGTAAAGTTAGACAAAAAAATTAATATGCCACAAAAATTATACAATTTACAAATATTCCAATGATTCCAATAAATAAGAATGCAGTTATTGGAATATATTAATTTGGAATTTTAATTTTTTAAAATCCTTGTATACGAATATTTTAAATAACCTGATAGAAATAGTGCCTTAAAAAGAACCTAAAATTGCTAAGGTGCTTAAAGTTTGTATTCTCTGTCAACATGTCAATACGAGTGTGCAAGTTCTGTTATGTCTTGTTATTTCATGGTTAAATTTGTTGTTAGATGTTGTGTTAAGATTTTTTTCGTGTATTTCTTTTATTTTACTGTTACCAAACAGTCAAAATGAGTGGCAAACCAAGCGTTGGGAAACACTGGTATGTTTGTTTACCATCTGTCTCAAGACTGACTCAAATGAATGGGGTATAGTTGTTTTCCTTGCCATCCATTTTACCTAGAATAATTCGCCTCTTCAAAGAGTTATACAGGAGGTTAAAGTTAACACTGGCTTTAAGTTGTCTATCTTAGAAACAGACTGCCTTGTATCATATAGCCTCATTGAACCTCAATAGCTCAACTGTGTAAGGTATGGACTGAAATCCTCAAGGTGCCCGGCTGAAACCCCAGCGCCGTTGGGATATCCTCGCACCCACTCCTAATACAAGCTTTTAATTTAAGCTTAGTAGGGGGAAAAAAGTGAATATTAGATATACCTAAAAAAGTATTCCTAATATTCTTTTTTTAAAAAAATTCTTGTCTACTCTTTGTCCAACAGTAGTTTTTATTAAAGAATATTAGGAATATTTTTTAGGTATGTCTAATATTCCCTTATTCCCTCCTACTAAGATCCTACTAGTTAGTAAATAGATAATAGTGTCACGTAGTGTGTCAAGACGTTCTTATGCACTGGTGAGACACTTAAAATATTTAAGGGGGGTACTCGGTATTCGAGTCACGGTATAATTATTTTAATAAAAATAAAAATAGGTACTTAATTTTTGATCAAATTTCCTTATAATTAGTCAAATTGTGGCCTTACGTTCTGTGGTTAATTTGCTGTTCGAAAAATTTAGTTCGTGAACGCATTTAGCAGCGTCAAAAAATTGGTCAGTTATAAAAAAACTGTCAAAGAAATTTAATGACGGCTGTCGGTTGCAATTAAACACTATATAAATATTATATAAAATTACAATTCAGTCCATTATGATTTATGTCTGGTTATACTTATTAAACAAGTTAGTGATTCGAATGAGTAAAATAGGTGCCTTGGTATTTTTTCCTGTCTTAAGCCGGGACTAAAGTGTGAAGGGAAAACGGACCATCATCGTGTGTCCACGCGTTCCGTACATAATTAGACAACTTCCTCTCAATCTATATAGAACTTCAGGGCGTCATTCTTGATTCCCTTGCATACGTAAGTAACTGGGTAAGCTGAAAATATCGTATGATTTTTTGGACCATTTTATTTTTGCAATGTGGCTTTATTCCCTATTTCAGAATTTCTTAATGAGAGATGCACGTCTATTTTTTGCCCCTTTTGTCCATTAAAGTCTTGTCCATTAGTTGAGGAGTCAAGGCATTAATTCGTATAAAAAATAAATCCACATTTGAATGTTATTATATTATTTTAGGTGATGGAGAACTCAGTTCCAATAGAGTTAAAACATTTCATTGCTTTCTTATTGATGGGTTCCATGTCGTTTTCTTCAAGACCATCTTCTGTTATATTTTTGCTAACTATTGCTAATGCGTCCTTACATGGCTAATGCATCCAATTTTAGCGGTATGTACATAATCTTTACGTATATAATTTTACGTGTAATATCTGTACGTGTATATGTTACGGAACTGTTCCTAAACGGCTGGACCAATTTGAATGATTTTTTTTGTATGCGGTTGAATGGCGCCCTGGATGTTTTCACAAATCAGCCCGTCAGATGGCGCTGCAGTCGGTATCTAGGTTATTTATCAATACTTATATACGGAACGGGAACGGGAATGGGAACAGGAATGGGAACGGGTACGATGAATAATATTATAGGATAATATAATGTAGTAAATAGTAAATAACCTATCTTTCTGGCTGGACAACGTCTGGCGGGTCCGCAAGTAATAATTTATGTATTAATCTATACTAAAATACGGAACGGGAACGGGAAAGGTAACGTAAATGGGAACTGGTACAATTAACAATATTATACGATAATATAATGTAGTATATAGTAAGTAACCCAACCTTCGAGCAGGACAACATGTGCCGGACCCTCTAGTTATGATGTATATTGGAAGGTGGTTTATTTTGAGCTGTTCCCATTTCAAAGCTTTTTTATATTATAAAGTTGAAGAAATTTCGTTATTAAAAAGACAATGAATTGAGAACGAAAATGGAGAAAATCTTTTCAACTTTAATTTAAAATATTTTCCTAGCAAATCTTGGGCACCTGCGACCTTGCAATTAGTCCACAATTTTAAAAGACTTCAACCCGCCTTTCTACGAATGCAACAAACAAATGCAATATGCATTTTATTTTTCTACTAGGTTAATATTTGTGCTGAATAGTTATGTGAGAAAAATATGTGTCAATATTTGAAGGTCATACTATCATTTGCGTGTAAATACAATAATGTGCGTGTAGTAGAATCTAGTATTTTAAGAATTTCATATACCAATTGTTATAGAGTGCGTTCAGTCTAAAAATGCACGTCCCTCTAAACCGCTAAAACGACCGCGCGATTAGTTGGCTTTGATGTCCGTAGTGGATCTGATCAGTTATCCCGTGGACTGGTAATTTTATTTAGAATGATACTTTTCTGTAAAAATGTAGGCTTTAGAGATTTGTTTAAATAAGAACAATTCAGTTCAATATAAACACGGGAATGTAAAGACATCACGTAAGTTAATATATCTAAAATATACTTAACGTATTTCGAAAATTCATTTTGTTTCAAAGGTCACGCAATAAAGGTCTATAGGATGTAGCCACATTTGTCGCAATAAGAACGCTTTAAAAACGACTTAAAACCTAAATATGTATTCAGGATCTTGGATAAGAACTGGCGCAATTAATTTAATTACAATAAATCACTTATTTTAATTATTATTGTTATTTTTCAAAAACTTACAAACAAAAAATATGTAAAAGTACTTAAAGGTATGCCTATTACGAAATGAAAGAATAAAAAGAAATCTTTTGTCTAAACTCCTCTTTTAAAAGCTTGTACTTGAATGAGCATGACGGTAGCCAAACGTAATCGGGGTTCAAGTAGAATGTTATAATGCCTATACACTCTCGTCGAGGGACGGCTTTGTTGAGCAAGGTTGGGAGTCTATACGGTTAGAGTACTGATGGATTTTTCTTGGGGAGCTTCCAACCAAAAGGGGCAGAAAATAGACGTGTATCTCTCATTAAGAAAGAAATTCTGATATAGGGAATAAAGCCACATTGCAAAATTAAAATGGTCCAAATAATCATACGATATTTTCAGCTTACCCAGTTACTTACGTATGCAAGGGAATCAAGAATGACGCCCTGAAGTTCTATATACGACTGCCTCCCAACCAATGTGACTGGCAAGCATGACAGTGATGATGCCCGCCAACGAGTCATCATCTCCGATATATATCTCATCATAAACGTGAGCTGAAGCCGCTGGGATTCCCAAGCCGGAGATTCCGCAAAGTGTGATACGCCGTGTCAACATCCGCGCCACACTGGTGACAGACTGCCATCTCCTCGCGCTGGCAATTTGATGCTTATGTCTAACCTTGGCGTAACCACCTCCTTAAATAATAAAATAATAAATAATCATTTAATCACAATTTAATCACCCATTGCAAGGGCACTTTCACTGAGCTGACGTTACAAGAAATAGCATAGACTACTTTAGTATTACAGTAATAACTAGAATTCCGCAAAAAGCTAAAAACTCCAAAAATTAAAAAAAAATGTCTGCATTCACTCGGACGTTAACTCAGGTGTTGCTTTTACTTTGAGTGCCTTTCTGACTGGCGAGAGTTGGCAGTCAATTCAGCATATGCTCTCATAAAAATTGTTTCCTGTATAGATCTAGTATTTTCCGTTATATGCCATTAGAAAAAGAGTTTCATTTTGTTACACTCTCCAAATTAACTTAGAGAAGTCATGTCCTATATAAGAATAGTCCTATCTTTTATAAGAAAAAATAAAAATATAATCACATATTCTAGAGGCATATTATATGAAGAAAATTTCTTCATAAAATCCCACAGGACACCACACAATTATGTTCGTATCACATTTGGATGGGAAAACATACGTAAAGGAACATTTATCACAAGCTTACTTCATCTTTCTTATTAAGTGTATTAGTATATAATGAAAAAACTAATGTCTGGAAAAGAGTTTGCGTTCTATTATACAAAAAACTATTCTCATTTTCCTTTGTCATGACAAAATTTGAGAGCTGCTTGATCAATTGATCAATTATTTTGTTATTGAAATATTCCTAGAGGTGAAATTAAAATTATTCCCAAAATAAAACAAAATAACCCACCTTTATCCAACCACCTAGGTCCCTAAGGGTCCTTTATTATGTATACATATTTACATAAATCTATTTTCACTCAATTTCAGTTTTACTTCGTAAGTTGACCTTACGAAGTTCAGTGCGTTCTTTTACCATTGAGGAGGATATAGCTGTTTACGTCATGAAGGGAATATGGCAGAAGAAGACATTATATTTTTTGTCGTAATCTATTCTTAATATACATTCCACTGTATAAGGTTTTTGAAATATTTTATTTTATTTTGAGCACGCATCCGTATTAATAAGAAAGCAATTGACCGTGTTAATTGCATACTAATTTTAGTACAAATATCTTGTATAATCGAACAAGAAATTGGTTTGCCACGTTAAGTTCGGATGTCGTTTGCACGTCAATTTGTTAAAAGGCTCATTTTTGCTTGTTATGTATCTCGTTAATTTCTAACAAAAACCTTTAGCAAAATTTTCTTTAAGTAGGACCTTTCATCCAAAATGGTAAAGCACTTTCTCGGTCGACTATACCTATAAAAATTGAAGACACGTTTATTATCATGCACAAGTATATTTTTTTTTAGATTTAATAATTGTTTCTTTCCACATCCAAGGTCACTCTGTATCGAATATACATACATAGTATCTGTGAGCCAACCGAGAAGTTCGGCCGCACACTTGATTAGCCAAGCTCCAGTGCTTTTACAAATTTCACAATGGAATCCGATTTTACCTTCGGGCAATATCGATTCAACGTTGCATGAATATCGTACGACTGAACTTGAAAAATGGTGGCTTTTGCGGCTCTTTTTCTGTGTGTTTAATAAAGACTTGTAATATTTTGTTCTATATCTTTTTTTAATGAAAATTTTCTACCAACGCTTCGGAGAGCAACTGTAATACTTAATATTTAATTTCTTTGTAATCGTTTAAAGTGTTACATATAAAAGTATATTGCTACTAAAACGAGACGTATTTCTAAGTTTTTTAGAAGGCAAACGAGCAGGCGGTTCACATAAGTGACTACCGACACCCATGGACATCTACACCATTAGAAGACTAGCAGATGCGTTACCAGCCTTTAGTGACGAGTTTGGTCACCGGGAAGTCTCACAAAGTGAACGAAACGCGACAACAATACCATCACTTAACGTGAAAGCATTGCCGCCACTTCACACCGATCTTATGTAAAAAAGAAGTCCTCTACAATCTAAGCGGACCCTGGTATTAAACCGGGATAACGCTATGAAGAAGATTTATTCTAAACTGTATCTTATTTAGACAAAGGCAAAAGTCCACGACTACGTCTTGATACATAAAAACCTAAAATATATACGAAAGTTAAATATATTTAAAGAAATGAAGCCGTTTTAGTCAATGTAACAATATTTTCTAAAGGAGACCGTGAAATTTGAGTATAATTCGCATACAAAATTTGCAAAACAGAATGCGTTTGAACTTTCGACTCGTAATTTAATACGCGCCACCTTGAAACACTTTCGCTTTTGCCAAGCCAATAAATTTGACTTAGCGGCGTCTAACTTCTATACGTATTACTAGAATCACTCACCACACGAATAACAAATTGTTATAAAGAAGCTTGGATAGTCAAAATATTTTACTATTAAGTCTATTGGAAAGCCAAACCATTTGTGGCGTTATCAGGCTCGGTAAGATCTGCCATGAGTACGTGTGAGGGAAGCTGGAGCTTCCCGACATGGCTGATAAAATGCAGGAATCTCGGCTGTAAATTGACACTTGAAATAAAGACCATCGGAATACGTAGGGTCTCTCGCTACAGCTTTCAATTTCCATCGAAGATCTCAAGGGAGTCACAAAATACGATGCAAAATGTAGTGTCAGAACATATGTGAAAATGCAAGGTTTCCAACCCAAGTAGGATGTAGAGTCCAGGAAGAAATAGAGAAAATCCATTTGAATAAAACAACTTTTTGATTCCATTTAGTTTACCTTAGATAGACCTTAGATAGATAAAACGTTGTTAGTTTTTCTTGGAACCTTATAAACAAAACCACGGTTAGTACCTAGTATAAAACATATAAATAAATCTCAAATTACGAGAACTGGGACAACAAATCGTTGAGCATATTCAGTACAAAGTAATTTGATTTAATTAAAGCAATTTATTATTCTCCGACCGATTAATTTCTGTTTAGATAATAACTTAACATTTTAATAATAGTGTAGTTGATATGTTGTAAATAAATTCGTATTGTTAATAAAGCCTAGATAGCGCAATGCGTAAAGGGATGCACTCAAATACAAGTGGTGCATGGTTCGGTCACCGATCCCTTTGGGCTATTTTAGCAGCTACTCCAAACTAAAGAGTAAAAGAGGTTTGGCTTATCAGAAAGAGCCAAACTTTAATTATAGTGGTTTAGTTCGTTTGTCATCTTATATATGAGGATTTACTTAGACCAGTTTCATCGCATTGCAGACGAAGGAATCAAAAATCATTCTAAGACTTAGATACCCTTTACCACCTCTAGAATTTTACCATCCCTAACTTACTAAAACCACTACCTAGATATTTCATTATTGATGAAATAAACACTAATGTTTAATACCTTGCATCCTTTTATATGTAAACGTAAACAATTTTATATCCTTATATTATCATGAACACTAAATCTGCCTTATAAATTGGTGTCTTATAAAAGATAGAGTGGTTAGAACCAGTAGAATAGGTTCTAAACCATCACGCCACAAGGCGAAAAATTTCATGAAACAGCAGATATTATTAAATCAAATGATTTAAATAATCTAAAGACGAATGTTACAATCATTAATCATATAGTTAGTTTAATATACGACTCTTGGACCAAAGCTAATGCTAAAACTAGCGTTAATCATCTATAACGACTACACATATCCAGTCTTGTTAGGAAATCCGTCGGGATGTTGCAAAATGGTTAATTTAAAGGTCTTATAGTTTCCTTTCAAAGTATGCACTTCATGATAGCCTATTAAATAAAATGATCAAATTATATATAAAATAAAATTATAGATATTATTTTATATGTCAGCAAAAAATAGTATATAATATTAAAGAATATAAACGTGATATTATATTGGTAAGTTTCCTTGCATTGTTCTTTATATGCACAATAAAAATGGCAGAGAGCGTGTCAAGACACTTATATAGAACGGTTTCGTATCTGATACGCTATAAACGTATTTGTTAAACAACTTCAAAAGTTGGTGTCCGATTTCGTTCAACATAATTTTCTTAACGAGTTTTTAGCATACTCTATCATCATGGAAAATTTCAAGGAACATTCCTTTTGCCGACTAAAAGTAGTCTATCCATCGCTATGACCAAAACCAAACTTCTTAAAATTATTTGAGCGTTTCCATTGAACGTGACATTGGCGAATTAAATTGTGCTTATGCACAAATGCAAGCCATCAATCTAAAGAAGAAGAAGTAAAACTATTGAGAGTGTTCATGCTAGGCCTTCTGGTACGTTAACATATCATCTATCTATAAACGTATGTTAACGAATTTTGTATGATACTTGATTATAGTAAAGTTGTTTATGGTATCAAAACCAAAATAGAGTACCTTTCCAGAAGAGTATATAAAAAGTAATTAATGATTGCTTTTAAAAAACGTGTTAATTTCATAAAGACGATAGAGGCAGCATTTCTTGATTACAATGTGCAGCTTAAAGGCGAGTTAGACAAATCAATTTTCGATTACCCCTAATTAGATTCCACCCTAATATAATTTCTAATTAGACTATTGCGTAATTAGATTTTGTACTACTCAAGAGCAGAAATTATGTTAGTAGGGGGGAAAAGGGTAGAAGAATAATAAAAAAAGTTTTAAAAACATATTTATTTCGGCATTACGGACAAGAAGGTATAGATATAAAGTTCACAAATGACAAAAGGTACACAGTAGAATACAATATGATACAAAGGACACGAAACAGTGATACGCAATGAGAAACTTCATATATTATAACAATTATTCTATTTATACACTCAATATGTATATATAAAACATACATTTCAATTATTTACTATGAAATTATTATAGATTCATAAATAAAGTTGAAAGTTATTATATCAAACCATAGACTATGATGATATAACTAAATTTTACTTCAATTTTAACTTTCCGAAATAAGAAAGATAAAAAATGTTAACGTAAAATTTGTACAAAACTTAATATATTGACTAAAAACGTATTTTGGTCGCAAATAAAATCATTAATTATAACAAGGCAATAATGATTTATTTCTAACAACATAGTAGGGTCATCCATACGTCACACTAATTTCACGTTTTTTAAGCCCCGCGAAAGTTTGTACTGTTAGATGTATAGATGTCTGGGTGTACGTTTGACGCCGTTCCACAGAAAAACTACTGAATGAATTTTATATACATCAGAATAACACAGAGACCATAAGTTATATAAAGATATTGTGTGAATTGTTCAAAATATAACGATGAATGTCAAGTAAGTAGGAGATAATTCTGCCATTTGCGAGTTTTTATTGCGTGCGCTGCAAAAATCGTTAGAGTTACACGTATATGAAGGAAATGTTTATCTTAAATAAATTTACAAAAGAGCCCGCGACAGCATATATCTATCTTTCATGTTTAAGCCATTAATGCCAAAATAGTGTACGGATAACCCCCTAACGTTGATAAAAAATCCTGGAACATTTACAAATCAAAGGAGGAGACTAACAAAATATTCCTTAAAAAAATTAAATATATAATACGAACTCTTCCAAACATATGAGAGAACATTTTTGGTCCCTTATCAACGATATAATGTTAAACTCTCAAATAACGAAACCAGACGTCAAATACATGAGTTTTTTTAAAGAGATAAATGAAATATATAAATGTTAAAGCAATAAGAGATATTTTCACGTTTAGATAATTTATCGCTAAGTACACACGATCACGTATAAAGCCTTCAACAGATATATTTTTAAATGTTACACATTGTTTCACTATCAAATACAGCAACACTTTATTAATAGTTGATCTTAATTGTACTGTTACAACACTTAATTCATTCTATCCTTGTTTTTCATCAAGACTCTATTGTATAAATATTTCTTATACCGGAGCCAGACGTAGCTTCATTTAAATGATCATGTAGTGTGGCTGGGGACTTTAAGTAACTTCACAAAGTTTTGTAGAACTTTGTAGACTTCAAGGACAAAATTGTACAAACACTTTAAGCTATGTCTGGCTCCGGCATTATAAAAACTGGACAAAGGGAGTGAGTGAGTGAGTGAATGAGTAATGTTCGTAGCCACCTTGATTATTTTAATAGCCTTCTTGATTCTTCTTCATTGATTTTTGATTCAGTTATTACGACAAATGATTAAAAATTAATTTGGACTTACCAAGATATTATTTGGGAAATGCATCTTTCTACCATTACTTTATACCTTACCACCGATGAGGTCCTGGCCTAATCAGTGGTAGGCATTTGAGTCGATCGCTAGGTTAAGTAGCTCTTGCTGCGACCGGGTGACCCATTGTAATACTGGTATCTCTTTTTTTAATTGAGCTTTGGAGAGGTGGAACAAGTCAAGATTATGATATTGTTTATTATAGATTCTTGCCAGACGTACTGTGGTCGAATTTTGCGCGTAATTCGTGTTTGTTTTAGGAACAACCAATAACTTATTCACTCTTGATATACACACAGTCGTCATAACTACGCTATGACAGAATTTTATAGTACAATTTATACATGTTTGTGTAAATCGATGTGCATTGGAGTGCGTGGAGCTATATTTTAAAACTTCAATGTATTTATGTTTTTTTTTTTTAATATTAGCTTTAGCACACCCTTCTCTATGTAAACTATAATTGAGCCAAATTTCATAATCCTCCGTTCGCGCATTTTTTCTATAATGGTACCTTAAATTTTTGCTTATGTACAAACCATAATGTATCATATCATAAATTTATATAGTATATCAAGACCAACCGCCATGTTTTTCAACGTTTACGTAATTTACTATTGACAGTGTTAACGAAAGGCCAAGTCACGTCGCGGTACTATCGCTTCCTAACGAAGTCCGGCGGTTGGGTGTGGATGCAGAGCTATGCGACAATCGTACACAATTCACGATCTTCGCGTCCACACTGCATCGTTTCCGTGAACTACGTTCTTAGGTTTGTATCAAATCCATTTTCCTTTTTTTATATATGATTTTTTTTTAATTAGCCCATAATGTCCCACTGCTGGGCAAAGGCCTCCCCACTCTTAGATCAATCCTCTATCCAGAGCTAAACCAATCCACTCCTTTCCCGCAAAGGCGTCCTAGTCGTCGCGTCACCTCTTCCTCGACCTACCGGTCTACGGAGGCCATAAGGATTAAGTACTAAAAAGTTTATTAATATAGTGTTTTTATAAGAAATAATGTAGGCTACTTACCAGCGTTATCATGGTCTAGTACCAAAGAAGACTTCGCTTTGCAAAGGATGCGGCTAGGGGGCGAGCTAAGATGACCGAACGCCGTCTGACGTCATCCCCGAAATCTCCACAATCTCGCTTCTACTATGACTGAGTGACATTAAGGGGGTCCCACTTAAATAATAAAAGCTACTTAAATTAAAACAAAAATCTAAGCTACTTTAATTAAAACAAAAATCCAGTGTTAGACTTGATCAATTGGTCACCCATCTATCCTCCGGCCGCGGCAAAACATACTTAACCTAGCGATTGACTCAAATGCCGGCCACTGATTAAGCTACGACCTCCTAATAATAAAAGCTACTTAAATTAAAACAAAAATCCATTAATAGAAGGTAGCCCCAGGCTTGCATACCTTTTGGACTGTAGCCAAATTGGGCTAGCGTGTCCGAGCACCAATACCTCTTTCTCACATAAGATCGGAAAGGGTACCACTTTCACGCCAAGTGTTGGTATTGTTGTCGCGTTTCGTTTTATTTGTGACAGGTGCCGGTGTACCAAACCCCTCCTTATAGGCCGGTAACGCATCTGTGAGTCTTCTGGCGATGAAGATATCCATGAGCGTCGGTAGTCACTAAGGTGGTAAATTGCCTGGTCGTTTGCCCCTAGTAATATAAAACAAATATAAAAAAAAACTATCGGGGTCTGAGATCAAACCAAGCACCACACGGATGTTAAACCACACCTGTAACTATTGAGCTATCGAGGTTCCAATATATTAATAAACAAAGTGAATGCCTGGTGATGTATTCGTCAAATTTCTCTTTAAAGCTGAGTCAATATACTCGTGAAAGCTTTAACCCAAAACTTTTTTAATATATCCCACCCTGCTATGATCTCGCTTTCATTTCATATGGCACATTTGATGAATTCCAACTCTACAATTATTTTTATATTTTGAAAATACACAATTTAAAAATATTTCTAGTGTTTTTAATTTAAGAAAAATATTGCACCTTTGATATTTGTGAATCTACCAAAATAATAATCAAAGAATAATTTTGGAATAACGTATAAAACCATTAACCGTAGAGCAGAAGTCCAGACTCAAGGTTTGCCAAAGAGCCATTGAATGCAGTGTAATAGGTGCAAAAAGAACTGATAGAGTTCGCAACACCACCCTGAGTTCCATTCTTGGGGTAATAGATGTAAGGAGGGTCCGCTTAAATTGCAGAGGATGTAGCTGTGGGTCGAGTTTGAGATAACCGACTGCCGTCCTACTTCATCCTCAGTACCGTGGTTCAAAAATATTGAATAAATGAATAACTTAGAATAAACTTAATTTTGCCGCAAATTATAAGAGTCTGTATGCGAGCGAACCTAGTCCGCACGTTATGTCGTTGTCACCGTTCATAGGAGCGGTGACGTATTTTACCGCGCAACTATTCTATAAGTGGAAATTGTGTTTTAAAATTTTGAGAAAAATAACACAAAGAATAATAAAAAAAAAAACAGAACCTCAATAGCTCAACTGTTAAACTGGTATGGACTGAAATCCGCTAGGTACATGCTTCAAACCCCGTCGCCGCTGGGTATTGTCGCACCCACTCCTTACAAATACTTTTAATTACGCTTATTATTATAGGAAACGGTAATATTAGATATAGCTAAAAAGTACGTTTCTAATATATATATTAAAATATATATATAATTATTAAAAATTATTTTTTACAAATTCCGTGTTACGACACTTTCATTTTATTTATATGTTTACTGACTGTAACCCGCGACTTCGCCTGCATGAATTTAGCTAAAAGTAAAGTACTTGAGTTTGCTCTAGAATGCCAATGCCACGTAAAAATGGCATGCATGCAAAAATGATTTAACATATTTTTTAACTAACATTTTTAAATATGAACTCCCAAGTTTGTGTTCACACGACACGACAGCGGTTTTATAACGCGATACTTTTTTATCGTGCTATGTTCAAATTTCAACACTATCGCAACTATAAAATTTTGTACGGACGACGTTAAAAAACGCGAACGCCGATATTTAACGCAACTCTTTTTTGACTCTCGTGCGAATGATGGCTTAGACATTAATATGTTTGATCGCACGTTCGTACATACTAAGCTCGCTTTCCATAATATTATGAGGACGCCTTATACAACATACAAGAGGCGCTGTTAGTCAATGGATGGATAAACTCGAAATGGAAGTTGCTAAAGCGTAAACTATCAAAACTACGGGCACCGTAAATGTTCCTGACAGGTTGAAACCTATTCGAACGGCTCCATTGCAGTTCATTGTAATAACTGTCCATTTACTCATACACATCCCACGTTGCGGGCAAGTGATTCTAATATCTGAGGATCTGGGCTTCCATTGTTGTTTATTGTCAATGTACCGCTGTTCACGTTTAATAATTACAAGTACAGAAATGTTTCCAGCATATTAGATTCATTTAATATATTGGGGTTTCCGTCTGGAAATCAAAAAAAAAAAATACATCAAATATAGAAAAAGCTTAACTTTATTTAAAGAAAAAAGTTTTATCTACACTAATATATAAGCTTGGTTTATCTACACTAATATAGTATATAAGCTGAAGGGTTTCTTTGTATACTTGAATGCCATAATCTCAGAAACTGCTGGTCCGATTTGAAAAATTATTTCAGTTGTAGATAGCCCATTTATCGAGGAACGTTATAGGCTATATATTATCACGATAAAGTTGAATCTATGTCTTTTACCTAATTTAGCGCAAACGACGTCGCGGGCACGCGTAGTATAAATGAAAAGTTTGTTAAAAGATAGACGAAGACGCGGGTCTCAGTTATTGTTGAATAAAATACTTGGTTTTTTATCGCGAAGAAGGATAAGGCGCGGCTTAATTTTTTTTGCACTTTCCCTCGACAGACTTCCATCTTTTATTTAATTTCATCTTAAGTGCGAGCAAGCACTTGGTATTAAAAACAATTGTTTGTAGTCATTTCTCAGAAATGTGCTTCGTATTTATTTATACCTACTTAGTGAGCACTCCAATTCAATCAACGATAGCTAATTCAAAGAAGTCGACTGCAGCTCAGTCTATTAAATAACAATTTACTCGATTACTTCTCA
>JANCMC010043217.1:18847600-18869108 GCA_024363005.1 Charaxes varanes | reverse complement strand
TACTGATACAGAATTGACTTTTATAGTTCTTTCAATTTCACTATTTTTATTTATTACTAAAAAGAGGGAATGCCGCCAGCCTACTAGGAGCATTGCTGCCTGGCAATGATGATGTTTCGTTTGCATTTCTATTATATGTTTTTAATGAAATTATTCTTGTTTATTGTTTTATTAGTAATCCTACAACGTTACAAGTACATGCCAACAAGTTATACAATACAAGACAGAAATAAGGCCAAAGGAAGATTACACAAAATAATTTAAACAAAAAGAACAGAGTATTGGAAAAGAGAAAAAAGAAAAATTATAATAACAATTTTTATTTAAATAGGTACGTGAATGTTTAATTTTAATTAATTTTTAGTTTGTCTAACCTTATCATTTTAGTTTTGTAAAATATGTACATGAGAATATTTAATTCTATTGTAAACCAATATTTTAATAAATGCTTTTTTTTTAATAATTTAAATATAAAAACATACTATTAACATATATTATTGTTACAAGTAATACAGTTTTAAATTGCAAATACAGATTAAATTTGATTTATAAAAACATACCGGATATTTGACTGTTAGTCCATTACGAAAATTGTATTTAGACACAGTCAAAAGTTCTTAACCGTTTCTAATTATTTAAACATTAAAAGCTTTTATTTCACTTGCAACGTATGTTTGTTTGGGTGAAATATTACAACTCAATTTTGGAGCAGATATCTTATCGTATATTGAGCTTAAATTTTGCACACATATTTATTTCGGATGACAATGCAATATTAGCATGACATGGAGCTGATATGAGTATGATGATGGTGCAGGAAAGTGGCCATAAGATCTCCTTTATGCAACGATAGAATCGCTTCAATTTTGGGCTTGTTCGACTCGTCTTAACGAGTTCTTTGCCTTAAGATGGTCCGATATCTATACTAATATATGAAGCTGGAGAGTTCCTTTGTTTGTTTGCTTGAACGCGCCAATCTCAGGAACTAGGGGTGCGATTTGAAAAATTCTATCAGCGTTAGATAGTCCATTTATCGAGTAAGGCTACTACAGGCTATAACATCATCACGCTAAAATTTTTCACCTAATTTTACGTGGACGAAGTTGCGGGTAGCAACTGGTGTCGTGTCGTATACGTTGTGTAATGAGGTTATAAGTCGATAATAAAAGTTTTAATGAAGGCATTATTAAGAAAAGTTTTTTACTTAAAAATCATATTGATTGATGATATTGGGTTTAAAATCTTAACCAGGGTTTCTTGAGCTCTCATCCAATAGGATCTCAAAACAAACTCAGTGTGGTATCTTCTTTTTATTGACTGCTTCATAATTCATATACGATTGGACCAATTTATTCCCAAATCTGTTTATTATTCAAACAATCATTTACATCATAATACGTTTTTTGAATGAGCTCGCGTTTAATAAAGATTTTATTTTTTTATGCGACGTCTTTCGCATATCGCTTAGGAGTTTGTCATAAAAACGTATATATTTACACTTAAATGTTTTTCTTTTGCTAGTATGTTTTGGTTTTTGAATCTATTCTTGCAAAAATTTATGGATTCTCAACAGTTCGATTCTAAAAAGGTCGGAATGAATTCTGTAATGTAGTCAGTTTAAACTATAACAATGCAAAGCATTTTTTATACAACAAGGGGCAAATGGGCAGGCCGTTCAATCGAGTGACTACCTATCATATACAATTGCAACACCAGAGGGCTCACAGATGCTTCGCAGGCCCTTGAGGAACGAGTATGCTCTCTTCTTGAAGGTCCCTTTGTCTTTTTTTTATGTTACAAGGGGGGCAAACGAGCAGGCAGCAGGCACCGAAGTGCCTACCGGCGCCCATGGACATCTGCTACTACCTCAAGAAAGGGTGTGCAGCTCAGCTCTAGCCGTGATAAATTTTCATGCCCAAAAAGGAGCCCGAAGGCGATTTTCAGCTGTGACCCAAACCACGAGCTATGCCATAGTTACGCTGAGTTAATACGTGAATACATATACTTCCAAGTAAGCAAATACAAAAAGACAATAACACTGATCATCAAAAATAAAAAAATACCTTTACATATTGATTGATCTAAGCCGACTTTCATCAAATAGTTTAATAATCACAAATCTGCAATTTGTAAATTTGATTCCGTCCTATAACCGCGTCCATGTCCTCTTTTACCTTCTAACGAAAATTATATAACGAAAATCAGTTTAGCAGGAAGGTTAATTTAGAAATTTGGATTTGTTCTCTCCGTACGGGGGTAGTGTGACGAATTATTGCCAACTAAAACCTATTTGTTATTTAAAAAGAAGTATGGAATGATATATTCTCTAATTTTAATTTAAGATTTATTCATATGATTAGAAGATTGCATGAGAGAAATATTGCATCAAGTAGACATTTAATATAAAATGAATTATTGACAACATTACATGACCCTGTTTTTTTCTGAGATCCCGGGATCTACGCGTTGCTGTCAAAGTCACTAGTCAGTTAGTCACTGTCAGGCTGACATTAATTTAAATAATCTTTACATGCAGGACAATTTAATTTTGTATTTCAAAATTCTAGTATTTAAATATTTAGTTGTAACTTAATAAGCAGCTGTAATTATAAACACTATCATGTTGATTAAAAAACTTTACACTCTTGTCTTTTTACGAAACGATACGCACATTTTGTTAGGACTTAAAAAGCGAGGCTTTGGCGTAAACAAGTGGAACGGTTTTGGCGGCAAAGTAGAATCAACTGAAACCATTACTGAAGCTGCTGTTCGCGAATTAAAAGAAGAATGCTGTGTTGTAGTTAAAAGCAAAAACTTAAAAAGTGTAGGACATTTAGAATTTACTTTCGAAGGGGAGCCTACTTTAATGGACGTCAGAGTTTTCTCAGCTACTGTATTTGAAGGAAGCCCTAAAGAAACTGAGGAGATGTCACCAAAATGGTTTGCCATCAGTGATATTCCATTTGAAGATATGTGGCTTGATGATATAATTTGGTTTCCATACATGCTAAAGAACAAATGTTTTAGTGGAAAGTTTCACTACAGAGGTTACGACACCATACTAAATTACGATTTACAGGAAATTAAATGTATGGAAAGCTTTAACGGACATAAATTTCCATAATTCATTACACACAACACAAACCTCAAATAAAGTAACACCTAAATTAAATATAACAAATTATTGATAACTCTCTTTCTTAATATTATTAAAAACAGTTCTATTTTTAAAATTGATCATGACAATATTCATTCTAATTACAAAGGTGTTACTTATTGTATGTGATATACTGGAATATTGTGAACTTTATCATGTATGCTGAATATACTCCACTCACCATTACTTTACTTATTTATAGTAAACAATAAGTAGTAGAAAAAATGTAACTTATTTAAGATAAAACCATTTGAATAATGTTTGTAGGAATTGATAATTCTGTTATTTTTATAAATAAATATTGTCATTATGATAATAGTTGATGTTACAAAAATCCTAAACTGGTATATAAATACCTCGTAACCTTAAGTATAGTAATTAGTAACCTATTGATTTGTGATTGTATGTACATATTTTCAACCCACTTCGAAAAGGAGCTTCTCAATTCAATTTTTTTTTTGTTTGTTATGTCAGAACTTAGACTGGGTTAACCAATTTTGATTTTTTTTTTTTGAGAGCTGATGTTTTCCATGTGGTCCCCTTTAAATTTGGTCCAAGTTTGACAGTTTGAAGTCTGTTTTCTTTAAGTAAGAAAGATTATTATTACAATAGATTTGTGGCTGTGGTAGTGTGATTCTTTTTATATTCTTACTATATGACAGAAAACTGTTATATGATTATAAAAATAATTATTTTTTAACTATGAGTATTATTTGAAGACATGTTTTTTAATTCCCTTTTTTCACAAATCTCTTTTCTTCTTTTGAATGAATAATCAATATCAGAATAATTTTTGAAGTATTAAATGCAGATTCATTAAGCTGAACGTTTTTTTCTAAACTACACCAGGGATACATAAAGCATCCTAATACACTACTGAATATGCACATCTCGATTTGACCATTCAGATCTGGTTGTACTAACACTAAAATTTTAAGTAATAGGACAATAAGTCCTTATAATTCTATCTACTGGTGAATTATGTCCCAAGTTGGACTTGGACTATTAATTTGCGTTGCCCTCTTTCTTTTCTTTCAATCAATATCGTATTTTCACCTCCGCAGCCAATAATGTGCGAACACAGGCAACCTTTGGAATTCAGCATAATAAACAAGTCCCAGCTCTTCACACATAATTCCGTCTAAGAACTTACAAGTGACAAGGACATTGTAGCATAGTCGCTAAATAAATTTCCACATCGCTTTGACGTAGTTTCTCCGTGCAGTCATGACAAGAGGATTTACTAACATAGAAATTTAGAAAAGCAAGAATTTAGATCAACCGAAGACATTCTTACAAAAATCACGCCAACGTCTTCCGCATATCAGTGCTTTCTTACTAGTTTATGCACATCTTATAAATTTACTTTAGTTATGGTTAAAACATTGTTCATAAGTTCTCTTATTAGTTTTTAATTAATCCTTACTTTATCTTGTGTTTCTACTTAGGTAGAAGAAGAAGATATAACGGTACATGACCAAAGTTCGCTTTGCCAATTTTTAGCTTCCACTTTGTCCGATCTTTTGCATTCAGTATTGTGATTTCATTGGCTTTCTCTCATATCTTTATCCTGATTTGTGTATTACAGATTAATGAAGTTTAAATTCAAAACAGAATACTTGATATGCCACAAGTTACAGTATTACCTAAAAACAGAAAAACTCATCAAAATAATAAATCTAAGATCGGAGTCGATTAAAAACAAAAGAGAGATAAAATGGAATATCGTTCGATGTTATCAATTCCGTGAAACAATTAATAATTATCACTCTCTGTAAGTGCTGATATACTTGTAAAGTTATAAATAATTTCTCAGATCGCAACGATCCTTTATTATAGTCCTATAGATATTTTTGTGGTATCTACTTCATGGTGGTTGAGTGAAATTTGGCCCTCATTAAGTTGACCAATTCCTCAAAGCCCTTCCAATGTCCTAACATCTCTCCACAAACCAAAAGTTCATCGAGCTGATACAAGAGTAAATTGACCCCTAACAAAATACCGCTAGAAGCACTTAGCTCAGACTAAATGTCGTCTTTTAAAGTGACTGAGTGTAGCAGTAAATCAGTAACTAAGTAACTTGCTAACGTAAAAAAAGGCCTAATCGTTTCCAATTTTCTTATACTGGCATCACCAAAGCTAAACAATTCTAATCAATGGCTACTAAACAAAAGAAAATTGTTTGTCAAACAAATGAGAAACTGACATTGATTTCAATATCTCTCACTTTACCTATGTTTATACGTAGAAATTTTGACTCCTTTCCACAAATAAAAACTCATTTATCATAATTCACTGAGGCTTAGTAACCCATAATAAACTCTTTAGCTATTAGATATCTATTCATCTTCTTCGTCCTGGGGGTTGTTTTTATTAGTTATCTCATCATCAATATCATAATAAACTTTTGAATTAAGCGTTAACTGGTACTTGGTTTCTTCTTCTATCTAGCGTTATCATAATCTAGTACAAGGAACTGCTTAAATTGCGGAGGCTGTGGCGTAAGCTAAGATGACCGACTGCCGGCGGACGTCATGCCCGGAACCCCCGCAATCTCCACAACCTCATCACTGTTTTGAACAACTGAAAGAGGCAGTTAATCAGATATTTGAAAACCAGAATGGGTCATCCATCTAGCATCCGGCCGCGATAAGAATTGCTTAAACGAAATATAAATATATATACCTGCTGAAATAACATATAAAGCTAAATAATAACTAATACTTGACTTCTATGAATGCTTAATTAGTTGGCTGCCTAACTGCCCTTCGAACCACGGCATGTGTAGATGAGTTCACGATGAATTGCCCGCCTCGTCGTGAACTTGAAATTTCATTAAGGAGGGAATACACAAACGCTATTGGAGCAAGGTTACTTATTGCATAAAATTTAATATTATTTCCTGTGTTTTGCTTATAAGGAAATGCCCGGTTTTAATGCCGAAAGGAAGGTGTGGACAGCCCTAAAAAGATTCCGGACCAACCACGGAAAATCGAATCACCACCTTTACAAATGGGGACTAATAGATTCACCACAATGTGACTGTCGATAACATATTTGTTTGCATTTTTATTAAAAATAATTTTAACCGTACCATATGCTTATTTGAAGCTATTTACAAATTTTTTATTCTCTGTAGAACAACTTCTATTTGTTCAATTTATATGACAATTCAGTCACATTAAGTATCATAATTAACAAAATACATTGTTATTTAGTCATGGTTGTCATGACGACGCTTTATTTTATTTTTATTTTTTATTTATTTTTAACATCAACAAGACCTACACTAATTAACCCTTAAAATAACTTTTACATGATCTATAGAACTAAGCGTTGTCTTAATTATAGATGTTACACACAAGCTTAGATTCTTATTTTTATACAAGTTTTAATATAACAAGTTAACAAATATTGTCGATAAAATATTGTTCATCATTAAAGTAAAAAAAAAAAATACAAAATATAAAAATATAGCGTTAAAAATGACTTTCACAAGTACTTATAAACTAAACCTAAGGGAATAAATTAATTTTGATTAAGTTTCATCTAAATGTTCGTGAAATAAAATTTTGATAAATTAAATTTAAACTTCATGAGGTTGTTGCAAAAAAGATCAATATCCTATAATTATAGACGTAAGTCGTTGTTTAACGCCGAGTTCTTGCAGTATTGAGATGTTGGTGCGAAATTCGGTCCAGGATCCCCTATCCTATAACTATACATTTTGCTTATCATTAAATTTTAATACCCAGTACAACAACATCTACTTGACAATGAATATATATTACGTACGGTCGTCATGACTACGCTTTGACGCCATCTTATAGTAAAATGTATGTATATGTGTGTAAGTCGTTTGCATTGGTGTGCGTGAGGTTTTATTTCCATATTTTTATATATTAATATTACATATTTTCTTAAAATATTAACATTCGTGCACCATCCTCCATATGAACTAAAATAATGCCAAATTTCAAACTCCTCCGTTTGCACAATTTTTTTAAATGGTACTAACAGTTTTCCATTCGCGAATGAATCTATATATATAGATACTAACAGTTTTCCATTCGCGAATGAATCTATATATATAGATTACAAAAATAGCCAGAATACAGTATAAACATTCGGGTTTTAGGTATACCTAGTACAATTTTAATATAACGCTACGCATATTTTTTTTTTGTAATATGTACTCGCATCTTCCCTCTTCCACCCAGTGCCAGGCCGGAGGTAAATGTTAGGATCGCGTCAGATCCAATTATGGCATCCCTATACTTGCCCTGTTTATATATCTTTATAAAAAAAAAATATATAAAATAATCGCATATTAAGAGGCCCTAGTTAAGGCACTCCCTGGGAATCGGCGCCTGGAGCGGCCGCTCCATTCCCTTTACAAGTAAAATCTTCGCTTCGAACGGTTCAAAATGTTCGTGCAAGTGCCTCAGGCCACGTGACATGCCTCACCATGCATATAAGAATTTTTATGTCTTTATAACGACTTAATATCTCATACAAATTTTTAATATACACCTAGTAAAACTCAAATTAGTTCCATATAAATGTACGAGTCATTATGAAGTACCAATGTAAAAAGACGGGTCTAATGGCTGTATAATAATTTTATACCTTTATGGCTTTAAGTTCAAGAAAATAATTTTCCGTATACATATGCGAATGGGGCTTAAACAATAATAGTTTTGTCCTTCAAGAAATCGTAAAGATAATTGCATTGGTACAAAAGACCGAGGGTATGTTTCGATATACACCGTGAGCACTGCTCAGTGCTCGCTCTGGTGATAAATTCGTTCCGGTATACACTGCCAGTATACTGCCGCTGTACCTTATGGTAATATATGACGTCATACATAGTCGCCATTTTTGTACTGCCAACACTGGCACCTTCGAGTTACGGTGCTCTCAAAACTTTGTTCACGTGATCACTCAAAAACGGAGTGGCTCTTGTTAAAAAAATTAACTGTTGAATGTGACAATTTAACAGTATTATATTATTAAAAAATAGTGTTTGGAGAGAAATCGGGGGTTTGTAAAACTGAAAAAGTGAAAATGGAATATATATATGAGAAACTAAACTACTTTGAATAAATACGAGGGAAAAACGACTTTACGAATAACCTATGTAGAGTCTATCTCCTGATGATGCTTCGGTGTCGAAGCGAAACGTGCGCTGAGGCACATCGGAAAGTCAGTGTAGTGCCATTTCAGAACATCCTTGTACCGCAGGCAACCGTTAGCCCAAACCGATCCCTAAAGGACTGCAATTTATCAGCAAACGTCCTGGTGATGCAGATGTCCGTGGGCGTCGGTAGTCTCTTAGGAGAACCGCCTGCCGGTTTGCTCTTTAAAAAAATGGTCATAGGTCTCGACGGTTTCACTTGCCTTTAAGCATACGAATTGAATATATGAATTGAACAAAAATTCACTGCGGTAACTTCACACTTGTGAAAAAAAACGAACGATTGTTTTGTAGATGTGCTGTACAAACTATTAATCAAATATTATCTACTTTTTTAATTGAAAAAAAAAATGTTTAGTAAAATCTGACCAACTGCTCTTTTTAATCATTACGTCGTCACATTGTTGTTTTTGGTTTGGTTTTTACTGTCTGCTAATATTTTTACCAAAGTTATGCTTAGCTTTAACACTTTTTATTGTTTATACCTTCCTTTATGAATATGAAAACCGTTCGAATGTGTTGATTTTAAATACGAGGCTAGTGTGGATTTCTGTAGGGAGACATCTAAATAAATAAAGAAAAAAACATTTTATATAAAAAAAATGCGATCGCGGGAAGCCCGTCAGGAACGAAGTTTTTTATTTCGTTAACTCCGAATTTGTGCGTGTGTTCACTCAACAGCATACGGCATTATTGTTACGTGACGATTTCTGCGAAATCGCACTACCCGTAATTTTCGTAAGCCGCGTTAAGGAATTATTAAATAGGCTATCGGACTCGATAAGTGGAGTTGCGATTTTGGGTTCATGGTTGGCCGTTTTTTTTTTCTAACTTTGGAGGAAGTATTTTGTTTTTTAACGTTTCCAAAAATTATGAAACTTATCTGCGATCGTAGCAAACAGATAGGTCAACGCAAGACCAGTTGTGACTAGTGACTGTTGTCACCTGCGACTGGTCGCTAATGTAAAAAAAGTTTTTATTAATTAATTAAAAAGACTTGTATATTTTCAAACAACTTAGAAAAGGATGAGGTTCTCAATTCGTCTGTATTTTTGTTTTTTTTTTTTTTTTGTATATATTTGTTACCTTGGTCAAAACTTACGTATGGGTGAACCGATTTTAATATGACTCTTTGTTTATATTAGCTGGTGCTTCCCGTGTGGTCTCATTTAAATTTGGTCCAGTTATGGCAATTGCATCTATGAAAAGTCGAATTTTTTTTTAAATTTTAATTATTTATTTTTTTCTATTAACAAAATACTAGGTTTTTTTAAAAAAATAATTTAAGTATCAAGTGTGGCTTTGGTTTTACTCTGCTGCATAATTTTGTTTTCATTTGTTTTTTCATTCATGAATGTGTTCACCATATTAATAAATACATCACAACTTCAGTTTTAAAGTGGCGCAATCCAAAATAATTGTGGATTCTCCTTTTATTTATATAAAGGACGAAATGTTAAGATCTCTCACGTAAATCATTACAAAACAAACTAATTTAGACTACAAAAAGCCTCTAAAGGTATTTTATTATTAATTAAAGTATTATAAACAAAATAATGGCAACCGAAGTCAAAATCAAAAAGTTTTCATTAATATTGGCTTTAAATAATCTTTTTGTTAATGTTTATTCTTTCAGGAATAATAATTAACTCTTAACGATTTTCTTATATTTTATTTTTAATTTTCTCAGAAGGATTATTCGTTTTATTTATCTACTATCAATATCAAAAATTGATTCTAACGATAAAGAAAAAAAAAATCATTAAAAAATAAATTTATTTCATTAATTATAAATTTTTTGATAAGTTTAATTTCCCTTTTTTAATAAAAATAATTTAAATTGATTAAATTTTTTTTCGTAGGAAGATGTAATTAATTTTTTTCATGAATTTTTATTTATTAATAATGAAAATTACATTAATTTATTCAAATTATATAATGAACAAACTTATTTCTTAATATGATTAATAATTATTTATCTATTTTTTACACTTGTAACGTTGTTAAGTATTGGCCGGGCTTTTTATGTGGAAGCAACAATCTAAAAAAAAACTTGAAAAAAAAATTAAGGATTTGAAAATTAAATGGGCGTGCGGAACCATTAGAAGTCATACTTCTTTTTGGCTTTATTTACACTATTATCACTACTAATACCATCGCTATTGTAAAGTAACGTTAAAAATTTGTTTATTGCTGTGATTCGAGTTGAGATGACCGACTGCCGTCTGACGGCATCCCCCACAATCTCACGACTAATATCACTCAGTGATAGTAATAGGGTCTCACCGTTTAACGTGCGTGCTCAAACACTGAGGAAGTCTAATATTAATATAATTGAAAACCAGTGTTAAAATGGTCATCCATCTATCATTCAGCTTGACTTAGCGATCAATTCAAATACCGCTATCTACTTAAGCTACAACTTCTAGAGTAATTCTAAAAATATAAAATCGCAGGTGGATATTTGCACTAAGGGCGGTTACACACCGCTGCACATCGCCAGTCACTATGGGCAAACTAACATGGTGCGATATTTACTGGACAACGACGCTTCTGTAAAGGCTCAAACGACCCATGGGTAAGTGAGCTGAGTTTACAATATATATATATGCCTGATTTTTTAGCCCTTACCAAAATTTTCTTTAAGTAGGAGCTGTCATCCAAAATGGAAAAGCACTTCTTTGGTCGACTGTACTTCCCTACTATACTTGGGGAAGTAAAAATTTTCTTTAAGATGATAGTAAAATAGCTTAAAAAATTTTACTGTACTAAAAACCTATTTCAAAACTCCGATTCGTCCTTATTTTGTTTATTATTTTTAACAGCTATACCGCTCTTCACCACGCCGCCCAACAGGGCCACATCAACATCGTCAACATACTGCTGGAAAATAAGGCAGACGCTAATGCCACCACAGTGGTAAGTGCTCTTGTGTTATGTTATATTAGTCTATAATTTACTTGACATGAAATGAAACGATATGAAATGAATTATTTCTTTATTTCAACTCGCAACTTTACTTTACACTTTATAAAAACTATGTGTTAATATATTTAAACGACATGTTAAAAACACACTTACTCGTGAGGTGCATTATTGGAGTTGAGTCGCTCCGTTTATATTATTAATTTATTAAAACAGTGCTGTTTAAAAAAAATGTTCTTATGATGATGCTGCTGAGTTTCTAGCTGATTTTTCTCGTGATTTGACTTTTCCCAATTAGTCGTAGCTTTTAAGACCTCTTTTACGGAGACGCGGGGCGTTGCGCGTTGCGTACGGCATGGCGTCTCGTGGAGTCTAATCTCCATGGAAAAGTAACCGCTTCTCCATAGGAAACAGCCGATTGATACATACTTATTCATATATATAAATAAATAGCAAACAGTTTGCCCCATAAGGCCTCGTCTTGTTACATAAAAAAAACGCATTTTATGATACAGAATGGTCAAACACCACTGGACATAGCTTCCAAACTTGGCTACGTGACTGTTATGGAAACCCTGAAGGAAGTGTCTGAACCCTCTCTCGCTCCGGCCTCTCAAGACAAGTACAAGGTTGTCGCCCCTGAGACCATGCTAGAGACCTTCATGTCTGATTCTGAAGAAGAAGGAGGTAAGTAACTTTAAGCAGATGGTATTCTTCTTCTTCCTAGCGTTATCATGGGAAGTGTTCCGAACCAATACCGGCAGATGCATTCCACCACAGGACATCTCGTCAAAATTTGATATTCCACCATCATCACATCGATGTCCTAAAGTCCATAACCGTGCGATTCTCTAGAAACTTCTTACCTCGCACAGTTCCCCTGTGAAATCAGTTACCAGCTTCGGATACGACTTAGGGACCTTCAAGAAAAGAGCATACTCATTTCTCAAAGGCCGGCAACGCATCTGTGAGCCCTCCCGTGTTGCAGTTGTCCATGAGCGTCGGTAGTAACTTAGGTGAGTGCCGGCTGCTCGTTTGCCCTTTGTTATATAAAAAAGAATATCCCGGTTTCGGTTCGGTTATCCCCTTAAATTGCAGAGGATTTAACTGTATGGCGAGTTAAGATGATCAACTGCCTTCTGACATCATACCCAGTATCTCTACAATCTTATTTTTATTTTATTTTATTACGGAAACAATCGGAGCAACAAATTTTATAACAATGTTAAAACCCATATATGTCTCCACATATAGAAACATGTTGAGCCTTGTAAGGTCATATAAAACTTTCAATTTAACTTATACGAAATAAATACAATACATAATATCCTGTTTTGAAAAACACGTTGCTCATTTTCTGCCTTTTTTTTTTATGTTACAAGGGGGCAGACGAGCAGGCAGTAGGCACCGAAGTGCCTACCGTCGCCCATGGACATCTAGAATGGGTCACCCATCTATCACCCGGTCGCAGTCAGAGCAACTTAACTTAGCGATCGACTCAAATGCCGACCACTTATTAGGCCACGACCTCCTCTAAAGTCTAAGTTGCTGTGGATCGTGGAAGTTTTCACCAACTGACCGCCAAACTTAAGGCACCTGATGATGATGATGATAATGATGCTGATAGGAATGTACAGAAGAATTACAAACAAAAAGACTATATAACCAGGAGACAATAAATAAACAGAAGTTTCATATTACAAGAGTCCTACGATAAATTGTATCTAAAAAGGGCAAGATATATGAAGCGTATCTTCGGGAAAATGCTTATTGTATTTACAAGAAAAATTATACGGTGGGGTCACAATTTATATGAACTAAGCCTCCATACGTCATAGAAGGCTTCGCGGGAAAGGATGACTTACATTTATGTACTAAGTATTCCTTATGAGCCTTATAAAATTGTGTGTATTATTTTATGAATATCTATCTTTTGTAGATAATTTTCTTCTTCTTTAAACTTCCTCTTCTTCTTCTTCTTTTCCTATTGAAGGTTGGCCATCATCTCGTGCAACCCATACTCTTTGGCCAAAACAGTTCGGTGACATTTTCCTGCTCGGAAGTTCCTAATTCACGATTGCCTTCTTTTATCGACGCAAAGCTTGCTCTCAATTTTGATATCTTGAAGGAGGCAGTATCTATAATCTTCTTAAAATAAATATTTAACAGATCAAAAGGTAAATATTACATATTTATATATGCTTTCAAGGTGGTAGATCTTCCTTTTTATCTCTCCGATAACTGGTTAGATCCAGTACGGTTCCGCGACCCCGGTCACCCTAGCTGCTATTGTCACTACCTTTATATCCTTTTACACCATCCCTTCTTTAACTTCTATTTATTTATAATTAATATATCTATTAATTAGAAGTAGTGCCACGCTTGCAGTCATTTTGGTCTGCAGCCTAATGAGGTCGGTGCGTCCGGGTACCAGAACATCTTACTCGCATAAGATCGGCGTAAAGTGGCGGCAATGCTGTCACGTTAAGTGTATGGTATTGTTGTCGCTTTTCGTTCGGTTTATGAAATTTTCCGTTGGTCTAAACGCCTCTTTAAAAGCAGGGAACGCATCTGCGAGCATTCTGGTGGTGCAGATGTCTATGGGCGTCGAGAGTTACTTAGGCGATGAACCGCCTGCTCTTTTGCCCCTTGTAATATATTTAAAAAAAATTAAATTATGCATGTCAATTTTGATTATTTATCTCTTTTAAAGGGATCTTTCATAGTTTTATGAATTTATGCGTTCTTTTTGGCAGTATATTGAATCCGCTTTAAGCCGCTTTTTTCGGTCACTTCTGCAGAGTGCTGCGAGTTTAAAAAACGAATCGCTTGATGAATAGGCTTTGAGTGACGGATAAATGTCGAATAGACAGTGTGACTAGTACGAATCATACCCCTTCTTTTGCCCTGCAGCTACTATAAAAGGCGACTTTGAGCATATGTGTACTAGAGTGGAAACTTGACATCCTATGTAAGCGACAACAAGAAAATTCTTATGGCGAGGGAGGCTTTCGGCTTTCGGCTTCATAAATATTAAATGATTCTTGATTAATGTAAATCCGAATTATAAAGCAGCTTTAACAATAAGGCTGTTTGAATAAGGCTTTAACATCCAACAATTATTATGGAAATTGGAATGTCAAGCGCTTAGCAAACGTATCCCAGGGTATTAGATATCCGAAATTGAAGAGTACGAAAACGTATTTGAATTGATGTTCCTTGGTTGGATTTTTCCTCGACTTTAATACTTTTGTTATTCTAATCAGATTCCTTGTTTTTGTGATTTATTATTTTTTTGTTATGGATTAAATTTTTTTTACTAAAATTGACGTCACAAATAATATTGAATAACACATTTAGAGATAGTCCCGCGCTTGCATTCCATTTGGTCTACCGCCGAATTGGTCCGGCGCGTCCGGGTACCAGTACCCCTCACAAGATCGGCGTGAAGTGGCGGCAATGCTGTCGCGTCAATTGGTGGTGGGATAACGCTAGGAAGAAAGTCTTCTTAATTGAAATATATATAGCTTTACATTACAAAATGCATAAAATGAAACTCACTTAAATTAGTTACAAACATTCATCTACAGCCCAAATTATTCAGAATTAATCTTTGATGATAACCTGTGTGATAATGATTATTTATCTTTTGGGACTTTTGCAATTACGATCCCAGGTTAAAGATACATTGAGGTAATTCCGAAAATTTATAATGGGAACAGATATGCATTGTAAGAAATTTGAATAAAATGAAACTTACCAATCTCTTACTTTTTCTTTACAGGTTCCCAGTCTTTACAGGTTCCCAGTATATCTAGAATTTTTGTTGAAAAGAATTAACTGTTATTATTTAGTAAGACATAGCCAGTTTTAGAAACATCAAAAACTTCATCAACACCATCACTTTAGGTGTCAGTATTGAGAAAGAGGTACTGGTACCCGAACGCGTCGGCCTTATTCAGTTGTAGACCAAAAGGACTGCAAGCGTGGCGCTGCCTCTAATTAAATTCATAGCTCATTGATAGATAAAGCGGGCTGAATTCCATAAGGTAATATTGAAAATTAGTATGCTCTTTTCTTCAAAAGCGTACCTGTACGGATATATCCATCTACGGATAAAAAAGATAGACAAAGGATATAAAAAAGATTGGCAAACCCTGGTTTGAACTGTGAGAAAGATTATGTATATTATGCCATCCTGTTGTGTGCCCAAACTTGGCTAACAACATTGCAAACTCGCAAATAAACTTATATCATTTTAGATACAGTCACATCCCAAATTATAAAAAATATCTCAAGGAAAATTGAGCTTTATTGCTAACAGGTAGATTCTCTACTCTCAATTGTTCCCTTCTTAACACACTACTAATAGAGGGTTAGGAATTTTGGTACTTTCCACTAAGCCACATCAGCGGTTTTCAAGCGATAGCATAACGAATTACGATCAAAGCAAACTAGCCCGAAACGCGTGTTTACATTGGTGTTACGATCAACCTCCAAAACTTTCACCGCCCGGAAACGGACCAGAGTAAACACGGCTTTGTCAGCGAACCAATGTTTGTTTGACTACGCCAACATATCTACGAAACTGCTTTATTGTCTAATATAGCTATTTTCACACACTCATGATTTTACCTATTTACAAAAAGAACAGTTATAAATTTTCTTTGCGAAATCTCAAAGGAACAAAGGTCGGCAACGCATCTGGAGGCCCTCTAGTCAGGCAGTTGTTAAGTGTTTTTTAAAATTAGTATGCTCTTTTCTTCACAAGCATACCTGTACGGATATATCAATCTAGAGATAAAAAAGATTGGTAAACCCTGGTTTGAGCTGTGAGAGAGATTGTGTTGAATAAACCATCCTGTTGTATGCTGAAACTTGGCTAGCAACATTGCAAACTCGCAAAAAATCTAAGATCATTTTAGATACACTCACATCTCTCATTATAAAAAATATCTCACAGAAAATTGAGTTGTAATTAAAAACATCTAAGATCTACCTTCCTTTGAACAATTTCATGACGCTTATACCACTTTTGCACACTGTGCTTTAGGATACATTTTTTGACACTTAATTAGACGTGCTCGTGTCGCTATCGCTATGGAAATAAGGTTCAATATGTACTGAGTTTTTTCATATAAGCATGCTTATTTATAATTATCTCTGTTCAAAGTCTGACATAATGTCGCAAAAAATATAGCGAGTCCAGTTAGCAAATTATGGTGTGCAAAAAGTTTTAGCATGGCAACAAGTCATTTTATGGGATTTTGTTTACAGATATATTTTAAATATAGATACAAGCTTCACCTCGCGACTTCGCCCTTGTTTTCATCGACTTTCATACAATATTTGAACTTCTATTTGTTCCTAATTTTAACAAAAATTTTTTTTTCGCTACAAAGTACTTGCCTATGTCGAAAGGTCCAAACAACTACCTTTCATATTTTATTCCGTCCTTCTGCTGTTGAGCAACAATAAAATCGAGGTTTTAAATTTTGCACCATCAGAGGGCTCGCAGATGCGTTGCTGGCCTTTGAGGTATGAGTATGCTCCTTTGTTGAAGTTCTTATTTATAAGACAAGGGGCAAGTTCCATAAGGTATCATCATCCATTGGTGATGGATGATGATTCCTTATGGAACTAACTATAGATGGTTCTATAAGTTACGTCTCATGTTAAAGGCAGTGTAGGTTATCATCAAAGCGTGACAGTGCCCTACTAAGCTTAAATTAAAAGCTTGTATTAGGAGTGGAATACCCCAAACGGCGGTGGGGTTGGAACGTGTATAATATAGGGGTATTTCAAAGAGATACATTTTTTTCTTATATGTAATAGAGCGGAATTTGTAGTAGTCATTTGCATGTGTTAGGCAGGAAATTCCTAGAAAATTTATGTTACGTGTAAAATCAGGACGGACATAAATAGCGCCGTCTTTATTTATATAACCAGCAAGCCACACGGCTGTGTATTTTTGATGTATGGGTAAAATTTTAACTACAACTGGATGTGGTGGTAGAAGTCAAATGCCGGTTATTAGTCAAAACAATTACAACTGTTTGTAAGTACTAATGAAAAGATTACATGTCATTACGTGTTTAGCAACAATGCGAGAACAGATTTCAATCTCTTGATTGCGTTCTCTCCATTAGCGTTATTGTTAATGAGTCTGTTTGAGTAGGGCTGCCATATGTGGAATTATTACAAGAGACGTAGATTTTCCTCAGCTTACCAGTTATCTAATCGAATTAAACATGCATTGGACTCTATATTAGATTATAAGGTTTGACCGACGAGAATTTCAAAGCTTAATCAGTGGCCGACCTTTGAGGCGTTAGTTTAAGCAGTTCTTACCGCTGCCAAGTGACAGAAGGGTGACGTACTGTAACACTGGTTTTACAAAAGTGTGACTTCCTCCGTGTTTCGGAAGGCACGTAAAACTTCAGATTAATTTCGTGAGATTGTAGAGATTGTGGTTCCGGAGGTGACAGCCATATCCTCTGTAATTAAAGCGGTATAACGCTAAGTAAAAATCAATGTTTGATAACGCTTTTTCAATAATATAATCATATAGTCCTCGGGACACCGAGGTCTCTGCAAAAAGTTTTGAAGAAGCCGCTTCTGGCAGGATCTGGGCTGGATGGAAAAAACGCCCCCCCCCCCTCACGCTCAATGGTCCCTACAGTGACTGAGTGCGGAAAATGCAGCCCGCGAAGAAGAAGAAGAACGCAGACCAGTCTCCTCTTTCTTGGGGTTCATCCATCTACGACTTTGTCTAGGGTTATCGCGTTTTCTCTTCGTTGGCTTACATAACTCACGATGGCCATTGGCCATCTGTTAAATCTCAACTCTCCTCTTTCTAGTAATAGTTTCGCCCAAGAATTTTACTCTCTGGTCTAGTTGCCGACGGCCATTGGCCCCATATATTGACCGAAGCGTCACCTTTTTTTTATATCACTCTCTTTCACTTCACTTCTCTAAAGAAGAAAAGAAGATTTAAAAGTCTTCTTTTCTATCTTCAGAGAAGTTAGAAAAGAAGATTTGATTTTTATTCATAGAATACGGTTAAAATAAAGTGTGTAAAGCATACGGGCTTTAGTTCTTCTATATAGCATTGCACTGGTTTTCTCTCGTATTTATTAGTAAATTCAAGCTAAGTTATTTAGGTTTATGTTTGATACATTTCGATACCTACCATGTAAATTGTTGTAACTCCACATTCCTAGCTTTACAATAGAGTGTAACAAATAACTACATTGTAATATAACAGTCACTTTTTAATATATTATTGTATACACAAAATACATATAATTGTATACACAAATGTGTTATATGATGAGGTTTTTATTTCAATTTACATGTTTTTATAGCTCTACTGTGAACTTGGGAATTTGGGATTACAACAATTTACGTGGCAGGTATCTATTTATTAAATAAAATCCGGAAATATCCGTATTCCAGTGCACCCTACTAGTGAACTGTATAACCAAATTAGTAACCACAAATAGGTTTCACGCGATTAACACAATTCTCACTGCATTATAAACTTGTGGTCAATCAGGTTTATTGTTTGGGTAAACACACATATTTAATGAGACTGATTTTATGTCACACTAGCTTGTTCCCTCGACTTCGTTTGCAAGCTACAATGAACTTCTAATTTAAGTATTCTTGATATACATTCAAATCGTATAATTTTTCAGCTTTCATGAAAAAAGCATTATTATTTTCCCTAAAATCCATTAAAAAAAATAAGTAGAGCATTGACAAGACCTTCATATAGCCACTGAAGAATTTATTTTTTAATGTTTTTAAAACGTCACGCCTTGCTAAACAGCTTTTTGTTCTTACAGTTTGTTTTCCATCTATTGGAAATCCCTTAGTCACCTTAAACACATTTATAAAAGTTCAAAATAGGCATTATATTAAGCCAATATTGTATACGAATTAGGACTGATTTAAATAGCGTGGTTAAGTATTCGTAAATTTTCTAATTTCCCGCACAATTTTCTTAACTCTTTCTTTCATAAGAACCTTCTCCTGACAATAACAAACACAACAAAAAAGAATTAGTTAAATCGATCTAGCCTTTCATGCATGATGCCGTGACCAAGGGAAGTAGGGATTAAATTTTATTTAATTTTTATTTAAATAGATTACATTTTTTATTAAGTTTTTGGTAATTTACTAACACTCACGAGTATTTGTTGCTAAATAAAGAAAAAAGTAATAATACATTATTATTATTGATTTAAATGCTTCACCATATGGGACCCACAGTAAAGAAGAAGAAGAACTTAAATGACTATTTAACGGTAAATTCAACAAACACACGAATACTTACAGTTGTATAATGTTGTATTATAAACTACATGAATATGATGAAATTTTTATCTACGAAAATAAATCTAGGAGAAAATTATGATAAAAAATGCTATGCCTGTTTTGTGGCGCGGGGGCGTAGTATTTTTGGGGTTTTGTGGCTGAAGATAACTTTAGATAGGAGTTAATGAAAGCAGGTTTCGTTTACGTAATATACATTTATTAAGCCCTAGCTTTGCGTTTTATTCCCTCCACGAGAACTCTTTTACTCCTGAATGTTTCAAATGTGCGAAAATATATTTGACTTAGATCGCTATCGCTTACTGGAGAGCTTCGTTCTTGGAAAAATCGCTTCACAGCACTAAAATGGAATTCCTTTTTCGTTTAACAACATCAACAGTGCGAAAAGTGAAAAAAATATTGGATGATCGTTATTTCACGAGAGTTTCAAAAACCAGCGGTGAAATTGTATAAATTGAGCGTCGGCCATTGAGTCGATACTCAATTTGGTATAAGATGAATCTCCTGGGATGGGAATGGAGTAGCTAATAACAAAGGCGATATTGTATTTGTGCAGACTAATATCGATATTGTTGTGTGCTATGTGGTTCTGAAGCTGCTGAAAGATTGTGTATAGTGAAAACATAGCGGTCATAATTGAGTGTTCGCGGACCTTTATAATACACATTTCATAAGAGGAAAAATTGTGCCAATTCGTACCCTTGATCTTTTTAAAAGTATTCTTGGAATCATTTATAGGAAGGCAAGTTTTAAATTTTGTTAAGTCTCCTTTTAAAACGTGGTACTCACTCCTAGTAAAAAGTGTTACGTGGACAAATGTTTTAATCAGTGCGTAGCCGTTCCTACGTAACGAGATGGCTATGATGTCAAGTGAAAAGATATACCAATACTATACTAGATGGCGCTGTATGGACAGGTTTACGGACGCGGTACAAACGCGGACGCGCACCATACAAAATCCAACTCACGCTAGCGAAGTTTCTACATACAATAGACCTTCCGAGGAACAACTGTCGGCCAGGCGCGGCCGCCACGAGCATTTCCACCTAGCCCAGACTGAAGATTTCTTTTGCGGTGTTTGAGAAAGGTGACATCGTAGGTCGATACCATTCCTCGCGGAACACTTTCCGCCTTGGTGTGCCTTTCCACAAGTGTAGCACAATACAGTTTAGTAATGAACAAGATGACTCAACACAGCACAGGAAACTCAGCATAGCATATTGTAGTGTACTATTTTGCACATAAGACACGGCACAACATAGCATGATACAGCACAGCATTCTGCATTATATCCTCTAAGCACTTTGAGATCGGAAATTGTATTACCAACTTACCGCATTCTTTCTCCGTAACTCAATTATGAAAGGATTCTGAAATTTTGCAGAACTTCATTAAAGAAATGTCCCAAACGGGCGAGTCAGCGATTCCGGATAATACAATTTTTGAACAGTAAAGCGATAATTTTCTACGACTGTTGAATTCATCTGCGATATATTTCTCGTTCTACCGTCATTTTCTTATAGGCATACGTTTTTAGATTTTTTTTATATTCGCGTTTAAAAATACGGAGGCAATCGGATATTTGATAATCAGTTTAAGAATTGATCACCCATCTATTACCTGGCCGCGGTGAGAGCTACTTAACCTAGTGATCGATTGAAATGCCGGCCACTGGTTAAGCTATGACCTACTCGTATATTCTACTCAAAATTAGAGTTCTAATCTTTTAATAGTGGTGGCATATGATTTAACTACTCCGCCAGCAAATTGTCGATGTTTTCAAATATTCTGTTATAAATTAAAAGGAATCCCTATTTGCGTTGATAACGGCATCACGCATGAAGGCTGAACTGATTTCGCTAATTCTTTTTTGTTGTCTTTTTTATTGT
>JANCMC010043217.1:18805376-18847500 GCA_024363005.1 Charaxes varanes | reverse complement strand
TATTTGCGTTGATAACGGCATCACGCATGAAGGCTGAACTGATTTCGCTAATTCTTTTTTGTTGTCTTTTTTATTGTCAGGAGAAGGTTTAAAAATACTTTTACCACCATATAATTTATATCTAATAAAACCTTAGCGCCTTTGACAATTTAAACTTTTTTAATGTAACCTTATGGCGTTTGGCGTAACATTCACAGAATGCGTGCTGCAAATATCGTCAAAGAGGATTAGAAAAAATTGAATATCCTTTTAAATAGAATAAATAAAAATGAATAACCCTGCTGAATAAAAGTCAACATCCGAATGACTGCAACAAATTTGGGTAAGTAATTCTTTTTTATTATGTTCGTTATTATTAGGATAAGTTTTGTATAGTTTTTTTTTTCTGTCTGTCTTTTACGGGTAATTTTTAAAAGCATTGGGAAAGGGAACTGGTAAGTGTAATACTATTATAAAGTAAATAGTAAGTAAGCCAATGTTCGGGCAGGGCAATGTCTGTCTGGTCTGTTAGTTTTAAATATTTAAGAGCTTTAATACCTAAAGGCGGTTTAACTTGAAACGCTTTTAGCGTCATTTACGAACTTTAACCCTTAATCTTCGATATTATCCTTTTATCACCTGTTCGAGGTTTAAATTTCTAATGCGCATGTGCCGAAAATCTTGAAGCATTCTCATTTCAATTTCCATTTTCATTCCCATTCCCGTTCCGTATATTAGTATAGATAAATAACCTAGATACTGACTGTAGTGCTATCTGTTGAGCTGAAACCCGATGCCTCTGAGCTTACGTGAATATTTTTAAGATGCAACTTTGATGAACAGCGATGGGAAATACCAAACGGATTCTATACATATGGCTTCCGAGTGTCTTTGCAAAGATTTACACATGTCTGAGGGCGGTTTAAGAGTGGCATAGCATGACGCAAACAAGTGCGGGTTCCCACGCTCTTTGAGACTCAGAGTTGTTGGTATAAGACTGCCGTATAAGTAGCGTGAAATTGATATCGGCTCCGTACATCACACTGTTTACTATAGCAAAGCTATCATGATGGAAAAGGGAAACTTTGATGAAATCATTTGGTTAGTAAAAGGAAAATTGGAGGAATACTACGTTAATAATTCTTCATAATACTTTCAGCTATTTATTTATTGGCAGCGCCACGTTTGCAGTCCTTTTGGTTTGCAGTCGAATTAAGCCGGCACTTTCGGGTACCAGTACCTCTTTCTCACATAAGATCGGCGTGTAGTGGTAGCAATACTTTCAACTCAAGTGATGGTATTGTTGTCGCATTTCGTTCGGTTCTTCCCGGGTGGCCTAATCTCGTCATTAAAGGCCGATAACGCATCTGCTAGCCTCCTGATAGTGTATGTCCATGAGCATCGGTAGTCACTTACGTGAACCGACTGCTCGTAAAAATTTAAAATTAAAATTATAGGTTAAAATCTCGTAACAAGATAACTTCGTTTAACTGTTTTTAAGTGTATTAGGTATCAAATTAAAGCTATTTTTTTTCACTTTACGATGATATCAACCTCCCATTTTACCCGCCACCTCGTCCACAGCTAAAAGAACATAATATGTCGTTATAACCATATGATATACAAAGAGGTTTGGGGCGAATTGCAACAACTTTTATATCTCTAGTGTATTTAATTTTTTCAAGTAAATGTATTGACTATTTATTTATTGTCTATAATGTCCATAACGGCAGTGGCGGTGAATATTAGTGGCCTATAAAGATCGCTCTTAAATCTAAACCTGGGTCACAAGTCCCGAGCACTGCTATGGTTTCTCTGCAACGCGATGAACCCGGCACCCGCACGGTGAACCCATGAAATGCTAAGAAATTCGTCTCTTAAATGCAAGTAAACAAACAAGTAGATGAAATAGATTTACTTTATAGACGTGCCTTTGTAAGTGTTTGTTGGTTTATTCATACAGTTCATGAATAAAGATGATAATATTAAATCGGACCAGAGAGAACACGGCCCTGGCCTAATAAGCTTGTGACTTAATAGTCATAAATATTAATGTAAAAAAAATTCGTAGGGTGTATGTTCTCTCACCGCATTAGCAATGGAAGTTAGTTAATATCCTGGAGTGGGTGAATATTCATAGCTTTAAGTCTCAAAAGAAGTAACTTGGCATAGATGTTTCAGTCTAAAAATGCACGTCTACTACCGATTAATTACAGCGCTTGCTTGTGTGTGTGGAACGTTTTTATTGTAAACTTAACCACGCACACTGTAAGCCGATGATATTGATTGTCGATAAGTTTGCATGTTTGCGTCTATATGTTATTTTGCATGTACATGTGACAACTTTGCATGCATTTTTATAGTGTACGCACTCTACTAGTAACTAGTGCTTTTAGGTACTAGTAAAATACCTTCACATTTTACTAATAAGTAGTAAAATGTGAAGGTAAATTAAAAAATAATGTCAAGTTTACATGATATTACTTAGGATATTTTTTTTAATTAGCCTGTAATGACCCACAGCTGGGCCAAGGCCTCCCCCCTCCTAGACAACTCTCCTTTATCCTGAGCCATCTCAAACCACTCCTTTCCCACAAAGGCGTCCAAGTCGTCGCGCCACCTCTTCCTCGGCCTACCTGGTCTACGTTGGCCATTGGTGGGAGTCCATATAGTTGTTATGTTTCTTAACAGAACAAAACAATTTTTAAAGGCTAAAATGAGGGGCATAAATTTTAGAAATGTTAAAGGTGGTGCATGGCCTAAAAAAGTTTGGGAAACACTGGTATAAATAAAAAATTTTGGCGCATCGTCCATAACGCAATCATGTTAAAAGATTGCGGGTAAAAATAACTTGGGGCAAGAATCTGTTGCAAGATAAACTTTCGTGATTTTATAGAGGAAAACTTTTTATAGAAGAGAACTTTTTATAGTGGATAACTTTTTATAATGGCTACCATTGCAGTTTAAGTTATGACCTAAACTTTTAAGTGAATCTGCGTTCAAATTGACGTTCGTGGTGTAATGGAGCGAAGATTTCCTGGAAGAAAAGCCCGGGCTTGATTCCTGGAAGAGTCTTAGGAACTTTTTTCTTTTTTTTAAATAATACAATGGGCAAACGGGCTGGCTGTTCACCTAAGTGACAACCGACGCCCATGGACAACTGCAACACCACAGGGCTTGCAGATCCGTTGGCGGCCCTTGAACAATGAGCATGCTCATTTCTTAAGGGTCCCCAAATCGTATCGGTGTTGAATGACAGAAATTCGTAACTGATTCTACAAAGGAATTGTGCGAGGTAAGAGGTTTCTAGAGAATCGCAGGAGCGTGGACTTTATTGAGAAAAGAGTTTGTTAGAGCCTTACCTTACCGAGACTACATGGCGACGTCGCCAGCTACTCATCCAAAGAATTCATATTAAAATTTAGGACAGAGCTCTCGGATGCCTGCGTTTGCCAATGGAGAAGCCAGTAGTAATCGTGACAACGCTTCTAATTTGGCGACGTCGCCAAACCGTGGCCAAGTGCAAAGTTACCTGTCTTAAATTTTAATTTGAGTTGTTTGGATGCGTAACTGGCGACGTCGCCATGGCGTCACGGAGAGATAGAGCTCTTAGGATTTTGAAAACAAAATCTTTTGCTATGGAGTTTAGAGTTTTAATTATAAAAGAAAAGAGAAAAAATCTTAGGAACTCTAACTGAATATTAAATGTTAATTTCCTTTAGCTGTTTAAATTAATTGTTTGTAAACGTTTACTCGGTACAAGTAATTACACTAAACTATAAGACGGGGAGTTTCAAAGTACCGTCGGTTAAAATGATGAAGTTGTATAAAGCGAGTTGCTTTCAAAGGCTTCAACGTCGAAAGACGCAGACGTATATAATGTATACATTTAAATATAATTGAACTGATTGTCTGAGATTTCTATGCAGACTATTAAAGTAACATTTATACGAGTAGTCGCTAGCTGGTCGACATTCGAAAAATCTTTAGATTTGCGTACTATATGCTTATGTAGGTACAAAATTGTTACTTTTTTAGTACACTCTTTGTACAATAACAGTAAAATGTATACAAGTGTGTGTAAATCGTTTGGCATTGCTGTGCGTGAAGTTTTATTTGAGAGCCTCAATAGCTCAACGGTATAAGGTATGGACTGAAATCCGCAAGGTACCCGGTTCATACCCCACCGCCTTTGGGGTATTGTCGCTCCCACTTCTAATACAAGCTTTTAATTGAAGCTTAGTATTCGTAACATGCTCGATCCAATTCCTGTATATGCATAAGCAGCAAAAGTTAAAAGGTAAATAAATATTTTCTTTTAACTTAAAGTGCCGAGTGCAATCGAGTAGAGATACCCCCTTGATCTATGCGCCATAAACGTCTGCAGTCTGCATTACTGTCGGTGACAGTCCACCTTTCTGTGCGTGTAACTCACTTCCTTCCTATACAAACGGCCGAAGCAGAAGCAAATATTAATTGTTCAAAGATAGGGTTGCCATATCTTAAATACGGCATCCAGGGCAAGGCGCTTGAAAATTAGAGTTTTAGAACTTAGAACCCGGACACGTCAACAGTCAACAGGTAATGGCAAGACTTGAAATTTTTAAACCCGGACTACTAATGAAACCCGGACGCTCCTAAACTAGGATAAATCTGACGAAACCCGGACGCACGGCAACCCTATCCCAAGCAAACTGTTAAGTTATCGAGCTTCTTAGAACCCTTTGTTGTTCACAGACACGCTTCTCTGAACTTAATTCATTTCACTTGAACCCGTACAAATAGTTTATCTATTTAAATATTAAAATGAGTAATAAGATACAGTTCAGAAATGTGTCCTATTTATTTAATAACAGTTTGGTAGATTAAGACTTTATTTCTTCCTCGCGTTATTAAATTGCAGAGGATGTAACTGAGGGTTTTAAGATGACTTAATATCATATGACATTATCCCCGTAACCCCCACAATCTCACGACTAATATCACTCAGTGAGATTTATGGGTACCAACTATTTTACGTTCCGAAATACGGAATAAGTCGGATAATTAAAAAATCAGTGTTAGGATGGTTCACGCATCTATCAGTCGATCGCGGTAAGGGCTGCTTAACCTAGTGATCGACTCAAATGCCAGCTAGCGATTAAGCTACCACTAGAATGATAATTACTAAATCATATTATATGTTTATTTATTTATTTATTTTAGGATAACCAACAGTAGGTACATATAAAAAGTCAGAAGATACAATTGAGAAAAAAAAAATATTACAAATATGTCCAACTAATTATAGGTTATTACAACATGCTAATCAGTCAATTAATACACTAAATATACAGATTAAATATGTTATATAAATAAGCTTTCAAGAGGTCAGCTTTTGCCAGGAACCCTTTGTTGCTAGAGGCCACAGCACTCCACGCCATCACCAATTAACCATTTCGTTGCTTACATACACTTATATAATCCGGTCGCGGTAAGAACTGCTTAACCTAGCGATCGATTCATATGCCAGCTACCGATTAAGCTACCACCAGAATGATAATTACTAAATCATATTATATTTTATATATACAAGCTTTCAAGAGGTCAGCCTTTGCCAGGAACCCTTTGTTGCTAGAGGCCACTGCACTTCACGCCATCTCCAATTAACCACTTCGTTGCTCACATACACGCTTCACAGAACTGAATTCACTTCACTGGAGAGAGCATAGTTAGACCTTGTTATATAGTTCAGTGAAATAAAAATAAATGTGTGTGTGTCAACTCAGATACACGCTTGTAATTTACTCCTCATATAACGCGTAACGTCTTGTTTTACTCTCTATAAATGTTCATAACCCGCACTTAATATGAAAATCGATTCCTAAAGAATAATCTACAATATATTATTTATATATTAATACGTGAAACGAAAACTATAGGTACCCATTTTACGAAAATTGCGCGATCGGAGGAGTATGAAATTTGACACAATTATGAGTTATATAGAGGAGGGTGTGCGAATGGTAATAGTTTTTATAAAATTTGCATTATTAATACATTAAATTCATAAAATAAAATCTCACGCACACCAATGCCGGACGATTTATACACACATGTATTGGATGATGTCAAAGCGTAATCGTGACAACCGTATGTTATATTAATTGACAAATATTATATTTGTGTGAATGAAAAATGCATTTATTCGAAAACGTAAAATTGTTATCACTAGCAATGTAATAATAATATGGCACTTATAATGAGATTACCGCTATGTGGAATGTGGACTCAACAATTATTGTTCCGATGGTTGTTTCCGTTAATGGTCTCATAGCAAAGAGCCTCGACCGTCATCTTAAGAGACTCTCGCTTGATGGTTGGATCAAAAGTCGGATACAGAGGGCGGTATTGCTTGAGACGGCACGCATAGTAAGAACACCAGAGGGCTCGCAGATGCGTTGCTGGCCTTTGAGAAATGAGTATGCTCTTTTCTTGAAGGTCCCTAAGTCGTATCCGTTCGCAAATACCGAAGCTGGCAGCTGATTTCTCATTAGTAAAAGTTTATCTTAATTAATAACAACTTACTTTGACCATTTGATCGTTAGCTCCCGTAACAAACAGTTCACCATCCTGTGTGATGTGTAGGCCGTTTATTGCTCCTACTTTACTTGCTTCCAACTGAAATTAGAATCAGGTAAAGTAGCAAATTAGGAGTAAGATTGGTACATAAAGTCTTTTGAGTCCAGGGGATCTTCCTTTTTATCTGTCCGATAATTGGTCATATCCATTACGGGTACGCGACCTCGGACCACCCTAACTGCCAATGTCACTCCCCGTACATCGTCCGTGACAATAGTTTCGGCATCCTTTCTCTCCTCTCCATTTACCTTTATATCCTTTTGCTCTATCCCTTTCCTTTAATCTCGTCCTTATATTTACCAGTCCAGTGGTCTACTACCAGGGTCCGTAGATTGCTGAGGATGTGGCTGTGGGGAAAGTTAAGATGCCCGTCTGACGTCATCGCCGGAACCCCCATAATATCAATCAATGACGTAAGTTGGGACCTAATGTTATAAGTGCCTTCCGAAACACGCAGGAGATCGGATATTTGGAAACCAGTGTTAGAATTGGCCACCCATCCATAACTCGGCCGCGGTAAGATCTACTTAACGTAGGAATCAACTTAATTATCCGGCCACTGATTAAGCTAGGACCTCCTCGCTATATAGAAAATTAGACTATTATAACAAAAATATAATTACCTCTCTGGCTAGGTTCCCGCTTCCTGCCTCCCAGTATGCCACACGCCGGTCAGTACCGCCTGTCAGTAACTGACAACCACGCGGCTCGAAGCAAACGCACATAAACAGCGTATTTGCGTACATCACCTGTCTCCGTGACAGCGAGCTACATGGGTGGGGGGAATATTATATCTATATACTAGCGGACCCGGCAGACGTTGTCCTGCCCGAACTTTGGATTACTTAGTGCTACATTCTATTAGCTTAATCTTATAATTATTCTACCCGTTCGTTTTCCCGTTCACTTAACCGTTCCCTATCTCAGTATTTTAGAAATTTACCCGTAACAAACAGACAGACAGACATTCTAAGTATACTGACTGGCCCGTTGGCGCAGTGGGCAGTGGCATGCCTTCCGCTCCCCCCCCAATGGCCGCGAAGACCAGGTAAACTGAAGAAGAAGTGGCGCGACGACTTGCACGCCTTTGCGGGAAAGGCGTAGATTGGGTTAGCTCTGGATTTGAGGAGAGTCTAAGAGAAAGGAGGCCTTTGCCCAGCAGTGGAACATTACAGGCTAATTTGAAAAAAAAGGGTACAGCATTTTTGAACTGTAGAAACCTCTAGAAAGTTTAGACTTCAAAGAAAGCAGGAACACACTATAATTTTCACCACCATACATCACGTCTGAATGTAAAAAAAGGAATTCCGAAAAGAAAAAAGAAACTTCCTGCCTCGTACAATATTTCTGTTGCATTTACGTATCGATGCAACCCAGGAATACTTGAAAAAGCAGTTGCACTTATTTCTCAGGACGAAACTTAACTTTAGTCCCCTGACGCAATTTTAAATCGAAAGAACAAGAGACATTCGTAAAACGAACAATAAAACTCAGCTGACACATCGGAAGCAGCAAGATTTACCTGATATGGGCAATTACGTCGAAATCGGTGAATTTTGAAATAAATAGAAGCAGTAAAGCGACGCGCATTCGATACAATCACAATAATGGCGCCATGTAATGGGCCGATCGGATCGCTGTATCCGCAAAATTTCAAACACATTCACGACCGTGCGATTTGCATGGATCTACACAATTATTCTTCTTCCTGCTCTTGTCCCAAGTTTAGTATAATCGGCTCAACATGCCCATTTGCCCATGTGACAACATGCCCATGCCCTTTCTCTATCGTTTGTAGTCTTAGAATTTACTCTTTTCTTGTTTTTCTCGGCTACCGTTTCTTCCATCAATTAATTACCCTTGCTCCATTTTATTAATAAATAAATATATAATAGGACTATATGATACACGGACGTCTGTTCCTAAGGTAGACAACTTAATGCCTGTGTTATAGGTAACAGCCGCCTGGTAACAGATGCCTGTTATACACATTTTGTGGTAGATATCTAAAATAAATATATACATATAGGATAATACATCCAGACTTGAGGTGGGAATCGAACCCCGGAGCGGAAGGCAAGGTCACTGCCCACTGCGCCAAAGGGCCAGTCATAAATATTGTAAGGGCTGGAGTTCCCCAAGGCTCTCATCTAGGACCGTTACTTTTTATATTATTATTTTAAAGACGAAAGATTCGTTTGCACTGAATTAGCTCTGAAACTATTGGACCAATTTGAAAAAAATATTTTACCTTTAGAATCCTACATTATCCCTAATGAATAAAGACGCTGGTATATTTTCCAAACAGTTAGAAATCCATATGAAAACTTCAATAATGTGCAAAGGCATTTGTCATTTATAATTTGTCTTTAAAAACTCGCAAAATCTGAATTTATTGAATATCTAATGTGACCAAAACGCTAAAATGTCACAGCAGATTTACTCTGAAAGATAGCATAACCTTTTACAGTCTTAATATGGAGATGAGAACATAAGGAGAACCATCTTCTATGAAGAGCTAGTTGAAAAAGTGGCCATTTGTAAAGAGCAAATAATCGTTCGAAGATTCACTGGAATGGCGCTAGTATAGAATGAATTGACCAATAGCCTTCCAGATCGGCGCAGTATGATATGAATGTAGCAATGAATTGGACCAATAATTAGTTTTAAAATTTTTCCTCATTCTAATGTGGCGTTCCCACTATTTGCGGATCTTGAAGGACACTTTAATATAATTTAAACTATATGTACCTGAGACGGCAACAATTTCGTTCTGCGACAGATCCAGGTGTGACAAATTGGTGAGATGTTTGAACGCGTAATCCTCTAACACGTCGATTTGGTTATTGTGAAGATTTAGGTGAGTTAGATTTGTAAGACCTGCAAAGTATTATAGCCTAAGTACAGGCAACTAAAGCAGGATCAGATATAAATATAATATATGCAGAACTATGTGAAACACGGACGTCTGTTCCTAAGGTAGACAACTGAATGCCTGTGTTATAGGTAACAGACGCCTGTTATACACAAATGTTGTTTTTGTATAAATATATAATTACATACATATAGATAATATACTCAGAATCGAGGCGGGAATCGAACCCACGACCCCCGGAGCAGAAGGCAGGGTCACTGCTCACTGCGCCAACGGGTCAGTCAATCAAAGATATATAACTACACTAGCTATTTCTCGTTACTTCGTCCGCGTAAAATTGAATTTGCCCTTACCTCCCTGCCTAAACCTTCTTAATCTGGTCCTATTAATAGTCTTCTTACTGTAAACTACCTGCCAAATTTCATCTTTATACGTCCCGCGTTTTTCGAGATTTTGTGTTAGGGCACCTGTCGCCTTTATATATAAACTATCTCCGTTCACAAACTCAATGTCTAAAAATCCACAATCGTGGGATTTATTAGGAATTTTCAACAACACAACCAGATCTATAGAGAACCAGCTAACTAAATTATCACCCGGAACAATCATGGAAAGAGCATTCTCATTCGACAAAGACCAGCTGCGCAATTGCAAGCCTACCAATGCAGAATTCCTTAAAAAATAGTGCAATATTTCTTTGACATCAATAGTTACTTTGACCAAAAATATGCCTCCATTTTTTGTGTCACCTTTGAAAGGAAATAAATTCTTACCTGACAAAGCACCACGACGAATGCTTGCAAAGGTATTGTCGGATAGATGCAGAGTCTCTAAGAAGACGAGTGCTGGTACCGTAGATGGACCGACTGGACCCTCCAGAGCGTTGTTGGATATATCCAGCTCTTTTAATACATGTGCTTCCTAGAAAAGAATTTACATAGTAATAATACTTAGTAGAGATCGCCAGCTGTTGGAAATTCAGCCACAAACCTTTACTTGCGTATTACTTGCTAAGAAGAATGACATCTATAACGATCGATAATTACGTAACATTTGACACCATTCATGAATAAAATGTATACATGTGTGTATAAATCGTTTGGCATTGGTGTGCGAGAGGTTTAATTTTAATATTTTAGTTATATAGCATACATTATAAAGATGTTTGAATTCGCACACCCCCTTGTGTTTTTTTTTAAAGAATATTAGGAATACTTTTTAGGTATGTCTAATATTCCCTTTTCCCCTCCTACTAAGCTTAATTTTAAATTTTCCTGATAATTTTTTAGCATATCCTATCAACATGGAATATTTCAAATCTCTACACTAAATTATGGCGGAATCACCTCGACGGAGGCGAGACGGACGTACAGTTAAAGCGAAACTAAAAACGTTCCTTATAGGAACTCCAAAAAGCACTCCATCTCGTTGAAAGTATACGGAAAAAACATAGAAAATGTAGTTCAGTCAAATTGAGGACCCTCCTTCCTTGGAGTCGTCCATCATATTTCGGACGTGTTTATATTTGATGATTCACTCGAGTCGGCGCGCAAAGTGACGGGTTATTTCGTAGATTGGGCTCAAGAGTCAACACCGCTATCAATAACACTCGTATATTTTGTTTATCGATGCGATTTGAATATTTATCTCAATATAAAAGTAATTTTTCTTAAAAATGCGCGGTAATAGTGGCATTACATTCGAAAAAAGAATACGCGAAGTTTGCCATTTACGGATACTGAAATTTAAGGGAAAAAAATGCGCCTGCAAATTTGTATGAAATTTCATTATTGCCGTGTTTTTAAAATTCGAACAGGGGACACAATCTGTCAAACAGAAGTGATTCAGAAAATAGCGGCACTATTTCGCTATATCTCGGCCAAAATATTGTGAAAAAGGGTAAAATAAAAAAATAAAGTAAAAATGAGCACTTTCGTTTTACTATTATTTCTGCGGAAACATTTCTGAGGTCTCGGTGCGGGGTCTATACAATGTACGTAAATTATGAAATGTAACCTGCATCAGATCCTCGTATCTGTTGATACTCATATTGACCGTGTCAATGATCGGTATGGACTATGGCGGTGGCAAAGTCACGATGCAGGGTCTACAAAGTAAGTAACATCAGAAATCTAACCAGCAACAGTTCCTAGTACCTGTTGATACTCATGTCATCCGTGTCTCTGATCGGTATGGCCTGTGGTGGTGGCGGGGGTCACGGTGCAGGGTCTACAACGTGACTAACGTATGAAATCTAACCTGCATCAGATCCTGGTAGCCGTTGACACTCATGTCGTCCGTGTCTATGATTGGTATGGTCTGTGACGGTGGCGGGGTCTCAGTGCCAGCGGAGGAGGGCGCGGGTGAGCGGGGTGGGGTCGGAGTGCCCACTTGCAGCACGCGCAGACGCTCCAGGCGAGCTGTCACTCGCTCCAGCCGGTCTATCAGAGCCCTTTGTTCAGCGAAAGGACTTTGAACCGCAACTAGGGGCTCGACCTCGCTACCTGAGAAAAGAAAATACACATTTTTATGTTGGTCTCTCTCTCTGTCTCTTTTCTTGGCTGACTCCACCACTATGTATCCCATATGGTGGTAGAGACAGCCTTGATATTTTTCTCACTCCAGATGTCTGATACTCGGCCTTTCCTCAAGTCTTTTGACACTATATATCTTTTCTTTTGGGCTCTGGGTCTTCGCCCAGGGATGTAAAAATGTAATAATATAATAATAAATTTATTTATTACAACCATACAAAAAAATATAAATTTTCTATGTAACACTTTAAAATTTCAGTAGACTTAATTTGGGGGTATAGTGTGTTTTGTGTGCGTTACATAGATGCTTCTGGAGCAGAACTAGAGTACTCTCTGTTTCAGCTGCAGTGCCTAATCCCCTAGGTAATTGTAAGTAAATGATCTTATATATATTATGTCAGCAGTGCTAAAACAAGGAAAGAATTTTTTTTATATAAACAGAATACGTTAATCTGTATAGATATAATATGTTTGTCTCTGCTATAAAGAAGTGTGAAACACATCAGAAGGATGGAAGCCTGAAAGAATCCAAGCCTGACTTAAATTCGCTCTATCTATCTAGAAGCTATGAAACTCAGAAGCCTAAAATTTTTGCAGTGAGCACTCCATAATATTGCACAAAGAGAGGTCAAGTTCAGTCAGTAATCAATACAATGCTGCCATTAGAGTGGGGAGTGCATTGTTCGATATCACGCTGGGGAAATTATTAGGCCAATTGGGTTATTATCTTTACACATATATTTTTACTGTACGTGTGTATGTCACTGAATTCCTCCTAAACGGCTGGACCGATTTGAATGTATTTTTCTGGATGCGTTTGGGTGGCGCCCTGAATTGTTCAGAGTCATAAATCAGCTCGACAGATAGCGCTGCACTCGAAACCAAGTTTTTTGGTCGCTATAAAAAAAAATCGTAAATAAATATATAAAGGACTATATGACACACAGGCGCCTGTTCCTAAGGTAGACAACTTAATGCCTTCATTTAATTTTTATTAATTTTCCTATAAGAAATTCGAGATTGATCGAAAAAAAAAAATATCGGTCGTGGGTTCGATTCCCGCCTCGCATCTGTGTATATTATCTATTATGTATGTACTTATATATTTCTACGAAAAAAAATGTGTATAACAGGCGTCTGTTGCCTATAACACAGGCATTAAGTTGTCCACCTTGGGAACAGATGTCCATGTGTCATATAGTCCTGTATATATTTATTATTCATATTTATTTATTAAAAAAAAAACGAGTGTGCTTTAGACCATATGACTGAAGTAAAACTTTTTTAGCTCTATCTAATATGTATATATGTATGACGAAGGCAGTTTCATTCAACTACTTACCCGAATAATATTTTGCCATTTCATTAAACAGCCTAGCATGTTCAAAGTTTAATGAAAAATAGTACAGTGGAAGCGTGTAGGGACAAAGAAACAAAAATAAACACTGGCACTCCGGAAGCCCCAACAGGAGTAAAAACGAATCGAAAAATGTCGGTGACGGTAACATCAAAGTGGAAGGTAAAAACTCAAAAGAAATCGAATCACTCGACTCGAGTAACAGACTCGAGACATATTTAATTTCATTTTTCCCGAATTCAAGCGTGCGTAAAGAAGTTTTTCTTTAAAAATTGGTTGTCTGTAAAGTTTGAACGCTAGGGCCCGTCGTGACACTCTATCACTTGGTCCGCGCTCTCGCTTGGCTCAGACGGAACGTGACAATTTGTCATGCTATTTCGAGCGCGCAACTGACGTTCACCGATTTATAAGACGTAACCAAGTCAAAATCAGTGTTTTTGCCCTGGAAACCTATTCAAGTATAATACAAAATAGTCATATTTTTTGGTGGTGTGTCAAATTTAATTTTTGTTATGCATGGAGTCAAATGTGATTATTCTGGGTCGTACAAATTATTGACTTAATTTGACAATGTGAAATATAGTTAGAACCAATGTTAAAGTTTCTGAGTTCTGGTTAAGTTTTATACTGAGTTAAATATTATCATATGCTCTATGTTGTAGACATAGTTGATGCATTAGAAAAAAAAAAGAAATAACCTTTCGTGTCCATCTCTTCAGACCAGCTTGCCCGCTTTGCATAAGTTTCGGATAAAAGAATGTGTTTGTAGCATATACTTTGGGCAAATCCTTGCGCTCTTCAGATCGTTGCATCAGAAGATTCATATAGAAATTGATCACTTCATCGTTTAACCAATTCAGTCCCTTTAAAGTTTGGAGATCACGCCTGAAAATTGTAGATGACGAATCTATTACAATATTATAGCAACAACAATATTTAATAATAAATGTCCAAGAGCGTGACTAGACTAGACTCTTATATAGAGGAGTTCCATATCTGAAATGTGATAAAGGTACATATTTGTTATGTAAGTTCAGAAGTTGTCCTCTGAATTCACGGGAAATAATTTTCCAAATGAATTCTTTTTTTTCCTTTATCTTTAGCATGTCCTCTCAACATGAAAATTTTTTGGAAATCGAAGAGGGGAGACGGGCACCATCTTGGAGGAATCCTTGTAGGATATTAGAATCCTAAAAACGGAGCAAACACACACACACATATATATACAATGCCAAATGTCTAAATTTTGCTTGAGATATGGAAAAAAACATATATTTTTTTTATGTTCAAATTTAACCTAAAATAACTTTTAGAACATACTTCTTGCACATAAGTTGATGTGGTGGGTAAACGCACTCGGAACACTACTTGGATTATATGATCACTCCAATCACTTTTGTCCGTGCATACCCAAATGCAAAACTAACAAAATAAACATCAATTAATATGGTTTACTGTATAAATTCAAACATAATTTGGATTTTAAATTCCACCCTCATCACCTCAATGTCCTAAAGTCCTGCGATTTTCTATAAACTTCATGCCTCGCACAATTCCTCTGTGGAATCAGTTGCCAGCTTCTGTATTTCCGAACAGATACAACTTAGGAACCTTCAAGAAAAGAGCATACTCATTTCTCAGAGGCCGGCAACGCATCTGCGGTCCCTCTGGTGTTGCAGTTGTCCATGGGCGTCGGTAGTCACTTAGGTGAATGCCGGCTGACCGCGCCCGACGTTGCTTAACTTCGGTGATCGGACGAGAACCGGTGTATTCAACGTGGTATGGACGTTGGCGACAATATAGCTAAATTTAGAAAACAGTTCCAACTTTTGATACTTTATAATTATCTCAGCAATTTGTTTCTATTTATCGTTTTCGTCTCTACGTCACTACACTAATTCTAAATGTCTTGACTCATTTTGATAAAGAATTGTATTTTGTAATTAAATTTAATATAATCACACATTAGGTAACTTCTATTCTATGTTTCACAACAAAATGTTACAATATAAAAAGTGACTCTTCAAATCTTGAATAAGAACTAAAATTTAACACCAAAAAATATTTGACATAACGTCATTAGAGCATATAGTGGAGGTCGTAGCTATCGCTAGGTTAAGCAGTTTTTACCGAGGCCGGGTAAAAGATGGGTGACCCAATGTTTTAACATTTTCAAATATCCTATCTCCATGTTTCGGAAGGCACTTAAAGCAGTGGGTACCGATTTATGTAACTGATTTATATTACTCGTGAGATTGTGGGGATTCCGGGGATGACGTCAGACGGTCATCTTAACTCGCCCCACAGCCACACCCTCTACAAATTAAGCGTGCCAGGATAGCAATAAGTATAATAAATTTGACATAAAATTACCTGCCTCAGCAGTAGTCCCTCGGTAATAAAACAAATCTTGGTGTCGGCTGTCTTACTCTTCTCAAACCTTATCTGGTAGCCAACCTTGCTCTCAAACTGAGTAAGCATTTCATATGCAACTCTTTTTGACAATGATATGCAAGCTATCCGTCTTGGCTGAGTGCATGCTAGAAGGAAAAACGTTTGGATTATAAAGGAGACACATTCAATTATAAAATAACCTGTAACAATGTAGATATGAATGTATCTATACATATAAACTAGCGGACCAGGCCGACGTTGTCCTGCCCAAACGTAAAAATCGATAAAAAGATCTAGATACTACTAATCTAGATACAGACTTCAACACCATCGGCCGCGCAGATTTGTGAATTTAAACCAACCAGAGCGCCATCTAAACGCATAATTAAGTTGCTTTACTAATTGCATGTTAGTAAAATACTTGTTGGGTCCAGAATATACTTCATGTTTCAAACATTGGCAGCAAACATTTTTGTTTTTTATTCTTAAACTATCTATACTAATATATAAAGCTAAAGAAGAGTTAGTTTTTTTTGTTTGCTTGAACACGCTAAGCACAGGAACTACTGGTCCGATTTGAAAAATCCTTACAGTGTTAGACAGCCCATTTTTCAAGGAATATCCGCTGAAATTTTTCACCTAATTTTATGTGGACAAAGTCGCGGGATAATAAGTGATAAAAGTTAGTTACCAATATTTTGAAATCCAGCCTCATGTAGATACTGTGGCACTTGTGTAGATTTCCCACACCCAGTGTCTCCAGCCACAATGACAACTTTCTCATTTTGCACTGCAGACACAATTTCATTCCTGTGAGGATTAAAAAATAAATTAAGTAAGACACTGTCTGCCCAGCAGCCACTTTGTAGCAAATTGTGGAGGCAATTCCTCCAGGAAAGAGGAAAATGGACAGAGAAGGGGGAAGCCTTTGTCCAGCAGTAGGACATAATAGACAGACTAAAAAAAAGAGGACATTGAAATTTAATAGATTGCAAAAATCACTTAACTTAAGTATGTAAGTAAATTATGCTTAAAAAAATGAGAATTTGTATGGAATTACTTCCACACTATTTCTATTTTTTTAAATACTTATCTATATGTCAATATGTGAAGCAAAACCTTTCGGTTCCATTTTACAAAAATTGTGCAGACAGAAAATATGAAATTTGGTGCATTTATAGTTTATACATAGGGAGAGCAGGCACTAATATTTTTTAAAAATACACTAAAATATTAAAACAAAACCAATACCAAATGATTTACACACACTTGTATACATTTTACTATAGATTGTGTCAAACTGTAGTTATGACCCATGTGTATATTAATTTATCAAATAAAGCAATCTCATTGTACAAAAAATTAAAATTGTGTATACAAATTTAAATATGCATATAGTACACAATTTAGCCCCAGCGGATTCTCAACTTCTGGCAGGAGCTGGGCTGGATGGAGTAAACATCCACCAGCCCCCCTCACGCACAATGGTCACCATACCAATGACGCATTTTTATCTCATCATCTATAGGTATTCTTTAGAGCAAAGAGCAGACTAGTATAATTTCATGTATAATAAATGAGAACGTTTTTACCCCGCTTATTTTATTTACTGGTCATTTTTACTCTTGAGCATCATAATTGTAAGCGATTAATCGAAAGCTAATAGCCGATAAATTCTGTCGCCACAACAATATATTGCGAAAATCGAAAACGATTATTCATTTTCGAGTACTGCTTAATTCCAAACAATGGGAGCAGAAAAATACCAACTGGAATGCGCTCGACACTCATTTTTTATCTCTCAAATGAATTCACGTGTGAGCATTTTGTTATTTCATATTCGTTTGTAGATAAAATTAAAGCCCTGTTGATACAGTGGGTAGGTGCCTACCTTTTCAACCGACTTGAAGAAAAGGAGCAGATTCTCAATTCGAGTGTGTCTTTTTTTGAGTGTATAATACGCGATATATACCATATCCATTGATTTTTTTATGTTACTGAAAACCGTGTGTACAGGCTTCTTCGAGACAGGCAACGCGTAAGCGCCTCTTATGCTGCAGACGTCCCTAGATAACCGTAACCACATATGATCAGGTGGATTTTCTGCCCGTTTGCCCCCTTTTATTCTATATAAAAAAATCCTATCTCGAAGTGGTATTTTTTAAACGTATCTAAATATTTTTTTAATTCCGGCAAAACTAACCTACTTAAATTAGGACAAACTAAATATTTCCATATAAATCCGCGAAAAAATGAGGAAAATTCAATGAAATTTGGACCCCAAACTTTACACCAATGACAGCATTATCAAAGTTCAACCTGTCAACCTACTGTGCCTCAAAATCATTAACCATAATGTTTCCTTTCATTTCTCAAAAATGTACTTGTCCAAAAGAAAATTTCCAACAAAGACCATTAGCTAATTAATTAACAAAGCTATAATTAAAAAGGGGTTGACAATTTTCTTTAGATACTTCTGAATGGGAACACAATGGACGGATAAAAGAAGTCGTGCTCCCAGAAATAAAAGAGGAAATCCCTAAAACAATGTAATCAGAGATCTAATCTCTGTATCAGTCCAATCAAATAGAATCCATTGGTATACTGTTAAAAGAAACCAATGCGATTGATGTTTTCGCCTCTTTGTAAACTAGTAAAGGCATCTTAATGACCATAATATGATGCTCAATTTCTGTTGTTTGAGACGAATTTCTTACTTAGCATTTCACTGACTCACCGTATGGAAGCCGGGTGCATTGTGTTGCAGAGGAAGGAATCATATCAGTGCCCGGGACTTCTAACCCAGGTGTAGGTTTAAGAGCACTCTTTCTAGTGGCTATTGAAACACACGTTCACTACCAGTGTTTTCTATCTTGCCTAGCCAAATCTGGTATTATCCTAAGAGTGCGGCTTTAGATGTCCTTTCTAATAAAGGACTTACGATAATTCTTTTAGTAGGTTGTACTGGAAACGTGACGAATTTCATAGCATTCCATTGATTTACCATGCTGGTGCCGAGTTCATCGCGTTGCAGAGGAAATAATCCCATCAGTGCCCGGGACTTGTGACCCAGGTGTAGGTTTAATGGCGCGCTCTTTATAGTGATCACTAACACTCACCTTCATTGCCAGTATTCCCTCTCCTGCCTTGCCGAATCTTCCTTTATTATATATAATTTGGCTTTAGATGTCCTTTCTAATAAAGAATTTATGAAAGTTCCCTGAGAAAAGGTGAATTAAAAAGACTTCATCCATCCAATAGAATTACCGTGCGTGTACTGGGCTTACTCATAAGGATCTTCTGTTGCTTCTTCTTCTTGCTAACTTCACAATTGTACTTCCAGAGGATTCACAGATGCTTGTTTGGCCTTTAAAAAAGAATGCATACTCTTTACTGAGACTAAGGCTAGTCTCCTGAGACTAAAGTACGTATTTTTCTCCTTTTCATAACATACTTTGAATGTATTCGTTGAAATGTAGATGAAATCATTGAACTGTTTAAGCTATTTCTTTAAACATCTTCCTTGAATTGATTATCTCAGAGGTACCTATTGAAAAAAAATGTTTCTTAGCTCGTTCGCGTTGTTTACCCGGAAGCAATGAAACAGGCGCTTAGAATAACTTCTTTATAAGAAATAAACGAAAAGTTCGTTACTTCCAAATCCTGAACAGGTATTAGGGCACGCAGGGCACGATATAAGATGGCTCATTGTTTGAGTTGCACCGCACAAACAGCTCAGATTCATCTCATTTGTGAATCTCCACCTGGACATGTTCTCCCTAGACCTGCCAACCCTTAATTATGCATCATGTATATTGTGTTTACTTTTCCTTTTTGTAGCTTTGTTTTTTTTTAATTCTTAGTACATATTTTAGAATCGTCACCCGCTTTATAACCGTATAAGAGTTAAGTGGAAGCTAATTGGCTTATGTTTTAGTTTATGTTTAATTTACAATTAATGTAATATTGTGCTGTTCGTTTCCCAAAAATAAATAAAATAAAAATAAAATAGCATTCCTCAATAAATGGGCTTTCTAACACTGAAAGATTTTTTAAAATCGGACCAATAGATTAGCGTGAGATTAGCACTAGATTATCCGGAGATTAGCGCGTTCAAGCAAACAAACAAACTCTTCAGCTTTATATATTAACTTCAAGGTCGCTAAAATATTCCAAGGCTGCTCCGACTTAAGTACAAATTCTAGCCAATTCTGTGTGGAGATTTGGGGAGCACAAAGGGCACCCAAGGCAGTGATATGAAAGTAATTGTTCGCTCAAATGCTTCTTACTTTCGCAAATCTCTTTCTTAGAGCACGTTCAATTATTTTGCATAAATCCGCGGATTCATTAAAGCACTCGTGTATTAATTTATTCCCAAAATACCCATTCGATTGTAACAAGTATTTTTTCATATTGAAATATTCTTTAAGTCCTTATATTATAATGAAATAGATAATGGAATTTGGTTGCTTAATTAATTATAAATTCAATAATATATATAATTAAATATATTATTGAATTATATATTGATAAGTGAAGCGAAAATTTAAGGTACCATTTTACGAAAATTGCGCGGACGGAGTAGTATAAAATTTGACACAATTGTAGTTCATATAGAGGAAGGTGTGCGAATGCTAATATTGTTTTATAATATGCATTATAAATATATTAAATTAGTAAAATAAAATCGCACGCACGCCAGTGCCAAACGATTTACACACACATGTATCGGATGGCGTCAAAGTGTAATCGTGACAACCGTATGTTATTTTAATTGTCTAATTTTATTTTTCTAACTAATTATATATGTCGAAAGCAAAAAGGTTTGTGGACGAATTTCGACCAGCCGGCGATCTCTAGTTTATTTTGCAAATGTCTTTTGTATCATATAATTTATTTAAATGCGCAATTTAAATGAATTTATGAAAACTTCATTCAGCATAGTTACATAACAACAAAAAATTTTCATCACAGAAGACTTACTTAATACAAACAAAAATAAAACCTTAAAAAATAATACATAATTACGTAGTCGTAAATTAATTCTATAATGGATGAATACGCATCTTTAGTATGCGGTCACAAATGACCTCCGCTAAATGGAATGCTCCGCTAAATGGGATTTTTTGTAATAGTCTAACCTAAACGGTTCCAATATACTCTGAGGTAAATACAATAGAAAAAAATCAAAAAGGTCGGCAGATAATCCAGCCCTTTACTAATGACACCGTGGGCCCAATAATTAAATCACTTAATCAGACGTAATCTGATTCTGACGAAAATACAAAAACTTTTTTACCCGCAATATCGTCCATAGCAATCACATTTCGCTGATCGCGAAAGAAATATAAAAGAAAAACAGCAAAGAAATATACGCTGTTATAGCAGAAATTATCCCAAGACAGAAATAATAAACGAATCCTTTAATTCTTACGAGAAGATAGATTGATAAATGATAGTCCCGAATCGACACTAATGCCTTGAGGCTTACAATAAATAAAGAATTTCTCTGTCCTCTATAGAGCAATTGAATGGAAGGCGTACGTTTCACTATTAATAATAATATTAGTGTTGCGGACAGGTGATACGCAAAGAGGGACACAGCGATGTCTTTGATCGGGGACGTCGCCAGCCCAACTAAATGTGGCTGGCACTAGTGTACATAGTGAGCGAGATAGCTATCTCCCGCTAGAGTGAGACAGGGATAGTGCTATCTCACTCACGTAAACACAGATCGTTTACTCGTTTACGGCGTACACACACAGTGTCGGCCTCCGTTTAATACTTAAGGTCGTGCCTAATTGTGGGACGGCACGTTCATACGATGCTGATTGTATCCATAATTTTTTTCACATCTAATATCAATTGAGAAAAATGGTTAATTTCCTTACTTTTTTATGTAAATTGACTAGGCTTTCCTCCACTTGCCATCACCACATTTGGCCAGCAAATGAGTAGTTTCCTATTCATTGCCACTTGAGACCCGTAACACGGTCTTCTATATCCGTAACATTCGTCCGTCTTCGGTACTCTGTGTTGCGCACTCGGTCTTTTAAACTGGTACCTAGCATGATACGTTCCATTACTCGTTGTGCAACGTTGAATTTATGCACAGAGTTTTTGGTCAGCGTCCATGTTTCGGTATCATAAGTTATTCTGGACAAGACATATTGATTGAAGATATTTTGCATTGTTATGGACTCAAATACGTTTTTGAATGAATTTACTAATAAACTATTTGTTAAATTTTGCCACGATATTCAGGTTTCAATCGAAATTTAGTATTGGTAAATTATTAATTATTACATCTCATTAAACGAATGATAAACGAATTTAAATGTAACGTTTTAAGAAACTGCCTCAATGATGGCGCCGAAGTAGATATGAGGGGACCCATTTTTATACGCAATATTATTAAAAACAGTAAAAATGCATTTTCAAATGCAATATACGGACTGCTGTAAATATAGATATTTATTATTAAATAAACAGAATGAAGCCTGCGCCTTGGGGGCATGACAAACCAGCATCCGGGTCGTTAGGAGAACTCAGTTTGTTCTCATATAAAATACATTGCTTCTAGTTTACTTTCCTTGTTTTATACTAGCTGCTACACGCGACTACGTCTGCGTGGAATTCGATATTTTAGATACTTTTCTACCCGGAATATTCTTATGCGAATATAACAGGCGTTTGTTACTTATAACACAGACATTAAGTTGTCCACCTTAGGAACAGACGTCCGTGTGTCATATAGTGCTATGTATGTGTATATATATATATGCTAAAATGAAATTATACAACACTTAGTACTACATACTAGTAGTACTAGTGCTAAAGCTCGAAAACCGAGCGACGTACACAGATGAAATTACGCAGGATTGAAGTTTATCATTAGTAGAGGCTAAGAACGGATTTTTAAAAAGGACCAGATTAAGCCGGACAAAGATGCTGGAAACAGCTAGTATATATAAAAATAAAGTTTTTTTAAAAGCTTGCGTTAGGATCGACAATAGCCCAACGCAAGCTTTTGAAAAAATGAAATAGGAGGACTGGAGTTCGAAACGGGTTCTTATGGATGTCATTCCGCCCTTTGCACCAATGAGCTGTTGAGGTTGAAAAAGCTAGTATTCACGCAGAGGAATTAAAGTTGAAACCGGGTAGGTTAATTTATGTAAAGCGTCCCAAATTTACGTTCGTCTACTCTCGGATGGCCCGAAATCAATTTCTGTTGGATTTATTGGCGCCGTTAGACCGTCAGTGATCGATGGACGGATGGCTGCTAGAGTGAATGGATAGTTTTTAACCAACTGCTGAAAGAAGGAGGTAATTGATTTTTATTAAACGTTTTACACAAATTTTACTCCCGCGTAAATTGTTGTAATTCCAAATTCCCAACTTCACTGTAGATCATTACAATCATGTTAATTGTATAGCACAATAACGTATACAATAATATATTAAACAGTGATTTTTAAATTGCAATTTAGTTGTTTGTAACGCTCTACTGCAAAGCTGGGAATATCGATATGTTAGTTTTTTTGGGAGTAATTTCAAGGATGGGAAGATTTTGATCTTAAGTTTGTTTTTGTTAAGTACGTGCTTTATATATACAAGTTATCATATACTAATATACAAAGCTGATGAGTTTGTTTTTTTTTGTTTGTTTGCCTGATGGCAGTGATCTCAGAAACTACTGGTCCGATTTGGTAAATTCTTTCAAAGTTAGATAGCCCACTTATCGAGGAAGACTATAGTCTATATATTATTAGGCTAAAGTTTTTCATCTAATTTTACGCGGACGAAGTTGCAGGCACAGGCTAGTTACTAATAATTTACCGAATGTGGTTCATCGTGACTAACCTGTTTCGCAGTGGGCAGTAAACCTTCCGCTCCGGGAGTCGTGGGTTCGATTCCCATCTAGAGTTGGAGTGTGTTATTAATATGTATATGTGTATATATTCGTATTTAATTTTTTTTTGTGTATAACAGGCGTCTGTTACCTATAACACCGAGGATGACGTCAGATGGCAATCGGTCATCTTAACTCGCCCCACAGCCACATCCTCTACAATCTAAGCGGACCCTGTACTTGACTGGGATAACGCTAGGAAGAAAAATATTTAGAGTTCGGCGAAATAGTTGAAAAAATCATGAAATAAAAATCTCGGCGTCCGCATTTTTTATTCCGTCTTATTGAACGTTGAATGTTTAATCACATCTTTAGAAGTGTCCCAGACTTGAGGACAAACTCCGTTTATGAAGCGACGCATTATACATGGCAGTTGGTCTCGCTACTCCGCATCGCGCGACAATAGACGGCCCCGCTAGCGAATTTCACGCCTGTCGAAAACTTTATAACTAGCTAACTATATATTATCTACAATCTATACAAATATATAAAGCTGAAGAGTTTGTTTATTTATTTAAACGCGCTAATCTCAGGAAGTACAGATCCGATTTGAAAAATTCGTTCACTGTTTGTTAGGCCATTTATCGAGGAATGCTTTAGGCTATATATGATCACAATAAAATTGAATCTATTTATTTAAAACTAATTTTACGCGGACCAAGTCGCGAGCACAGCTAGTATATGAATATTGCACACTTTTTTAAACTATGAACCAGTAATACGATGTAACTTGTCGGGTATACGAAAATCCATTTCAGATTGATCATCGATTTTACTAACTTTTTTTAGCGTCACATATCTTTTATCACCATTAATTTATATGCATTCGGTCTCTGACGGTTGTTGTCGTGCTTGATAAATCTTATACTTTCATTATAAAAATAAATCTTATACATTTATATACAGTCATTCACAGTAAATATATATATATATTTTAATTAGTCTATACTCTCCCAATGCTGAGCAAAGGCCTCCCCCTTTTCTAACCACAAATAATAAATTAATAAATATTTACGACATAATAAACATTTTTATAAATAATCAACATTTTTTATTTATGGTTTGATAGAACTTTGTTTATGGTGTGTATTTAGGTTTGATGTCGATTTCCATCGAAAACAATAAGTCATAGTTATAAGACCTATAGTTAATGACGTAAATTTTTTTATACCCCTACTTTTGAATAGGTAGGAGTCACAGGTGAAGCTAGTAGACTATAAAAAAAACGTATACAGTGCGTAAAGTCTAAAAATGCAATTAAATTCAATCATTTAATTTCAAAGTGTGAATATAAATATTAATTACTACATCTGCATGTGTGTGCAGCGATTTGAAAACGATAACTAAAAAGCCTAAGATATTGACGCGTTTGCGTGTATTGCGTCTACACACTATTTTGAATGTAGAGGTGGATGAATACTTTGGAGGGACGTGCATTTTTAAACTGAACGCACTATACTAGAGGCAATATTTGTCAATTTGTGGTAAACACTCAAAATAGAACGACTATTTGACGTAAAATATAAGAACTCATCAATATATAAATTTATTTAGACGAATTTCATAGCCGTCGTCGGAAAAGCCGCCACTTTATCGTTGAAAACGCATATTGGATTTTTAAAAGCCCATTCGTTACACCCGCCACTTAAAATTTTATCCGCGGTGGCTTTTAATTGGTTTAATGTCGCTGAACTAAAGCCCGAATTTAAATGCAAGTCGGCTTCTGAGATGGACCGTGTTTTTTAAGTAGACCAAGAACATAATGTAAAAAAGCTGGCCAAGAGCGTATCAAGACACGCTTAGATATAAGGGTTCCGTATGTGATACGCTATAAACATATTTGTTAATTAACTTCTAAAGTTGTTGTCCGATTTCGTTCAGAATAATTTTCCTAATAAGTTTTTAGCATGTTCTTATCAACATGCAAAATTTCAAGTCGTTACATCTAATAGTTTGAATTATGGGTGGGTTTGAAAAGTGAGGGGACCATCTTACGGGCAGACAAACGGACGGACGGACGACGGACAGACAGAACGAAATTATAAGGGTTTCTTGTAGTACTACGGAACCCTAAACAGCAATAAAATAGTAGTGAGTAGTATTTTAGTTAGTTTTAATTTGTTGTGTAAGCTTGTTGTACACACAAAGTAAGTTTAAAGGTTTTATTTTTCATTTTGTATTGTAATTCTTTATTTTTAATTTCCGTGGCGTCACCCGAACCAAGGTTTCGGCTGAAAATCAGCTCTGTATGCTGAGCCGTTACCTTTTTTTGAAACACAAGAGAACGAAAAAAAGTAATAGGAGGCGTAGTGAGGTGGGGGGGGGGGGGGGGGGGGGGGGGGGGGGGGGGGCGGGGGAGCGGGAGGAGGGGGGGGGGGGGGTGGGGTTCGGTGTCGGAAAGTTGACATCACTTCACCCACATCTCCCCCCGCGACACCAGCGGTGCATCAAGCGCCGGGTGCTCCCACTGCACACCTGGTCGGTGTTGAAAGACGCCAAAGCATTTTACAGGTACAAAACATCCTTTCACGGTTCTGTTTACATTTAAAAAGCAAAGAACCCTTACTTCGCCTGTTTGCCTCACTTTACCAAAAACTCTATCTTTTTATACAATTCAACAAGCAAAACGACATAGCTCCTCTTTTAAGTACATTCCATTATCTATGACACGTTATATTATTAGTATTTAATACATCTCTACGTCAGTTCTGCGATGTTGACAAATTTAAACTCCTATCATATTATTTAGCGCTTAATAAATAGACATGCTTTATATTGAACACTATTTCACGCATCTACAACAAATATTAATTATTATTGAAGCATACGTGAAGATGTACAAGTGTTGGCCCCTTCTGACTGGCCCCTTGGCGCAGTGGCAGTGACTTTGTTTTCTACTCCGAGGGCTATGGGTTCGATTCCCGCCTTGAGCCTGGGTGTATTATTCATATATGTTTATACATTTCTAGAAAAAAATCTTTGTTTAAAACAGGCGCTCGTTACCTACATATATCACAGGCATTAAGTTGTCTACCTTAGGAGTATATGTCTGTGTGTCATTCCTTATTTATTTCTTGATGCTTTAAAGACTCTTCACAAGTCGTTGATATCAAAGCCGGACCCTCAATGTGCAAAGTGTAACGAACCTTCCTGTTCCTGTTTTATATATATACTCTTCTATTCTTCTTTAGGTTGCTTGGCTGGACGCGGATACCGGCCAGGAGAGAGTGCTATGGCGAGAAATAGATAAATTATCTAGAGTCATATTCCCTGCCCTATTCCTTCTCTTCGTCACATTATACTGGCCGGTTCTGTTACTGAAAACGAAGGCCTCATCATAACAAAATGTGATATGAAACAATGGGTATGTTCCGATATACACTGCTAGCACTGCTCAGTGCTCACGCTGGTGATAAAATCATTTTGTTGTACACTCCCAGTATACTGCCGCAGTGCCCCATGGACATGTATGACGTCATAAATTGTCGCCATTTTAGCACTGTCAGCACTGGCGCTTTCCAGCTTCAGTGCTCTCAGTACTTTGATCACGTGATCAATCAAAAACACAGCGGCTCTTGTTAAAAAAATTAACAGTTGAATATAACAGTATTATATTATTATAAAAATGCTGGGTGAAGATAAATTGTGAGTTTGTAAAATCCTGGTTTTGTGACATTAAAGTGAAAATGGAAAACATTGAATGGGATGTCAATATATTGGACCGCGTTCCGTTTTTGAATGTAACCAGTATAGCAAACGAAAAAGGAACACCTTTACAGTATACATAATTGACGTGAAAGCTTACAGTGCTCGCAGTATATCGGAACACATACAATTATAAAGATATATCTGGACTCTACTCATAGGACTATAAAAATACTTATTTACTTATATAGTTAATCTAAAATAATGACTGTAATTAAGTAGCATGTATATGTATATAGCATAGGACTAAAATTAGATAAGTTATTTTTTAGGCGTCAACTAAATAAGCACAAAGCATCATTGCGTTGAGTTGCGAGGAACGCAAAATAAAATAAGATTTATTGAAAACCGCCTTAAATATTCAATTTCAGCATTATGATTTGGTGCTTAAGTAAACATATCAAGACGAAATATCTATAATAGTATGTAAAGTTGAAGAGTTTGTTTGCATTAACGCGCTAATCTTAGAAACTGTTGGGTCGGTTTGAAAAAGTCTTTCAGGGTTAGATAGCCTATTCATCGAGGAAGGCTATCATCATGCTAAAATTGAATCTAATTTTTTTACCTAATTTTATGCTGATGATGTCGCGGGCACAGCTAGTAAAATTTTTGTTTTTTTAATTAGCCTATACTGTCCCACTGCTGGGCAAAGGCCTCCCCTTGCTAGTAAAATATATAACAATAATAAAACGGTAGTAACTAAAGTAATAATAAAATATTAATGCTTTATACATTGTGAAGTAGCTCGCAGATGGCAGAATTTTCTCCTACTTATCGTTATGTTTAGGACAATTCACACAATATCTTCAGAATTTATCGCCTATGTGTTATTCTTATGTATAAACTATACATAATTAACACAGCTTCGAATAAAGTTCTTCTTCTTCTTCTTCTTCTATATTATTGTACAGTTTCATTAAAATCCATTCAGTAGCTTTTCTGTGATATTGCGTCAAACATACATCCATGCGTACTAACTTTTGCGTTTGTAATATTAGCAGGATTCCTAAATTAACGTAAATGAAAATAAAAACTGGCAATATATACACATGTTTTTTACTCATATATATTGCCAATTCCAAGTTCAAAAACCTAAGGTCACTGCCCATGACACATAAATTACTGTACTTGACAAAGAGGCGATTGACTCAAGAGAAAGATACCAGCAACGCATACAAATAAGTGGACTTCACCGTACGTGAATAATCTATCCATCCATCATTTTGTCACCACAAACAATTCTCTGTGTTGAATTTTCCTTTCAAAACAATGTACGTTCTCTTAGAAAAATAGGGTTAGAGTTTTACCTTTAACCGCAATGGTCGGCAAATGTAGACCAAAAGAACAATTCACATTTGTAACATTTCTGATTTGTCCTCCATGCTCCTATTACCAATCCAGATGCATAGATGGAAGATTCTTGTTAGGCTGCGATCCAGGAATTAACTTTTCCTACCATTAGTTAGGCTGGACTCAATGTCCGTTGACTCAAAGAATTGGTGTTCATACATTTAAGCATTATAGGGTCCTATCTCGCTCATATTTGTGTTTGTTCGTAAACTAGTATTCTTTTAAAGGAAGCTACAGGTTTTTAGGGTTCTGTAGACCTACAAGGAATACTTATAGGTTCGGTATGTCCAACCGTTCGTCTTTCCGTCTGTCCGCCCGCAAAGTGGACCCCCAGTATTTCCAAATTAATGCTGTAATCTCCCCTATAACACGGTACATTTGTTCCGTACAAATGTACGGAAAACACAGAAAACACGTTGTAGGAGTATTCTCGTACAACGCACTTTCTACGACCCCCAATGCACATAATATATTATAGAATACTATTAATAGGTTAGGTAGGCTGAGGAAGAGGGGGCGCGACGACTTGGACGCCTTTGCGAGAATGTAGTGGATTGGTTTAGCTCTAGATAGAGGAGAGTGGTCTAAGAGTGGGGAGGCCTTTACCCAGCAGTGGGACATTATGGGCTAATAAAAAACAAAAAAAAAATACGTTAAAGGAGTAACTGTAATCCCCTTGATTACAGTATATGTATAGACTTGAGGAAGTCGTAGCTTAATCAGTGGCCGGCATTTGAGTAGATCGCTAGGTTATGTAGTTCATGCCGCGACCAGGTGATAGATGAGTGACCCATTCTAACACTGATTTTCCAACCTACCTCCACATTGTTTCAGAAGGCACCTAAAGCAATGGATCCCGATTAATGTCTCCGAGTGTTATTAGTTATGAGATTGTAGAGTGTTAATTCGCCCCACAGAAACGTCCTCATTAATCTAAGCGGACCCTGGTACTAGACCGGAATAACGCAAGGAGGAAGAAGACATATTGAGACCTGAAAATTTCCATATTGATAGGGTATGCTAAAAACTCATTACGGAAAATATTTTGAGCAATATCGGATAACAACTTTTGAAGTTATTTAACAAATACCTTTTTTATGAATCAGATACGGAACCTTTCTATATAAGCGTGTCTTGATTCGCTCTTTGGTCACTTTTATTTAACTGAATCTATACTATATAAAGCTGAAGAGTTTGTTTGTTTGAACGCGCTAATCTCCGGAACTACTGGTCCGATTTAAAAAAATCTTAAAACGTTTGATAGCCCATTTATCGAGGAAGGCTATAAGCTATAGCGGAGCACCAATGAAGAATGTTTCAAAATCGGCGGTTTTTCTTTCTTTTGAGAGCTACCGCTGTGTGCGCTGCGTAAACGGTTAATGTTTCGCAAAAATCATGTATGACGGAATTGTTCCCCTTTAAAGGTACTAAATAAAAGTTCGCGACAACATATGTCTATCTTTTAAGGTTGGCTCTCTATAACTTTATTTATGCTAAACAATTTGTTTCAATAATAATGCATTATTTGCGAAGGTGTTTTTATAAACATGATATTGATCCTTCGAAACCGCGTGGTTCCCGCCCTGTCTGAGTAAAGGCTAAAGTATAAGCTTGTGTCAGGAGTGGGTGCGACATTACAACCCCGGAGCAGAAGGCAGGGTCACTGCCCACTGCGTCAACGGGTCAGCCAACGCCAATTATAAGTTTCAAAATTAAAACATTTTAATAATTGTAGGTATTAAATATTTGAAACGCCACTCTATCTGAAATATTATTATTATATAAAGAAAAAAAAAATCCTGAACGTTTTTAGGCCCACAAAATTTCGTGTTATGGCTCGAAATTTTACGTCCACTTCAATGGTCATAAATTTATTATTATTTTTGTATTTTAATTCATAGTAAAGACATACTGATTACGTTACAATTCTTCACGCCCTTAAACCCAATTGTCAATGCCAAACAAATCTATTTTAATCCGTTGCTCTATCTATCCCCAATCGTTCGATTTTCTAGGAATTACTTGCCTCGCACAAACAACATCTATGTTGATATTAACATCAACAAATCAGGGCTGACATCAAGACATCAATCAATCAAAACATCAAGAAATAAGTAGGCTCTTCTAAAAGAGTTTACTAATTTCTCAAAGGTCAGCAACACCTTTGTAAGCCCCTTCAAAATAAACGTCGATAGTCAGGTGAACTACTACCTCGTTTGCATATAAAAAGACAGACTTAGTCTGGTTTCTAAGAGTGATGGTGAGTGAGAGAGTGAAAGAGATTTCTAGTGAGTGTGTGTGCGAGAGAGAAATAGATTTTTAGTGCGTGTACGTGTGTGAGAGAGATGCGTTTGTAATGAGGTATCCTCTAAGCCAGGGTTCGGCAACCTGCGGCTCGCACGCCACATGCTCCTCTTTGGATGTGAAGTTGGGCTCCAAATGCAAATATAATAAGCGATTGTCTAACAATACCATACATATATTATGTAATTTGCTGTGAAAAAGAAAACAGAATTATGTACATATTTTTATAATTAAATAGATTAGCTTTTTATAAAAAAAAATTTATTGTGAACATTATTGATAGTTGACAAAAAAATATTTTGTGGCTCTTTAAAAATTTAGAAATTCTGTAAGTTATTATTTTTGATCTTTCATACTCAAAAGGTTGCCGGCCCCTGCTCTAACCGGTTTGTATCTTTAGGCCACAATTTTCATTATCTTGACGCGACTTGATGTATGCGCAATTACGCAGGACGTTGATAATGCGTTCATTCATTACGTATTACATTTAACCGCGGTAATTGTTACTACTATTTATAAACATTAAACGAAGGATTCACTGTAGTGAGTCATTATTATAGACTGTCTTCAGACAATATCACGTAAGAAAAATACATTTTTTCCTTATAGTTCATATATCGGCAGCTATATAAACAATTGCACGCCAATACTGGATGTAAAAGACATTGTAACGCAAACTTTGTGATAAGGCTAAATTTAATGTCCTAAATAAAATCACAAAGATCATTCATTTCGGAAATTAGAGGTTACAGATATTTTCATCCTCGTCCCTTTCTTGAGCGCGCAATGTATCGTGAACATTGGAAACCAATCGTCAACAAAATGTTGACGCACAAAACAATTCAACGATCCGCGCCGTGCTACCCCTGTCACGTACTTTTAAGTTGTATTTACATTGCGATTTGATGTAAAAATATTGAAGAAATTTGTTTCTGACTTAAAAACGCATTGGAGTAATATTGATATTATACAGTATTCAGTTAGAGAAATGGTAAAAAAATAATTGTACATTTCAAGAAAAAGTCGGCGAAAAAAATTCACCGCTGGGGTTTCGTGGTTTTCGAGATATTCATAATAAATGACTTTAACAATAGTGAAATTGTAGCGTCAGTTTGTGAGACCGTGTATTTTATTCGTTTTTTTTTTGTATAATATAAATGCCAAAAAAATAAAGCAATGTATTTCAATTCGTCAAATGAACTTAAAGTTACATCTTAAACTCTATCCCCGTACTTCAAAATAGGCTATATAGTCATCGAAACCAGTATTTCGCAAGCACAGCGGCGAGGTGAAAGGCTTTCTAATGGGAGAGAGGGATTAAGAGATGAAACTATCACGTTGTCCTACTTCGGTATTGTGGATAATGCTGAATTCTTTGTACATATTCTAGTATTTTTAGTATTATCTCTATATATAATTCATCCGCGAAACCGTTGGATTAGACTAGGGTGATTGCTAGCAGGCTGGGCTGATATGTTGGTCCTTGATGTGCCATTTCAAACGGAGTAATGCAGCAATCGCGCATATAAGTAGCTAATTAACTAGTAGCATAAGTTTTAGAGTAAGACTAACATAGAAAATAAGTTATTTATGTAATTACGAACAAAATTTGTATGAGCCATTTGTTGCTACGATAATAAATAAATTATTATTATTTGATTATTTAGCATCATACCACAAACAGATATTTAATTTAATTACGGAACCTGGTATTGGCTTAACATCACATCAAATGCCAAATTCCAGACAATAAGATAAGCTACTTTGTTTATGGCATAAAAATTAAGGTAACGCACAAAAAATTAAATCTTATAAAAGGGGAATAATCCGAAATAGCCCATTAGAGTATGAACGATCGATCTCCGTCTAGTTAGGGTTGTTCGGTTGTAGGCTACTCTATAAATAACCTCCTAACAATTAATTATTTCGGGCAATTTCTAAGCGATGCCAATTACATTGTTCTTTCGGGTATTGTCGTTTGAGATAAATAGATTTAGGAGAGGAGTGGGTGGCGGTTGACGGATCGTTGTACTAATACCTATAATTATATAAATGTATACCTGAGAGGGTCCGTAAATAAAGAATTCTATTTATATTTAACGTTCGGAGCGTTCTTTGAAAAGGGCTATCTTAATTGAATCTGCTACGAAGTTAGTAGACGTGACTGTTTGTCTAGGGCCACGGCTACCAGTCGCCCGCAAACGCTCTTTAGCCACAGCGATGTTTGTTTTGGTTAAAACTGGAATAATAAACATTGTCATACATAATGCTGCTGTTGATCTTTGTCATACCGACAACGTTCCGTGAGTTTTGTAGCTCTTGGAAACTCTAACTTTTTAATAATATTTACCTGCTATATTTTGGAAACAGTTCATTATTAAGGTAAAAAGTCTCTTAAGCATATAAATGCCGATTGATCTTTTGACCCTCTATGCATGTACACGTAGAAAGCACACAGACGCCATGTTATAACACAGACACAGTTACACGTAAGTTAATTAAAACGCCTACAAAGGAGATCTCTTCCGTTCATTTCACGTCGTCCTATAATTGCTGCGTGAAAAGTTATAAAAGCTTCGTTTTGCCGACGGATGGATCTTGAATTAATAATATCTCTCGAAGAACTGTGATCAGACGAGGTAACAAGTAATTTGTTAAAATATTTGCTTTCGATACACGAAGTAACACGGTTAGCCGAGATGTTTCGCATTACATATAACGAGGTGTAGTGTGTAAATGGAAGTTACCATAAATACGTCCTTTGTCAAATAAAAAATGCATAAGCATTTTAAGTCAGTAAGGCGAAATAGTGCTCGTTATACGGACAAAAATAATGACTTTATTTTAACAAATTAAACTTTATTTTGGATCAACCAAATTTCGATCTATCCGAAATTTAGCTAAACCTTGATTAAGGACAAATAAATGTCGTAATGTAGGCCACGTAGTCAGAATGTACAATGACAGGGTGAGGTGCGAAGTTGTGTCGGCACGTGGTGGCGGCTCTAACAGCTCGCTCATTACACACTCAGTCACATACTAACACGGATAAATACTATGTTACATACGATAACATAGATAGATAGAATAAACTTTATTGCACACAAGAACACATAGAAAATGATAATTAATAACATAAGAAAAAAAGAAAAAGCACTCTAGTACAAATAGGCGGTCCTATCGCTACTGGGTATGGAAATAATCATAAGAGACTGTAGGCGGTGTACAATAACAATAAATAAATACAAATATAATAACAATAAATATATAATTAAACATATTTAATATGCGATATAGAATACATATATTCATATATAAAGTCGTCGTAATCAATTCCATATTGACAGGTAATGCTCTTTTACCAGTTTTTTAAAACTAGTAAAAGAGCAATTTGAATTTCAAGAGGCAAAGCGTTCCATAGGTGTATAGATTTTATTGTAAAAGAGTTATAATAGAATTTAGATTTACTCACAGGAAGAACTAGAATTAAATTATTAATTAAACGCGTAGAATTACTATAAACCACAGAATAAATGAATATAATATGTTTCATGAGCTTTATTTTGAGTTGTTAGACTTCCACACCTGTCTTTCTTGTCTCATTAAACCTGTATCCTGACGAGCCTTTTACATATTTTTATCTCTAGTTTTCTTTAACTCAGTGAAATGTCAAAGTCTTTGCTATTAAAATTGCCAGGGTTACGCAATCCTGTTATTTTTTCTTTTATTGCCGTTATGTTGTATCGCATTGAATCAATGATAAAAAAAAATGATCGAAATCGTGTCAAGACAAGCTTACATAGAAGGGTTCCGTATCTAAAACGCTGTAAATGTACCTATTGGTTAGATAGCTTCAAAAGCTAGTTTCCGATTTCATACAAAATAATTTTCCTAATGAGTTTTTAGTATTTCCTATCCACAAGGAAAATGTCAAGTCTTTACATATATTGTTTTGAAATTCCTATAGTTTTGAAAAACCTTGCGAGCTGACAGACGGTCGGACGGACAGACCGAATCTAGGGCTTCTTGTAGGACTACGGAGACCTAAAACGAATTTGAATTCATAAAATGTATATCTGTTGGATGGATTATACCCTAATACACATGCACACACGCATGTATATACATAATATTATGTCCACTCATTAAATTCAGCAAATATCATTTGCAATACTTGAATAAATATTTCAAAGCTCCTTACTAATCATAGAAAACCGAGCAAAAAAACAAAAGAAAATATATCTCATTAAGATAATAGCAGTGCCAAATAAACGACGGAACATCAATTACAGCCCATCGCCAATACACACGACACCGAAAAAGAGCTATTCTACGGCCTCTTTAAGTTAAGATGTGAGAGAAATGTGCCGAAATTGCGAAATTGTATTTGGGGGTTGCGGCGGGCGTATCTTATTACCTCCGAGTCTGAAGGTTAAACTCAAATATACGTTTTATTTAACGACATGTTTAGTTGTGGATAAATAGACGTTTACGTCGCTTTTGTATTTTTCCCAATGGTGATAAATACTTTATATTTTTGTTTAAAGAAATAAAGTAGGGTTTGGGTTTGCGTTTGAATTGGTTTAGAGATTGGACGTAGGTTTTTGGACTCCTGACAATGAACATTTAAATTTATATTTGTATTTTAATATGTGTTTTGGGTATGAGGTTTCGATGGATAGTTTAGATTTGGGTATGGTTAATATAATTCTGTAATTTTCAGCCCGTGTAAGTTGGTGTACGGACTACAATTATCAATATTATGCATAAATCTTCAAATAGTCCAACTTAAAAGATAGGATAATTTTTATCCTATCGGTACTGGTACTCGGGCCGGCGTTTTCGAGCACCAGTACCTGTTTTTCGCATAAGATCAGCATGAAGTGGCGGCAATGCTGTCATGTCAAGTGATGGTATTGTTGTCACGTTTCGTTCTGTTTGTGAGACTTCCCGGTGGCCTAAACTCGTCATTAAGGCCGGCAGCATCAGCTTGCTTCTTGATCGTACAGACGTCCATGAGCGTCAGTAGGCACTTAGCTGCCTGCTCGTTTGCCTCTTGTAACATAAAAAAAAATAATAACCTGTATTCAATAATGAAGGAACTCAACGTGCGGAGAGGACAGTGTCTGTCGGCTCCGTTAGTATATATCTAGAATAATATAAAAATACCATTGAACCCATCTACGCGTTAGACTTTTGTAACAAGTGAGATTCAGAATAATTCTTCATGCGTCAAGTTCACGGTCAGCTGCCCATTAAGGGAAAGAAAAAGGTTGAAAAGGACATTTTTTCTCTTGACGTTGATATGTCCATAATGATATTACAATATTCCTATTCGGATAATGTTTGGGGATGCTTTGTTAGCGTTTTATTATTTTTTCTTACTAATATTATAAACAGCAAAAATCGTAATGTTTTCAACATGCTGAATAAATAAAAATGAATTTACGCGCATAACTTTCAAACGACTGCACCAAATTGGATATTTTTTCTTGTTGTGTTCACTATTCTCAGGACAAGGTTTGTATAACTTAAATTATTTTGTCTGTATGTTCGTTACGGATAATTTTCGGGACGTGCGAATACATTTTGACGCGACTTTTACAAGTTTTACAAGAAATAACCCAGACTTCATTATTTTTATCAAAAAAAAAAAAATTACAACCACCAAATTATAGCAAAATCACTGAATTGACGGGAGCAAAGTCACGGGCAATCAGCTAGATTAAAATAAATACAATTAAAAATTAAATAAAGTGCATTTTAATTTGTCAGGTCGTCGTCCACCAGTACGAGGACGCCATTCTAAAACCTTTGTTCCCCATCGGCTGTCCGTCCTTCGGGCTATGTGACCTGCCCATTGCCACTTCCACTTGCAAATCCAATTGATTAGGAACATATAAAGAACTTTATTTTTCTTTGTTATACAGATATTGTAAGAATGCAGTACTTTAAGCCTAATACAATTTTCTTATTCTTATATAACATAAGCCCTCATTAGCAAGAAAGTTTTTTTACCGCGCGTTAAAAAAGCATTCAAATTCAACATAATGTGTTCAAATAGACTTATTTAAATTTACTTCAACAAGATCAAAATCATCAAAGAAATTTCATAATTTCATTACTTAGTTTAGAAGAAACATAAATCAGGCGTTAGATAGTCCTAAGACTTAATTTGCGCGCTTTTTTACCGCGTGTTACGCTCATATTGCATCTGATATGCGATAAAGGTTAAATAACTTCAAAAGTTTTAGTCCGATTTCGCTCTAAATTATTTCCCTTATGAGTTTTTAGTATGTCCTATCAATATGGAGAATTTCAAGTCTATACGTCTAATAGTTTGGAAATCGTAGGATGAGGGGGGCACCTTGCGAGCGGATAAACGGTCAACGAACAGAGTGCATCTATAAGGGTTTCTTGTTGAAATACGGAACCTTAAAAAGGGTATACATCGATCCTTAATAGGAATGAGTTAGGAAATTGAATTAGGGTTGTAAGCAACTTTCCTTTTGGGTGTCTAATGAGGCGATGTGATCCCATTATTCCCACTAAGTAACCGACAGGAACCTTTGACAGTTGATAAATTAAGTCAAGACTTTGTTTTAGAGCATATTAACAGCTTGCAACTTAATTTCAACTTATAAGCGACTCATGTTAAGTAATAAAGTTATCCCTTACAACTGAAGATGTCTAATTCCTTAATGTAAAAGTCAGTCTAACTTTTGTCATTAGCTTCTGAGGGACATATGTGTTCCTTTAATTTCGGATCTCTACTTTGACTTGTTTGAGTTAATAAACTTTAATTATTTCTCCCACCAATGGCCGCTGAAGACCAGGCAGGCCGAGGAAGAGGTGGCGCGACGACTTGGACGCTTTTGCGAGAATGGAGTGGATTGCGGTAACTCTGGATAGAGGAGGATGGTCTAAGAGAGAGGAGGCCTTTGCCTAATAGTGGGACATTACCGGCAAATTAAAAAAAATATATTTCTTTATATTTATATCCAATAACCGATGAAAAATGAAGGGTCTTCGATGGTATCCCTCTACAGGCAGACGAAAGGCTAGAAGATCTCTCACTCGATGGACGAACGACATAGACCTCACTCTGCGCAGCCACTAGTATGCTAGGTGGACTTTACGCTTTAACGAGAAAATAGTCAACACTTCAAGAAGTAGTAGAAGAGCGAACTCCATAGAAGTGACCTTCTATTGTTGCCACTGTAAGCGGACGTCGATAATAACCTATAATGAGGTCAACTGCTTCCCAATTGTCCCTTGTCATATTAAAAAAAAATATGATAATCGGTTTTTCAGCTTTTTGTGTTTGCACGAACATTATTCTTGTTTACCTGGATTATGGATACTTGGTTATCGATTCTGCAATGCCACTTCGAGTAAGATCACAAGTGGGGACTATTAAACATTAGCGAATTTACTTCTAGATCTTTTAGATTACTGTAGTTTATCATGCATGTCATGGATTTCCGCGACGTAACGCTTGATCCTATCAATTATTCTAGATTTTTGTTGTGTTGCATTATCTTTGTTGTTATATTTTGTTTTTCATAACAATAATAATACAATAAGAGAGGAAATCCTTGCCTTATCAGAGGTCGGCATTTGAGTCGATTACTAGGTTGTGTAGCTCTTGCTACGACTGGGTGATAGATGGCCAATCTAGCACTGGTTTATATTTTATATCCGACGTCCTCCGTGCTCCGGAAGGCACGTAAAACAGTGGTACCCGATTAATGCCACTTTCTGATATTAGTAAAGTAGTAAGGTTGTAGAGATCGTGGGGTATTTGTTAATTAATATAAGGAACTACGGAACAGAACTACGCTTTAACACCATCTTACAGTAAACTGTATACATGTGTGTGTAAAACGTTTGGCATTAGTGTGCGTGAGGTATCATTTTAATAATTTACTGTACTAATAATGCAGGTGAGTGTTAGTGATCACTATAAAGAGCGCGCTCCTAAACCTACACCTGGGTAACAAGTCCCGGGCACTGCTATGGTTCCTTCCTCTGCAGCGCGATGGACCCGGTACCCACACGGTGAATCCATGGAATGCTAAGAAATTCGTCTCTCTCTGTACATACATTGAGTAAATGCCCATTGGTAGTACATATATTTGGAGCTAAATTTTTAACTTGGTGCCATATGACCTTTTAAATTAATATTGCTTACGAACACTACACGTATTGGTATACATGTATTTATTGATATTATATATTTATTTGTATCAATGTTGTTGATTTTTTTAATGAGAATTATATTGAAAAGGTCATGTGGCACCAAATTAAAAATTTAGCTCCACAAAAATGTTGTGACACCGGGCATTTACTTTCGTTTTTAACATTTTGTACATAAATAATTTATTGTTGTGCCGTGTTACTTCAATCTATATGACACGATACAGTTTGACCTCAGTGACTGTTCAGATTGAAAACAAATATTAGCTGGTATTTAAAATGAAAGGCAAAAAAGAGCATAATGACATAGGTTACAGATATCCAAAGTTCCCGCCGAAAGCATTTCAACCCCAGAAGAAAGACTTCTATCGTAATAGTGGTTGAAATATTTTGCGCGGACCCGGCAGACGTTGTCTTACCCAAATTTGCGTTCATCTGCTATTAGCCAATTACCTAATATTCTTTATGTAGTTTCCATAAAACCAAAAAGTGGCCCTATGTTTTATGGAATAATAATTTCCAATAGCAAGTCAGTCCAAAGATTATTTGACGTACTCTGAAAAACCTACCAATTTAGATTTTTTTTTTATATTTTTACTTAGTCTTTTGACTTTTTGTTTCTTTCTTTACTTTTTACCCTTCCCTGAAATAAGGGGAATAAAACAAAACCAACAGAATTTAAAACGGTTCAGCGGCTTTCATGTGTAGCGAGGCTAAAGAACAACTTACATATTGATAGAAGATAGATAAAACGAAAATGTCCACTTAAGATTTTTAAAGAAGTCCATTTTCCCAGTGTTTTTATATGTGATAGATTTATACTGACCCTGTCTTCATAGCATTCATCATCCGGAGATTATGTAATAATTTAAAATTGAAAATTTAATTGATATGCAATTAAATTTGGCTTAAAATTAAATTGCGGGCAACTAACTTCCGAATCAATCGACAATGTTCACTACAAAACCAGTTGTAAGCGTGACCGTGAAGGCGTGACCAGTATTGTTATGCGTCATGCCTTACATAATAACTCAAAAGATGAAAAATTAAAAAGTATCACGGAGGTATCACTCTCAGTGTCAGTTTAGACCTTGACTGTGGCTGCTATGATGTCATATTATTACCTTTTTAAATGTAAACAAAAGTAATAAAAATTTTATTATGACCCATTAAAATTACAAGCGACTACAGTGTCAAGTTTGAAATTATTTTTCATGCACCTTACGATAATGTTTTACATTATTGTAAATAAATAATAATAAATACATTGGGCTACAGACACACGGTCGTCTGTTCCCGAGATAGGTAACTTAATACCTGTTTCAAAGGTATCAGCCGACTGATACTCAAGTATATATACATAAATGAATCGATATTTGTATACATACCATATCCAGAATCCACAATCCCCGGAGCGGAAGGCAACTGCGCCAATGGGAGATCAAAACTACGCTTTTTAAATAGGTTAAATGATTAAAAATCACATAAAAGATATTTTCTTTCATTTCATTTTCTTGTATATGATCTCGTTCCTCGTAATAATCAGAGTTATTTTTCGAAATAAACTTTCTTATACAGACAACACAGTCTGGATAACTAATTGTTTCCTGTAGATAATAACGTCCGAACGGAAAAATACGTTCCATATTTCTTATTAGTCACTAATTAGAGGGTGATATATTTAAGAGGAAAATGTATTTTATACGGAGCTTAATTAGAAATTGATTAAATAACGCGTAAAATGTCTGTAATGTACAGTATATATAGTATGGTGCTACTTTCTATTATTATCAAAATCATTGCATATTTATCCTACTTAAGAATTCGAATCGAATCGAAGCATTCTTTACCAAACTTCGCTTGGTTCTTTTTTGTCGGCCTTCAAAATATAATCCCAAAGATACAATAACATAATTATATTGAAGTATAAAATTATGACTTTGAATATTTATTTTACAAATATTGATAATTTTTAACGAGAACTTATGTAAATAAATTAATAGAATGCATGTCTCTAAAACATGTACCTGATTCGTCATTATTATATAGAGACGTTTCATAAACTAGTAACTATAATAACAGTTGTGTTTTTTTTTTCTATTATATTCTAAGTCAATTTTAGTTTCAAATCTAAAGTTAAGAAATAAACGAACCCTCTGTGACATGTAGACAGGAAGGAAGTTAGATAAAAATCGTTATCCTTCATTAATTAAAGGAATTCATTTGCACAAATAAATCAGGAAAGTTAATTCTGGGTGAACTTACTCTCTATTTATTATTATTGATAACTAGCGATCTTGCCTTTACTTCGCAAAAGTGCAAAGTAGATATGCATGTTTTAAACATATAAATTATTTACATTATGATGTAGATTTACATTAAAATCCATCGCGTAGTTTTATAGATCAAAACGTACAAAAACAGAAAGGGACTTTGTTTTTTATTCTATATAAATATAAAGATATTGAATAAAGTTAATATACGTTCTATAGAATAACTTCTTCTTTGTATTGTATTACGTTATGAAAATAAAACAATACCAATACAATGCAATATCTGAAGCTGCATAGTATTCAATTTGCGTTCATATACCTTTATGAAAATAGTATAAATAATAAAATGTAGGTATATTATTTGTTTATAATAAATGCTAATTAAATTCGTAACGCAATTATAGAACATTTGTGTTAGTACGTTGAATATTAATGCTGTTAAACAGTTAATTAAACATGCATACTATTTTGTATTTAGATTCGACCGACCGATTATGCTATAAATTTATCAAGCAATTTAAAAAATCTTCTCAAATTTAAACCAAAAAAATGAAACGAATTTTAAATGGTTGTTATTTGAATAAGACATAATATTTACTCAAAATGTTAAAGATATTCTAA
>JANCMC010043217.1:18758665-18805276 GCA_024363005.1 Charaxes varanes | reverse complement strand
TAACTTAGACATTACGATCCATACTAATTTCCGAGAGCACATTTAATGTAATCTTCAGTCTTGCACCCACTCTATGTTTGCGTATACAATAACCTTAAATATTATTAAAGATATTTGTGAGAGGCCCTCGAAAATTGGTCTGGTTAGTTATCGTTAGGAATCGTTGCTGTCAACAATAATTCAAGCCTACGCGAGCAAATCCGCGAGTCAATTACATATTTATGTGCAAAGAATTTGGCCCTTATTCGACTTCCATCTTGATTGTCCTTAAAGTATAAGGACTGACGATTTAAAATTATCTCAGTTTCATTTAGTCTTCAAATTATTCGTTTCATTGCACGGAGGTCAAGCATGACAACTTGCATGAATATTGCTGTTTTAATTAACGATTTTTGTGATATCAATGTCCCAGGAAAAGAGACCAAGGCGAGGCGTTGAAATGAAAATTATAACTTTCTCATGGAAACCAGTAAATCAAGAAAGTCTATTACCTAGTTTGATAACAAATATCCTAATAGCCGCTACACACGTATAGATAAATCGTTGCGAAAAACAGTGCAGTTAAATCGAACACCGTAAATTGGAAATGATTCTTGATTGTTAACGAAGTTTCAAAATGAAAACAATACGATGGTTCCAATAAACCCATACGCTAGTACAATGTAACGACAAATATATAATACCAGTTTTTGTCGATATATCTACTCATAATGATTCGACATATAGTTAAAAATAACCTATTTATCGATATATATTTATTAATCTCCTAGAATAGTGGCGTAGAAAAACTTGAATATATTAATTAGTTTGAGTGCCGAATGTCTTAAGACAATACAATGGATTATCACTCATCACATGATGTCAATACAGCATTGTTTAGTAGATAGTCTTAGAAATTGATTTCATCGATCATCTGTAATGGGTATTATGTAAATGCACCAGTAGGATTTACGCTGTCATGTAATATGCTAACGTAATGGATACAGTGAGATTGTTTGATAGTTAATGTAGGGAACTCTCACTTGTGTACTGAGAATCAACAGTAATCTATGTCATTTAATAGTGTGCTCTATATAGTTCCTATCTATGTAGTTAAATAAAGTTAAGTATTAGTTTAAAGAGGCGTGTAGGCGACTAACAGCGACTTCATCTTCTTTTCAAGTCTGCAGCAATTAAAATGGTATGGCCCCAAAACTCGCCCACACGGACGCAATCGTCCATAGTCCGTATCAGTGGGACTGTCGCGAAAATTTCTCGACAATTTAGTATATTTTACGTTCGATAATGAAACATCAAACGAAGATTCGTATTACTGTTATGCTCGATTTACCTCGCCGGAACACCGAGGATTACATTTATTTATTACAGTTCTAATTTCTTTCGTGATAGCAATATTTAGCAAGTGCTAGACCCTCTAGCTAGCATGTCAGTTGTCATTTCGTTTCGAACTGCAATTAACTGCAATCAAATTTTAATCAGTACAAGTTCATGAGATACAGATTATGATGGATGTATTACAAATAATTATATTTATAGTACAAGGTAGCGACATAAAAACATTAAAGTTAATATATTTTTTATTCTAATAGGTATTCTATAGCGTTGAACATTCTCTCCTCGGTGTTATATAACATTATTTTCTATCAAGGTAGACTTAAAATATCCACGGTTTCTATGGGCCTTTGTCTGAGTGTGAAATGCTTAGGCATTTCTCAAAATATTCTTAATTTTATTTTAAAAGAAAAAAAAAGTATGTCAGGGAATAATAAACGTTAAAACCTTTATGATCATAATTATTGTCCAATATGACCCGGAATCGCATGTACACGATTTATGTAGATTACGAATTGTCGCAGCAGTTCTTGAGGCTGAAGGTGCTGGTATTGAATAAAATTATACAAAATATGTAATTTATCCTCATTGTATTTTTAGTAATAATTCCAATCACGTTTTTTTTATAATTGTTTATTTCATAGGCGGTATAGCGTAGAGGTAAGGTACAAAAATTACGATTACTACTACGATTTGTTTACAAAAAGTTCCTATTTATGAGTTACCAGCATATCTGGCCACGTGTTGCTGTCGCTGGATTACTTAGGAAAAATTTAAAAGATAAAATTTTAAAAAGGGACATTAATATAAAGCAAAATAAAAACTGTCCTATCTTTTAAGTTGGTCCAATTTACACATAAGTGCCAACTTTGATGTTCATATCAGTTGACTTGATAAGAAATTCACTGGGGACATACATAGTAACACTGGATTTTTATATATTAGGATTACCTAAAGGCTGTCATTTGAAAAAGCTAAAAGTATCTGAATAGTTTGGTCATATTTTTGGGATGGGAACCCTGAAATTTAAATAATTTATTCATAAGCATATGCGTCGTCAAAATTAGATCCCACCAAAAACATATTTACGTAAAATGTTGCCACGACGAGACAATATACCCCAGTCGTGTAATTTCAGAAACAGGGAATGCCATTCTGACAGGACTTTCACTGGCAGTAGCTAATGTCACAAGAAATAACATAGGCTACTTTACACTTAAAAAGTAATTAGGGTTCACCACGAAATAATACAAAACCCTCAAAATTTAACGATGTAACTGAATTCTTTCTTCGTCTTTTATTTCTTTGTGGGGAAGTCTAATTATCTAATTATTTCTCTAAAAGTAAAGTAGCCTATGTTATACTCTGTAACATTAGCAATTGCCAGTTTTTAACGTTTCAAATAAAATATATATAGATATAGATTAATCCTTATATCTCAGAAACGGTGGCTCATAGGAAAAAAATATATTGATAATTATATCTGATACCATTCTTATCTGAACGACATTCTGATAAAACTTACCGTATAGCTGAAAATCACGAAAAACTGATTTTTATGACCGTTCACCTTAAATATCTTTAGCCTGCAATAAAGGTGACCATCGTCACTTTTGAGACAACATGTCAGACTAAAATAAAGGTCTATACAAAAATTCTGTTAGTTGGGTCCGACTCTTCGGTGAAATGCTTAGATGACTGGGCGAATAAATCTCTTACACGTCCTTACTTTACTTGTCGTAACTTCACTGACTCTACGCCTTAGTCAAAATAGGAAGCTTGGTCAAATTTATTTACTGTTCATTACCTTTCAGTTTTAAATAGTTCTTCTAGTAAAAAGCAGCCATGGGATTTAGTGAAAATCGTTTGTTTATGGCAAGAAGTAGTTATACCAATTTGTAGACCTCTAGAAACAATTTTTTTTTGAATTTCTCATATAAACATCCATCCCCTAGTTTGGGCGGAAAAAATCAACTTTCTAAACAATCTAAAAATATAGCCATTTATTTTGCATTTCCCATCATTTATACAGTTAGGCTTTTTACAACCCTTGTAAAAGTAATTTTTAGCATATATATTTTATAAATTTAAATAATTGTGATATTCTCAGGACCTAGCACGAACATTCTCGTAAGTTTTATTTACTTTTACGTTCGAAACGAAACGTCAAATGTAGGTTCGTGCTTTAATTTTAGACGACTTACATGGCCTTATCGACGAGTAGTCGATACGTGCGACTTCTGCTTTCATTCGTGCCAGCAAAACTTAGCAACTAAGTTATGTAAAACGGTAACATTAGTGTTTGATTTGACGTTCGGTTTCGAACGCAAACCTAAGTAATACTATCGAGAATGTTCGTGCAAGGCCCTCTGGTGATAACATATTCCACTCAGAGCTAAGATTACGATGGTTCCCTTTACATACGAGGATTCTTTTACATAAATATTGAAAAATTTAGCATCCCATTCTAGTATGCTTAGAACTTTTAAAGATACAGAATGATTAAAGAGGTAGGTTTATATGATGGTTATATGTTTATACATATAAACCCACCTCTTAAATCATTCTGTATCTTTATTTCGGGTGCAATGTAGATATCCCATGCATATCTACATTGCACCCGCGCAACGTCGGGGCGCTAGAAATATATGAGCTGACGTTGATTGAAGTTTTATACCCACGTTAATATAATTGGAATATCTGTATATAACGTACAATTAAAATTATTTAATTGAATGTACACAACTGTATCGTAAATAATATTAAATGTCAAAAAAAAGAAAAAATTGTTTTTTTGCGCGTAATCTTCAAAACGGTTGAACCGATTTCAACGGGACTTTCAACTGGCACATAGCTGAAGTTACAGAGAAAAACATAGGCCATTTAAATTTTAGGAAAATATTTCGCCAAATCGCTGGTTACTGCCTAGTTATTTAAAAAAAAAGCGTGCGAAGACACGACACGTGCGTGACATAAAATCGATAAGCAATATTCCTAAAGCTAACCTCGTTTACGATTCGACCGTGACAGTGGAATCAGTGTTGATGTCTTTTTACTCCGGGGGTATTGTGACCTTCAACGCAACTGCTGAGTCGGTGGCATTAATAAACGTAAGTAACTTATAGTTATATCTATACTCATATAGCTGAAGAGTTTGTTTGTTTGTTTGAACGCGCTAATCTCCGGAACTACTGGTCCGATTTGACAAATTCTTTCAACGTTAGACAACCCATTTATCGAGGAAGGCTATAGGCTATATATCATCACGCCAAGACTAATAGGAGCGGAGCACCAATGGAGAATGATTCAAAAGCGGCGATTTTTCCCCTTTTTGAGAGCTTCCGCTGCGTGCGCTGCGTAAACGGTTAAAATTTCGCAAAAAATCATGTATGGCGGAATTGTTTCCCTTTAAAAGTTCTAAATAAAAGTCCGCGACAGCATATGTCTATCTTTTAAGGTTGGCTCAGTATAACCTTTTTTATGCTAACCGAATTTGTTCTAAAAAATGCATTATTTGCGAAAGCGTTTTTATATACAAGAACAAATTTTTAAGCCCCTAAGTGATAAAAGTGATCCACGCGGGCGAAGTCGAGGGGTACATCTAGTATCTATATTTAAACGAAAAGTTACCTAAGACAAAATCTCGAAAATAACGAGACGTACAATGATAAAATTTAACAAGGAGGTGGTTTATAAATAATAGACATCCGCTATGAAAGGATTTTTGGCTAGGGCCAGAATTTAAGGGCTCTCCCAAGTTTAGTTTTACGCAGACGGAGTCGCCGGAAACAGCTAGTACTTTATATGTTCAAAGTAAAAATTTTATTTATTAATTAAAGCTTTACTTTTGGAAAATCCATGACAAGTTTCAACACCTTACCGTTGGTCTTTTTAAGTTTGAACTATTTTACATAATCCGCTATTTGCCAGTTTATGCGAAGAAGATAGAAAAATCTATGTATCTATATTATAATTAAAATTAAAAAAACAAGACAACTATATAGTTCAAAGTGAAATTCAACAATTCATTCGATTACAAATAGGCGTATTTTTATCGCCCCAATTAATCTGTGTTCAAAAATTGCGTAAACATTTTGATAAACACAGATTATGGCGGCGATAACCGAAATTCATATCACGTAAAACCTTCCGAATTGATACCACATGGGGACCTTTAAGAGATGAGCTAAGACTAAATGGCAACCTATTTTTCATCCAAAGATTATTTTACTAGTAAACTTAAAGAATGGGAACGACACTTGAAATTTTGGTTGCAGGGATAGTAGGATTCCGGGGATGATGTCAGACGGCCACCATCTTATTTCATCCCACAGCCGAATTCTCTCCAAACTAAGCAAATCCTAGTACTAGACCGGGATAACGCTAGGAAGAAGACGACAGGGGTATACATTTCATAATAAATATAAAATCTTATATTATAGTACAGTCAAATTAACCAAATTCCTACATAAGTTCATTCACTAGGAAAAATTTTAAAAGTATATAAAAATTTTTTTCTTATCATCAGCAACCATTTAATATTTTATTCTTCCTGTCACATATAAACATTTAAAAAACTCTTAACATATTTTGTTAGTCAAGAAATTCATAAGATTTGCAGGAGATATAACTTTTTGCATAGAATAAACTTAAAATTACCTTTACTGGTGTTATTCTGTACCTTTCGGGCGACTTTTCTACTGTCTTCAAAGTATTGCATTCTGGTGTAATAGAAGCTCCAATGTACAGATCATCGTCTCTGTTCTTTAAAAAGCAACGGTATCGTTCGTCTTTTCGAGATTCTTTCGTGTTAGCCACGGCAAAAAAGTGGTTTTTATCAACAAACCAATGTCCTATGAAATATATAAACATAACAATTATTTTTTATGCATGTGTAATAAATAAACATTTTGATTTAAATATTTTTTTCTACAATGGTCACAGCATAGCCGGTGATATTACATCACTACACAGGTAGCGATGTAATATCACCGGTCCCTCAGCCATCATTGTAACCGAATTTAACTGTTATTTATTTTATTTTAATATGAAAATTAAATAAATATTAAAGATGTTTCAATTTATATGTACCTAAACAACTGTATTCCACAACTCCGTCAAAAGTACCAGACATTCCAGGACATTTCCTGTAAGTTATGTTAAACTTTTGGTTGGTGATCAAAAATTGGGTACCAGCCGTCTGACACGACTTAATTTGGGCATCTGGATTGTTGCATTCTCCCGTGAATCTAAAACGATTCTGATAAGCAAACTGCCAAACACCTTCCAGGGATGATCTACAATTGACCTGTTGCAAAATAAAATATAGATCCTATAATATAAATTATTTTTTAATAAAAAGAAAACAGCCTTCAAAAGTAAAAAGCCAAAAATAAATAGTATTTTCATATGATTTAGTAGACACTGATGTACTGAAGTCTGTATCAAGCCAAATAGGTTCTAGGTTCTCCGCTAAATTGATGCAGATGGCACCAACTTCAGCACATCAGTAAGTGTTTTCACATGGGTGTACATCACATAAATCATTTGGCATTGGTGTCAGTGTGGTTTTATTTTAATCATTTAATATATTGATATAGCATAATACAAAAAAATATTACAATTCACACACCATCCTCTATTTAAACTATAATTGAGCCAAACTTCATACTCCTCAGTTCATAAAATGGTACCATATATAGATCAGGTCATCTATATTCATGAAAATAAAAATAATTCCAATTCATCAAATATGCTCCATTACAATAACTAATTCTCCTTTAAAGTAGTAACTATGTAATCAGTGTAACAATCAATAGAAATATTTGTTTCAAGGTTAAAGTGAAAAAAAAGTACTTACTGGAACAGAATTCTCTGAAAATAATGTAATTAGGTTCTGATCAGGATTCAGACCCTTGCAAACTCTCTCTACCGTTGGTTCTTCATCAGGTGCAAGGTCAACACAAGGTGTTTCAATCTTTTCCAGTACATTAACAGTGCGAACTATAAGCTTGACACAGTAATAACATTTTGTGTACTGGAATACCATAGTGTAATTAACATGGAAGTCTGCTTTGATGTTCACACATAAACCCCTAAAACAAAACATGTGTATTTACTATTTCCTGCCTTATCCACATAAAATTAAACTTAGTCCTTTTTATTCTGGCCCTATTGAAAGATCTATTCTTAGCCTTATCCATTCTAAAATGAAATTATTAAATAAATATATAGGACTAGATGACACCCAGACATCTCTTCCTAAGGTAGACAAATGATGATAATGGCATGTTAAGCTGATGCTCAAGTATCGTGAACGAAAGAAGCCACCAAACAGTACAAGCATGATTTGATAGATGGCGCTCTATAACCTATAAGCTACCCTGCCAAATTTTATTTCTATACCTCTGTACCTTTTGCTTTTATATAGATTTGAAAAAAGCACCTTTGATTTGTTTATGTATTGTTAACCAAGAAATCGGTTTGCCACTCTAAGGTCGAATGTCGTTTGCAGGTCAGTTAGTTAAAAGGCTCATTTTTGCTTGTTATGCATTTCGTTAATTTCCAACAATAACCCTTAGCAGAATTTTTTTTAACTAGGAGCGCTCATCCAAAATGGTAAAGCGGGTCTGGGTCGACTATACAATGTAAGCGAATAATACCTGATGCAATACTTCTATATAAATATGTATATAATAAGCGTTATTCAATTACGTAAGAAACAAGTTTGCTATTGACAGAAACCAATAGAACATATTATAAATAGTCATAATAAAATATTTACGTGATATTTAAATATTTTGTCGGTTTATGCAAATGTAGCATATACGTTCTTTTAAAGTCTTCCGTGGGCGAAATTCTTAATTATTAAATTATTGTAATACATGACTACGTTACCGAATATATAGTCGAGGTCGTTATTGGGAGGAAAAGAGTACCTAATAGGGGTTTCTTTATGTTACAAAGGGCAAACGGGCAGGCAGTTCATCTCGATGACTGCTACCAGGCCAACAGATGCCTTGCTGGACTTTAATGACGAGTTTAGACCACCGGGAAGTCTCACAAACGGAACGAAACGCGACAACAATACCATCACTTGACGTGACAGCATTGCCGCCACTTCACGCCGATCTCATGTGAGAAGAGGTACTGGTACCTGGACGCGCCGGCTCAATTCGACTGCAGACCAAAACGACTACAAGGGTGGCGTTACCTTTAATTTAGGGTCTTCGCAAAAAAAAATACAGACCTTTACAATTGGACAAAAGGACAAAATCTATTACGTAAAATATTTAACTGATATAACGGTGATATCGCAGGTTTGAACTAGATACAAATAAACATTAAAATTCTTCAAATATATTATGTAACATTTGTATAGATAATACCGTTCATATGCAGTCTTTATCAAGTACATACGTGATGCGGTCAAGTGTTAATGAAAATAATTACTGTCATTATAAGCTAGTACTCGACTATATGGCGCGGGTCAGTCCCGCAACCCACTCGTGTCAAACCGGTTTTATAAGTATTACGAAATGCTAAAATTTTACTACCTGAAATTTGCGACTCGGCTGCGTCGTTTTTTAGGCGCTTTAGATGATACAAAATACTTAGTTTTCCTTCTTGTTAACGATGAATTTTTTTTTATTAGGGACTCCAGCAGATAATTTTACTAAAGTAGGTTATATTTATTCCTAATTACTGGAGAACACAGCACACGCTAAAATAGTGTTGAAGTCACAATGGGCTAATTAAAATTTACGAATAAAATTCCAAATTTAAAAATTCAATTGAAACCAAAAATTAACCTATCAAAATACCAAATTTCAGACAATAATATTAATAAAAAATTAAGAACCATAATTAAGCAGAATAGAATGTACTGTTTTTTAAAGATCTTAATTTTTTTTTTAAAGATTTACGCAAAGCAACGCCTGATTCTATTCATTTATTCAATCATATTGAACCACCCTGGAAGGATTTACATAAATGATAATTAATTTATAATTTCTAGTCTGGTAGGGAGACCGATGCTTCTGCATCTATTAATGAAGTTGTCCAATTATTTCAGGACTTTATGGAATATAAAAAAAAAATCTTTTATATACATTTTGCCATTCTCAAGTAATCACGTGACCTAGGGCTATAGAGATCCCTTTTAATTAAGTTTATGTATACAAAAAAAATAAGTTTGAAGACTTTGTAATGCTGAAACAATGATCTATGCTAATATAAGATTTAAAAAAGGTTTAATTTTATACCAGCACTTTTTATTATACTGTTTCCCGTGACTTCGACCGCGTAAACTTGCGAGATACCTCCTTAATCTGGCCCTATCGAAAAATTCGTTTTTATCGAATGTTTACTAAGTACAAAGTCCTTACCAAGAGATTTATATATATATATTACAAAATCTTGAAAACCGTGGGCCGTACAATGATGAAATCTGGCAAGGACTTAGTTGATACTTAGTAAATATTCGATAAAAACGAACTTTTCGATAGGGCCAGATTAAGGAGGTATCTCGCAATTTGTACAATAAGAACGCTGCACAAACATAAGCAAGTGTTGCAATTAATTAGAGGGGCGTGCATTTTCAGACTGTCCGTATTATACACTGCGATCATAATAATCACTCATCTCTAAAAAAGAAAAAAAAATAGCCATGAGCGTGTCAAAGCACGCTTATATAGAAGGGTTCCGTATCTGATACGCTATAAATGTATTTGTTAAATAACTGCGAAACATGTTGTCCGGTTTTCGTCGAAAATAATTTTCATTGTGAGTTTTTAGCATCTTCTATCGACATGGAAAATTTCAAGTATCTACGTCTAGTAGTTTGGAAATGCTAGCGAGGTCCACCTTACGGATAGACAGACGGACGGACGGACAGACAGAGCGAAATTATAAGGGTTCCTTGTTGTACTACGGAACCCTATAAAGGCCCAACGAATATTTGAATATAGTGATAAATAACCAAAAGAATATGACAAAGACACAGTTCGGCGGATAAGTCGCTTATTAATACGGATTCTGTCGCCAGCGACATCACCATGTTAATGGTGTCGTTTTTCTTTGTCGATACCAGATACTTTATTACCGCCGCGTTACTCCGATTTATGGACGTATTTGTCGGTCTCACGTTGCCGGGACTGTTCAAGGAAATGTTTTTCTTTTACCGCATTGTTGGTACTTGTTTTATCGCGTTCCACTGGATTTTTTTCATATCCCACTGGACTCGCTAGTCGGTGTGAAACAGTAGTAATTGACAGGCGTAAAAGTGAAAGGTCACCTAACTCGAAATCTCAAAAAAAAAACGCGGAAAGTACAATGATGAAATTTTTCAAGAGGTTGTTTATAATAAGTATCAGTGGATTTTCGATACGACCAGATTTAATAGGTCTAAGGGCCCTCGAAATTTAATATCGACGATGATTTGGGAGACAGCTAGTAAATAATAAATAGCACGAGATTTCACTGATTCCTGCATAAATTACTCTTTATTATAGAAAAATGAGAAATAGGGAGGGACATAACAATTAACAAAGTTTCACTGTAATTAGCTCCGCCTGACATTGTAATTAATTTATTATGCTGTAACTAATATTATTTTTAAATGACATTTTATTTAATATAGTATAAGTAACATAGTAAATTCGAATTTATTTTAAATCTAAATTGATTAAAAGAAATTAATAAAACCATTCCTTTGACATTTAACATTATACAATAAACACGAATTGATGATGAATATAATTGGTAAGAGATAAAATTAAAATAATTTCGAAAAATATTTTTACAAACGCCCCAACAGGGCAATATGTAGAATTAAATTAAATAAATAAAAAATAAATAAATACCACCTTGTATCTAAAACAAGCAGTGTTTTTTGGAGTTATCTGCAAGATTCATATTACTTATTAAGATTAAGTTTCACCATTCTCTGTACCTGACCGTCTGTCCGTTTGTAAACGCATCTTGGCAGTTAAATTTGTATACGATTTAAATGAAAAAAATTGCAAATGTAACTGCAACTCCACTATCTGATAGCTCGTAGACGCACACGCAGTCCACAGCCACATCCTCTACAGTCTAAGCGGACCCTGGTATTCAACCGGGACAACGCTGGGAAGAAGAAGAAGATGTCAGGCCTCGATAAAAGCTGCTTAACCTAGCGATCGACACAAATGCCGGCCACTGATTAAACTACGAAATCCGCCGACAAATAATCGTGCTCTTTTCTTGAATGTACCGTACCTTTTACGCGTATTAACATTTAATATGAAAGTCGTAAAAGCAGATACGACGGTTGATAGCCGAGACAGATCAGTTTGTAATATAAGTAACAAAGTTTTATCGTATAAAAAGTGTTTTCAGGGAACGCTTTGCGCCATAAAGGGAGGAATTTATGCCTTTATACTAAAGAAATGCCTTATCAGAGGCATGTTTTACGCGTCTACATGTGTCGTCTCGTTGGATAACATGTGAAAATTCCTTTTCTGATGAAGGCTTCTTTCAATGTGCCGACATTCCCACGCTTATATTGCTTAGAACTAAACACGCATGTAATTGGGTATTTTACTATTACTTTACTAGCTGTTGCACAAGGCGTCGCTTGCATTTCCTACATCTAATATATAAAATTCTCGTGTCACGGGGTGCGTTGCCAAACTCCTCCGAAACGGCTTGACCGATTTTCATGAAAACTGAACAAAGGGAGTTGTAATGAGCTTTGCAAACAATCAGGCCCTTATCAATCTTTTTTGTATTATGCCCCGGTAAGTTATTTGGGTCATGAATGGAGTATTAATGGACGAGGAAAACCTTCCGTCTGTTTACCTAATGAAAACAAAAATAAAGACCTGTTTACTTTGCACCTCTCGATAGAATGAGGTATTAGTTAGCGGAATTACGGTTAATGCTACGTAATGACTCGTAGCTTAATTAGTGGCCGGCATTTGAATCAATCACGAGGTTAAGCAGCTCTTACTGTGGCCAGGTGATGGATGGGTGACCAATTCTTTAATTGGTTTTCAGATATCTAACTCCTCCGTATTTCGGAAGGCATATAAAACAGTGAGACCCGATTAATATCACAGACTGATATTCGTTGTGAAATTATAGCGATTGTGGGGATCCGGGGATAACGTCAGACGCAGTAGAAAGGGCTAACACTAGGTAGAAGAAGAAGATAAATTGTGTTTTGAATCCAGGTGTGGGTCTTCCTTTTTATTTTTCCGATAAGTAGACGGATCCACCACGGGTATGCGATCCCGGGCTATCCTAACTGCTATTGTCACTCTCCTTGCATCGCCCGTGACGGTAGTATCTTTATATCCTACCTAAGAACAATAAGTAGTTTTCTAAGCAATCTATATTGCTGTAGTTACATAATAAGTTTTGTAATTTAGGAGCAACTTTTTACAGTATACAGAGAGACTTTTAGCACGTGTCCCATGTAAAAACTCTTTGTTCACGTTTTTAATCTTTTTCCTCATAAACATTTGCTAGTAATAAATTTTGGCGTCAGCAGCGGATTGTAATAAATTCCATTTTGTTCAAATTAAAAGAAAAACAGAGGTTCAAATTTACATCTGTAAGGTTTCCGGCTAATTCTGAGAAAAAGGAAAACGTTTTTTTTTTATATTCAAGTAACTCGCAGATTCCGTGAATTTTAGTAGACGCAAGCGTTATTATATAAAATTCTAGAGACGGAGATTTATCCAAATTTGTCATAAAAAAATTAAAGGTACGCCCACACTAGTCAGCTATTGATATTCGAAGATTTATATTTAGATAAGCTATATCTGCCTTTTTTATCGATTTTTTTTTTATTCGTCGGGAACAGTACATCGGAATAATGAGTATCCCTTATGTTTTTTTATGTATTTGAATAGAAGAGTAAAAAATAACAAATAAAAACTGTTACAGTATATTTAAAACTGTACTGTTGCTAATTAAAAAAACGTCACTCACTAATGATTTGTTGATGATACTTTACAAATCTTAAATAACTATTTCTATTTTACACTGTTTAAATTTCAACTTATTTTTAATTTTATATGTTACAAAAAACATTAAATAATTTAATAGTACCTTGTAGCAGAAATTATATATATCAATTTGATCCTAAAATCTATATGGTGGCTAAGGTTACGAATGCGGAGGATTGGTCGTTCACCAACGAGATGGTTGGTTAATATCTGACAAAGGATGTACTTGGTTCCGATGAGCTTAAGACTGTAAAGAGTGGTACTAATGGAGAGAGGTCTATACCCAACAGTGAGAGAGAGAGAAACCTGTGGATGATGACGATGATCCGGAAATATCGCTTATCACATACGTGGAACTCTACCCTTAAGCTCTTAGCTGGAAAATCGTCGAAAGTGAAGTAAAATTAATAATTCCGACCCCGTCGCGTGCCGAACGGCTCACCCCTCCATTATAGCCCTTTTACAAAATCCCTAAACTCTACAATTATCCCACTCGTAGAATTCAAGACTCAAGCGTGGTTTATTGAGATGGAAAATAATTTATGTAAGGCATTGAACTCCAAATTGAATAGAACTTTCCAAAGAAACACGTCTTGAATTACTGACTGATTCCATCCCGGAAACCTGTTCAACTCGCTGGAATACAATTTATCTAATATATTAAGATCAATGTTTCATATTTCATGCCATAGTCCTCGTCTAATGAAATCGATTTTAAATGGAAAAATGTACTTTCACGTTTAAACTACTTTATAGTATTTGCACGTATTCATTTTAATCATATCATTTATTTTACTTAAAATGTTCAAGATCTATTTATTTCCATTTTTAACCGACTTCAAAAAAAGGAGGAGATTATCAATTCGACCCATATGTTTTTTTTTATATAACATATTATGTACTCACTTACAATTTTGTTTTAGCCTTAGGTAGAGCGATCCTATCAGGAAATTTGGTTTGGAAATTATAACGCTCTCGTAATGTTTCACATTGACTCGACTGTAATTTAACAATGTACATGACTCATATAAATACAAAGAAAAACCAAACGCTTAAAAATCACGCTTATGAGCATTTCTATCCTACAATCAAAACGCATTAAACTACAAATTGCTAACAGAACGTAAAGTTTTCGCACTCGATTACTAGTTTTTCCACATAAACACATAAAAACCTGAAGGAATGCGATATGCATCATTCATGCATTTATTCTTCCATTATTAATATTACTGTGCATTTTTTTCCAATTACCGATACGTATTATTTTAATTATTAACTGTTTGCAGTGTATGCTAAATAATTCCTGACTTTAATTATCATGTTATCTTTAATTAAACTACATGTTAAATAATCTGAACTCATTGAATTGTTTACATATCCTTGTCTAGACGAAGTTATTATGCATTTTGTAAAATACTATTCTGTTCTAGAGGTCCGAATATTCAAATTTAAATGATTTTTTATTAGAGTAGACATTTACAAGCTCTTTTGAAAATTCTAGAAACTGTCACTTGTCTGCACTTGGCTGGTTGGCTTAGCACCATTAAAATCTGCACCGACCTTATACATCTTTTACTGCTGGGTAGCATACGTCAAAATGATTTTTGTTTCTAAGCGAAGTAACTAAGATTTTGTGCGAAAAAAACACTCAAAATTTAACAAAATATTTTTATTAAATTTCAAAATCAAAGTTTGACTTTTAAAATTTCATGCCCGAGAAGTAGCGGTTAACACATTATTAGGTTAACACTCGGTATAATGCAACACAATCTTATAAAATTCAATTATCTCACTCCACCCGCACTACTGACCGCAACACTCGTGATACATGATTGCTTTTTATAACGAGAACCACATATCACTGCGTTCCGAAACAAGAATAAAACCTGAGCAGTTGAGCACGGATCCCGAACAATGAACGATGAGACGACCTTATCTGTAAACAACTCAAGGAACTATTATAAACACCATGACTGTAATTAGGGTTGTCACTTTATCCGGTTATAGCCGGTTTGGCTTTAATCGATTTTAACATCAGCGAATATTTGATACAAGGAAATAACAGTGTTGGAAGCCCTGATGACTTGTTTACTTTACCAAATTAGTTTGAATAATCTAAAAAAACTCTATTAAAAATAAATGTAAATCTATAATAGGGTTCTTTTTGGCGGTGAAACGTCCTGGCCGCTTGTTCTTCGTTTGTTTTTTTTTTGATATAATAAGCACAAGATAGGTATCTACTTTTTAAAATTACAATCTAGCCTTATAGCTAATAAGTAACTTAATTCTAACTAATTATGTTAATATATTATTTGATGACTCTACGAATGTATCCAATAACAAAAAAATATTGTCTTTAATTACTAAACTCTTTGGAACATACAAAATGAAATAAAACTATACAAAAAAATTGATATAAAAAGCAAACATGTGATAGAACTTTAAACGCACCATAACATAAACTATGCAATAACATTTCAAGCGAAAGAAAATCGATGGCTAACAAGCGATAAATTACACACAAGATTAACGCCTATCATTCATCATTGGAAAATTAATTGTTCCCGGTATCGCCCGGGGATATTTCAATATCGTACAAAAGAATCCCATTTGTTCGAATCGAACCTGGCGACTTCCCTTCATATTTCTGCGGGCATCACAAAGAAACGGGCGTGACCTCTAGGCGAGCGTGCGCGGGCGCATTGGCTTTTTTTTTTGCTGGCAATGCGTTTGGAGTACGGGACTCACTGACTGAATGCTACACTACAATGCAACACTAACTAAATACCTTTTACTTTATGGAATCCCATTACAAATGATTATAAACCAACACTGACATTTATATAAAATCTGTATTTTTTTTAATGTGTGATAATATAATAGAAACGTTGTGAAATGTCTGCTCGTAAAAGTGGATAAATACACGGGACAAATAGACAATCTAATTAAAGATAAAAGATGTTAAATATCTGACGAAATATTAATATTTGCTTTTTTTTGTTAAGATTTAAAAATCTTTGTTGTTTATTTCAAGTCTATATTTTTTTTTATTTTAATCCGACGCGCCCTGCACTGAGAAGAGCCTTCAACAAACTCAGTCGGGTAATTTTTTTTTTATCACCGTTTCACAATAATTCAGACACGGTTAGAGCAATTTACTGCCAAGCTTTTTCATCATTCAAATAATCCTTTACATTATAATAGGATTTTTGGATTTTCTATTTTGGGATTAAAATAGTAAGTATGTTAAAATGTATTCTAATACATTTGGGCGATAGTCTGAAATATATTTTTATTTATTTAGTGGAAGGGAAAATATTTCGTAATAAATTAAATTATGATCACATTGCACACGTCACTAATCTATGTACGTGTACCATTATATTTTTACACTTTGTTTTTATAAAGATAAGTGGAATGTCTTACGTAATGACTCCTTTTATATAGTAGGAGGGGGCAAACGGGCAGAAGGTCCACCTGATGTTAAGTGGTCACTGTCTGCAACAAGAGGCCGATGCGTTGCCTGCCTTAAAGGAACCTTTACACTAGACTTTTAAAAGCATTAATATTGTATGATAAAGAAACTTAATAACTGTAACGCCTAACATTATAGTCCAATAACAGTATTTCAGCGAATTCGGATTGCATACAATAGTGTGACGAGATGTCCGTTGAATAAGCTTTGTAAAATAACAAAAGACAAAACTTAATTGGACAAGGGGTTTCTTCATTTCGGATATACATATTTACGCAACGAAATAGCATTGCTCTCTAGTTTTCATAACAACATTGCGTAACCCTAAACGCATAAAAATAGCAAACGAGGTAAACTATACAATTATCAACATTCTCATAACATCATAAGTGTTTTTTTTTCTAACAACACAGTCCAAATGAATAAACACAAACGATAAAGAACCATAACAACACAAGGAAACGTTCAATTTCGAATGCATACTTGCAATTTTATTTTTTCTAACTACCAAGTCCAGGACGACACGCACGCGGAAAACTGAACTTTAACTACCGGTGGTAGCGTTCAATTTTGAATGCAGCTCTACTTTTCTGAATCATTAAGCACCGTTCACATGCGCGGGTCGTTTAATTCCGCCCCATTTAGCGGACAGTATCGCAAGTATGCACAATTGTACACAAAACGCTCTTTACTCGAACTGATAGTTTTTTTTTCACTGCTTAAACGTTCCTCTTCAACTATTGTTAGCGCAATATGATGTACACTATTGATGTTTTGTTTAGTCGCGTGGAAATTTCATTATTGCTGACTATGGACTTAATATCGGCGATTATAAATCATACATCGATTGTTGGCGCTAATTTATGATGTAAATCGTTATTTTTGAACAAAAAAAAGCGTTTACTCTGTCTGTTTGTATTTCATTTTCGAACCATTGGCTTGTGAACTTTGGTAATTAACTGAATCTGTTAAGGTTTTTTAGTTGCTGCTATTTAGCAACGGTTTTGCATTTAAATCGTACAAGCGTAGTCATTTTATGGCACCTAAAAATATTTTTAATTGTTTAAGGTTTTTTAGGGTTCCTTAGTAATACAAGGAACCCTTATAATTTTGCTCTGTCCGCTAGACAGACGGATGTCTGTCTGTCTGCCCGTCAAGTGATTCCCCCGTACATTTTCAAACTATTTGATATAGAGACTTGAAATTTTCCATGTTGATAGGAAATGCTAAAAACTCATTAGGAAAATTATTCTGAACGAAATCGGACAACAGCTTTTGAAGTTATTTGACAAATACGTTTACAGAGTATCAGATACGGAACCCTTTCGATATAAGCGTGTCTTGCCACGATCTTGTCCATTTTTATTTTTATATAATTGTGCTCAAGACTTTTTCAAAATACGTATTTATAAAGTTTATATTTTGGAAAATATTATACTCTATAATTCCTGTTTCCTTACTTCCACTGCGCTGTGTCGGCCAATTCTAGCACCGCTTTACAAAAAGTTTGAGAGGAAACTTTTTGTAAAATCCCTTTAAATATATGCATTTTTCTTTAGGCAAACAAACATATTTTTTTCCTTTTTGTCATATATTTCCAAAATGCAAATTGATGACAAGTTTCTCATAAATGACGTATACGTAATGCAATTCGACTGGCCCAGTTGGCACAGTCGGCAGTGACCCTGCCTTCTGTTCCGGGGTCGTGGGTTCGATTCCCGCCTCGAGTCTGGGTTTTATTCATATATATGTATTTCTAATGAGCTATTGCAGGACATCCAATTTATACAGCTTAAGTTAAAATCACCTAGGTAACATGTCAACATATTGTGATATTCTCTAACTCTGTTACAATTATTAAGAAAGTGTTCCAGTAACTTTTTATTAACGGGTGGTGGGAGATACACTACACATATAGCAAATTCAGTATTCCGGATTGGTGTTTTAATAGTAACCCAAATGTCCTCGCAATCACTTTCCCAACAAAAATTTCTGTTCGAAGTAATTGTGTTTTTTACTGCTATTAACACCCCCCCACCATCCTTTTTAGTGCTAAGTTTACAGGTATGTCTATCTCTTCTATAAACAATATATCTTTGGTCAAAAATTTCACTACTTAAAATTTCATTATTTAACCAAGTTTCAACCAGGATAATAATATCGTAATTATTAGCTAATACATTTTGATAAATCTCGTGTGTTTTAGTCCTGAGACCTCGTACATTTTGGTAAAATATATTTAACGACGCGAATTTTTAATACAAAACTATATAACATGCTATTTGACTTAAACTATCTAATTTAACTTATTCAAAAAGTCCATATCCTTAACTACTTTGTAATCAGCACCGTCATCTTTTCTTATTAGTATTCGTCCATTTCTAACCCAAACGTATTTATATCCCTTTTCTTTCGCCTTTATTCTTGCAGCCGCATGTAAAGCCTTATTGGTGGGAGATAAGTGCTCCATGATGTAAATAGGTTTTCTGTCACCTCCAATACCAATATGAGAAGTATTTAGCTTCTCATTGGAGTGACTCTTATTAAACTTAATCGTTGCCGCAAGATAGGTATCTCGCATAAGCGGAGAATTAAATTGTACTATAATGGATCGAGGGCGTGGATTTGACCGATTTATTTTAGCTACTCTAGTACAGTTCAAAATTTTGTCATTGCTGATATCCAAACCCACAACGCTACCTAATTGTTTAACGATAGTTATTATGTTTTCATTCTTGCTTTCAGGAACGCATTGTATTTCCAAATTGTTAGACCTAGTATGCTGTTCGAGATCATTCAAGCGCAAGTTTAAGTAATCAACCGTAGATTGAAGTTTAGTATTATCATCCTTAAGGTCCTTCATTGCTTTCATATTGGTACGATGTTCCTTGATAAAGTCATCGTACTGATTGTTTATAAATGTAATAGAATTTTTTATATCAACAATTTCATTCTTAATAAGTTTAAGTTCGTCGTTTATAATACTTTTAATAGTTGATTTTAATTTCACCAACATTTCATTCATTTCTGCATTTATAATGTCTTTTACAACGCGGCGGTAGTCATAATCTTGCGTGGAATACTCTGTTGGTATCGGGGATAGAGCCATTCTTTTGTTCGATCTCTTTGAAGTATTCAACTCATTTGATAAATTGGTTTCTTTACTACGGATTGGCTTGTTGTCATTATTTCCTTTAGGCCGTCTTAAAGTGCACTCGGGACATTTCCATTCATCGTCCGATTCAGCGATTGTGACAATATCAGAATAACCGGTTGAAAGTAGACAATTGCTATGATATGCTTTTTTGCATTTCGAACACCGCATGTACTCTTCGTTGTCTTTCTGGTCGTTACAACAATTCCAAATTATGTTTGGCATTACGTCTCGTAAAATTGATGAATTAAAATTGAAAATGAAAAAATCTTGCTGGTACTGGGGATCGAACCATGAATCTGTATTAGTTCGAGTTATGATGTCTGAAGCAATGTCTACTGGGCCACCGTACGTTAATTTTAAAACGCAAAACTTATGAATGTGACATGAATTTTAATCTTCGAGGTACGGATAATGAGTCATTACAACAGTGAAACGACACTAACCCTGGACTTTGACCACGCACTTACACTTGTATTAAGCCGGTTGAGAACAAATTATTTAAAAGTTTTGTACTTTAAATCATTTAGAATTGTTAAAATATTAAGGTGTTTGTTAGGAATTAACATTAATAATATTATTTGACTGGATTATTTAAGAATACGTTGTTTTATTGAATTATAAGAGATATAAAACTCTGCAAGGTAACACGAACACGACTTCTTAGCTTCAATGCGCGCACGCAACTCCCGAAAATATAGCCCGACTTCTATCCCAAAATTGTGTGTAAACATATTTTTCCCTGTGTATTTTTTTCATTTCACTTCTTGTGGCCATTATATCTGAAACAACCAGCAGAGCGAATGACGTTACGGTATATTATAAGTGCGTTACAATAAACGATCGTTTTAAAGTACTCATTCCGATATTCGACATTTGACTACTGCGATCGTTACGGTCGGTAGAAACGTTAAGGTGGCGTTTAGTTCAACGCACTGTTAACATAAAGTGACGTCATGACAACTTCCAATGTTTTGGAGGGAATTTAAATCCTTATATTTAAAATGTTTTTATTTTTGCTATAAAAACGTGAATTTCCCCAGAAATATTTAATTTTTTGGCAATAGATTCTTGACAACATTACAAAGCTATTTTTCAAAATATGTCGTCATGCCTATTTTACATCTCTTAACTCTCTTACGCATGAAAAGTATAGTGGTCTGTAAAGGGAAAAGACTCTTCCCGACAGTGGAATAATATAGGTTATGGAAATGAATATAATTACTATTATGAGAGAATTGTTATTACAGATAGCGCCATGCTTGCAGGCCTCTTGGTCTGCAGCCGAATTGTGACACATAAGATCGGCGTGAAGTGGCGGCAATGCTGTCACGTCAAGTTATGGTATTTTTGTCGCGTTTCGTTCGGTTTGTGAGAGTTTCCGGTGGCCTAAACCCCAATTTAAAGGCCGGCAATGCATCTGCGAGCCTTCTGGTGATGCTGATGTCCACGGGCGTCGATAGTCACTTTGGTGAACCGTCTCCTCGTTTGCCCATTGTAATATAAAAAGAAAAATTACCTTTATGTAAGGATTGTGCACTTTATAGTTGGTGGAGTGCACGTGGAACAGTATGGACAGACCGATAACCGCTTTTTCGGTGGATGTGTTTTCAACGATTAGAGTGACTCGGAAAACTGGTCCCAAACCTTCTACCTGGTATGACCAAATATTACACATTAAGATTGGACTTAAAAACGTAACGCATTCGGTTTAACTCCCTAACTAGCTACGGATGCGACGATTCGTACCCAATTACATTACGCTTACTTGGAGTGGAGGATCTTTGCGATTTATTAGTACTGAGTGACAACTGTGGGAGCTACCCCCAAAATGAAAAATTATTATTATTTTAAGACGCTAAAAACAAAAACTATACCCAGCACATAACAGTACCAAAATTCATGCATTTATGTTCACAATTGTAGAAGTTAGTAAGGGTTCCTTGTAATACTACGAAACCCTAAAAAGGTGATGTTGCAAAGTATGTACATGTATACCTACCTCAGCGAATAGCCGAATCGGTTCCATGGCGCCCATGCCGACAGAGTTGTCGGACTTTGCGTACGCCTCTAGAAGCGTCTTGGCAGCCAGGAGACGGATTCTGTTCAGTTCGTGTTGGAAATTTCCATGCATGGCTAAAAGATTATTGCAAACAGACGTTAAAATTTTATTTGCATAAAAAACTTCTAGGAAACCGACTACAGTAGCGGTAGGCAACGCTTGTCCCGCGGGCCACATGTGGCTCGCGACACCTCCCTTTCCGGCCCGCGGCTGTATTATAAATGGGAAATTTTAACGAAGTATCCCTAAACTGACAAAAGGATGCCGACCTCTGGACAACAGTATTAATTATGGTCGTAGAAATTTGGCCTTTCGGATCGGATTATCACTTATTGCTTGCGATATTAGTCAAATGAATAATTTCCCCTAGTTTTTTTATCAGTTTAAAATGAAGTAGGCAAGACCGTGTCAAGACACGGTTATATAGATGGGTACCGTACCTGATACGCGATAAAGGTATTTGTTAAAAAACTTTTAAAGTTGTTATCCGATTTCTCTGAAAATAATTTTCTAATGAGTTTTTAGCATGTCCCATGAACATGAAAAATTTCAAAACGCTACATCTAATAGTCTGGAAATTCTAAGTGTGTCACCCTACAAAGGTCACATAAGACGCACGGTCGGACAGGGCGCAACTATAAAGGCTTCTTGAAGGACTACGGAACCCTAAAAAAGAAATCTACAGTATTAATTACCAATAGCGTTTTCTCGTTCCCGCATAGACTGCTCCAAAAATAATTTAGACTTCTTGGGTATGACCCAAGGCTTTTGAACTATGGTGGCGCCCGTAGATTCTATACCGACTGCGTCGTGCGTGTTAAAGTCAGCGGTGCGCTTCAGAATTTTAAGCATCAGATTACCGTCTGTGAATAAAGTAATGAAAACACAATGTGATTTTATTTCATTCTGTCCTATGTATTATCCATGATGTATTAACATAGCATTGGTTCTCCATTCAATCGATAACCAAGGCTAACAAAATGGAAGGACTGGAAATGAAATTGACGCAACGGAAAAAGATGCACGTGAGCAAAATATTTTATTGCCTCATATTATTAAGCAATACGAAACTATAAATACATCGACGTTAAAAATCGCAAACAATCTTTTCTGGTTAAGGACTTACACATATTACATATTTTGCCTTTAAGTTTTTAATAAATTTTTATCTTGAAAGAAATCTCCTACGATTTTCACTTTCTTACCATATGTTTAAAATGACCGTTGTTATATACCTATATACTTCTGTTGACCTTTATTGTTGCTAGAAACAACTATCGCTTTAATATTTGGTAATCACTTAGAAACGAAATTCATTTTGCATATTAAATTTAAAGGGTTAATTAAAGGCTTTTTTACATATTAACGACGGGACTTGACCAGACTTTGAATTAAAAATTAAACCTTTAACTAAATAACTAAATCTGTTACATATATATCTTATTTACAGAAAATCCAATAGCCGATATTCGTAAAGGCAAAAACGAGAGAGAAGCAACCATCACTTTCAAACCTGACTTAGCAGAGCAGAAAAGACTGGCAGAACTATATTTGGTATTGAGTGGTTTGAAAGATTGTATAAGTATAAGCAGAAATTATTAAGAAAGGAGTATCCCCTTGTTACATTCATAAATTTGATTAATATATCAAAAACAATATTAATAAGATTAATTTAGATATAATTTATTCATTAAAGAATGGATGAACAGGTAATAGCTTACTTTGTCAAACGCTTCAGCAGATTCCTTAAAAATAATTTGATCCGTTTTATTTCATTTTATACCTGTAACTAGATTTACTTTAAGCTTAATACTTTAAAAGCTTTTAAAGTTGTGTATGTGTTTAAATGTATTAAGCTGTTGGTGTACATAAAAAACCCTCTTCTTAGTGGAAATTTCATAATTGTCTATTTTCAGCAAAAGACTGATAAATCAAGCAATTCCTTCAACTCCTTCGTCGGCTACGATAGTAAGGAAATGGAAGACGAAAAATATGGCATTTTAGGACAATTCGTCGTACAATATGACGTGGATCAGCCTAAAGCTGGGGAAATTTTGGTATGTCCATTGGCAAATTATTTCTTAGATTGTCCCTCATTGAGTTGCAGATAGGAAAATATAAAACATGAGTTTATGTTCTTAGGAAACTTAATACTACAAAATGACATTAGGGAAAAAAGTTGATGCAATTTTAATGCACTAATTGCGATGCATTTGGACTTTGCCTTTGAACACGTCACTTTCTTATGAGTTTCAACATTTACAAATTCAAAAATCCACACGAGCCTTATAGGATCACTCGTACCTGGAAGGAACCATAGATCATTTATGTAAAACGTAAAGGAGGTAACTATATTATGTTGAAGGCGGAAATTTTTACCTTAGTGGATTTACACGAGACAAACTCTCACTATAAGGAAAATATGACGCTGTAGTTTTCTGCATTAGTAATTATATTATACTACAATATAAAGCAATTACAAGAACGGCTTTTTAAAAGGTGTCTGTTGAAAAAATACTGTCTTTTTTAAACAAAATGTAAACGGCCAAATGGTAAACCCAATTATTAAACACAATCGACACAAATGGTCAACTGCACGACTAGAAACATAACTTTTATATTTTTAGGAAGATACTATGGCGTGTGATCTAATAATTTAAGAAATTATTATTTTTTAAGTGTTCTAGGTTCTTGAGGCAATAGGCTTGTTAACAGTACCTTTTAATCGCATAAAATGTTTTTCTTTATGATGATGAAGGTCATTAAACGTTCATTATATTAAAATTGCCCAAGCCTTGTTAAAAATGATCTGTGGTGGTAGGAATAAAACGTGGACATGAGATTTTATTGAGGATTAAACAATAATTGGCTTTTAATGTTGTCTCTCTATAAAGAGCAACAACTTGCTTTGGTGCTAATTAAACAACATTAATTAAAAATGAAAAAAATATAGATTACCTATGAATTCTATGAAAATCTCTGTTTAGGTAAACGATGGGTACTTCGTTCACTTTTTTGCACCCGATGAGCTGCCGACTCTGAGCAAGCACGTGGTTGGTGTAGCTTTCGGGTTGCAGCATTACACCGATTTTCCCTCGTATTCATTCGTGGATTTAAGCAAAGTAGTTTAGTTTTTCATGCTACACTAAGCGTCACGACGCTGTGTGCCGCGCTTGCATGTCACCGTTGCTGTAAGTAGCGACGGAAAAAGAGACCATTCTAGATGTTAATCCTACAATGGTGTGACCGACATCGCATGCCGCACAATACAGCGTGCGTTTCGACCAAGAGACCAAAGCTTACAATCGTACGGCGTCGCGTCGTCCTTAGAGAGCGCGATGTGCGATGCGAGCGATATTCTAGTTCGTACTAATGTGCGATCAAACATATCGATGTCTAAAAAGTGTGTAATTGAAGTTCGATGCAATCGCGCGCACCAGAGGTTTTCCTTTTATATATAAGAAGGGGCAAACGGACAGATGGTTCTCCGGAGTGACTACCAACGCTCATAGACAACTGCACCACCAGAGACCCAGAATTACCACCATCTTTATTTTCAAATTTGCCACCCAATGTATTTAAGCGCTCGTATAATAATTATTTTTTAGTCTCACTCGCTATGAAAAGTCAACTTGTTTGTTGCCTTGACTACTAAGTTATACTCATTTTCCAAAGTAGGTTCAGTCTATTTCATCTTTGTCTAAGGCCTACCTTTCCTACCTCACCCAGCCGCCGTGGCGACGTCGCCGGCTACGCTTCTACTTTGGCGACGTCGCCAAACCGTCACTATGTGAGGTACCTGTCCTAAATTTTAATATGAATTGTTTGGATACGTAACCAATGACGTCGACATGGCGTCTCGGTGAGGTAGAGCTCTTAAGGGCAAAGTTTTAATCATTGATTGAAATGAAGTGAAGAAGTATTTGATCAGGATGTTTACGGGCTTCGTGTATTAAAAATGAGTGTATTACTTTCGTTACTTAATGAGGGTTCTTCTAGCGGCACTTACCGTACACTGGAAGGGCTTGTTGCCTGAATGGAGCTTCATATGGACGTAGTATGATGAAGCTGAGGACAATACTTTGCCGCAAACCTGCAAATATTATAACAATATGACTGTATCCAGATGGCGATGATGTCGAGTGGAAAGATTACACCACACAGACCTCCCGACGAACGAAGAACTGTAATTCCAGCTAGCCCGGATTGAAGATCTTCCTATGGCGGTTGAAAATATCGACCGAAGCTCCCTTCTCTTCTTCACTCGCCGAACACCTTTCCATTCAAATTCATCGTCGTCCTGACTGAACGTTGGGTTACTTACTATTCACTAGATTGTGTTATCCTGAAGTATTATCTTTCCCGTTCTGGACCGTCAATGTTATGTCAATCGTCATACCTTAGAAATAATTTAATATTGTAGTTCAGTTTTCCTAAATTTTCCGTCCATTTTTTTCTTTAATATCATAAGATCCTTCTCTTTACAACAACAAACACAACGATGTGATGATGGTGATGCCGTGGAAAGGGGAATTCAGTTTTATACATAAAGTTTATATATTACCTTACAGGCTTGCGGCTTAGATCTTGGTACACCTTGACCGCCATTGGACATCTCCATCTTTGTTTGAACCGATCCTATATCGACTCCCATGCCCTGATATATAAAACAAAGTTGAGTTTTACACTATTAAGGTATACCTACATAAAATTTGAATACATTTCATGCCATGATTATTTATATACCTGTGAACATTGTCTGCCATCCATGTCCATTTCAACACCTTCGTCATCCATCCCTTTGAAACTAAGCTGCAGACAATTAATAAAAAGATAAGAAAATTTTGATCAATGTATTCTGAAGAGGTTGTAGCTTAATCAGTGGTCGGCATTTGAGACGATTGGGTGGCACGCGGCAGGGTGACAGATGGGTGACACATTCTAGCACTGGTTTTGACTTGTCTGGTTGTAACGTGGTGTGAATGATATTATGTCGTCGAACGGCAATCGGTCATCTAACTGGCCCCACAGCCTCATCAAATGATTTATGCATGTTACCATATAAAAGCGTATCAAGACACAACCTGCCATATACATTTTAAGCGGACACTGCCAGAGTTTTTGTTAGTGTGTGTAGCGTTTTTATTGTAAACTCAACCTCAACCATCCCACGCCAGGGAGTGGATGTTCCTTTTTATTTGTCCAATAAGTGGTCATATCCACTACGAAACCGAGGCAAATCACTGAAAATTTTAACGAAAAGAGCTATTATAGCTCCTTATAGAATAAGCTATAATTTTTTTTGGCTGAGCAATCCTCTTAAAACTACATGAAAGTCAAGATGCATACTGTTCTCATTGCTTACAGTGGCGATGGTCAGTCTTCGAGGATGGTGTGCAGAATATGAATGCAAAATGGTGGCAAATGAAACTCAGGTACCAAGTAAGTATTTTTTAATAAAACAAGGAACAAACGAGCGGGCGGTTCTTCTAAGCGACTACGAACATGGTCTAGAGGGCTCAAAGATGCGTTGCCATCGTCGGCCATTGAGGATTGAGTATGCTCTTTTTTTAAAGGTTCCTAAGAGGTATCGGTTCGAAAACACCGAAGCTGGTGACTGATTCCACGAAAACTTGTGCGAGGTTCTTACCTCTTAGGTGATGAAGGTGTAATAAAGTATAACTTAATGCTCTATAATTTTCTACTCTGTGAGCTATTCATGTTTTCCTGATGACGAATAATGTATCAACTCTACGAAATTATTGCGATTCATTGGCAGTATAATCTTGTAAAATACAGCAAAATCCCGAATTTGTATTTAAAGTCACTTCTTCTCCTTCTTCCTAGCATTATCCCGGTCAGTATACCAGTGTCCGCTTAAATTGCAAAGAATTTGGCTGTGGGGCGAGTTAAGATGATCGATTGCCGTCTGACGTCATTTCCGAAAATCCTGCGATCTCCAACACCTCACCACTAATATGGCTGAGTGACATTTGTCCCACTGTTTCTTCTCACTTCCGAAACACGAAGGAGGTCGGATATCAAATATAAACCAGAGTTAGAATGGGTCACCCGTCTAACACCCGGTCGTAGCGGGAGCTACTAAATCTAACAATCGACTCAAATGCCGACTACTGATTAAGCCACGACCTCCTCCTTTCATTCCCCCATCCAAATAGTATTTAAAGTCACTTCTCTTAAATTTCATCTATTAAAAATCATCACTCATCTCAATTTTCCTTTAATCGTTTTCCTTGGTGGAAAACGATTAAACTGTCTTCTTAGCTAATTAGACAAAGTTCTCGATGGTTGACTTAAAGAGGCGAAACCAAAAATTTACGGCTCTATCTTCAGCTTTTCAGAAGGTTACCGCTTTATACATATTACCGAACATTAACTTCCTTTGTTCTAAAAGAACGTAGTACAGATTTTGCTTTTTCATTCATCTAGGGGGTTACTCCTCCGATTGCCAGAACTGAAGCTGACTTTGATCCCGGTTCGAAATATCATATCATATCAGATCAGGAATATATCAAATATTTTCTTGCAACAATTCTGGAGTTCCAAATCTTTGAACAACTGTGTCTTGTCTCGGGACACTCGGGACATCTCTACGAATGTGACATCTATAGGAGTAGAGATGCTGGCAGGCTGCTAAGGTGAGATAGAAAAGATTTCCGTTTGTACCAAAATGCAAATACACCAGCATATCAAAAAGTTTTGATTTCTCTCAATTTCGTAGTGGAACTTATCCATATTTTTAATTCCACAAAAATCAATGGAGCTTAAATTTTTTTGTTATGCTAATTTTAAATAACTTCAAAATATTTCTAACTGTAGGAGATAAGGTTAAATTTTGGCTAAAGGCAATTTTTTAAATAAAACGAGTGAGTTCCCTTGATAGATTCAAGTTTGCGACTGATTTTATTTTCTTAAAATAGCATAAAACGACAGAGTGTACGCGTATTTGACTAAGGAATTAGTATGTCTTTACAATATGTATTTAATTGTATGTTTTCGCATGTAATATGAATATTTGTGTATATACATTTTCTTATACAAAAATAAGCATACATTGACATAAACAATTTGAACCCTAACCCTCGTGTCGAATGTGAAATAAAGACCTAATTTCAGTGAAATAATGCAACCTGGAGCATCGAAATCCTCATCCGATATCATCAGGAGTATGACGCGGGGAAAGACCAACCGGATCTCACCTGAATCCCTGGTGAAGTAAGCATCTATTTTTGACTAGTGGTATTAATAAAGTTTTCAACTGAAAAAAAGTAAATTCTGGAGTGGACTAATAATAATAGTCATTATCTATTATCACTGACAGGTGTATTGTAGCCAATAAACCTGATATAGTGTTGGTAGATCGATCAGCGCGCCGGGCAATTTGACAATAAATTTACAACAGCTACCAGCTCCAGCAGAAGTCCTGCCCGAACGTTGGGTTACTTACTATATTACCCTAAAACATTATTCCCCATTCCCTTTCCCGTCCTCATTTCGTTTCCTTTTAATTTCCTTTTCGCTTTACCATTCCTTTTTTATTATTCAAACCTTCTCCTAACAATAACGAACACAACAAAAAAGAAATTATCCAATCTTATAACTCTCACGCATCACTTCGCTATATCGTCCGCAAGAGCAGCGAGATGCGACCGTTCAGAACGCCGACCGGGGAGTGAGAGCGGGTCCCCAAAACAAGATCCCCACGCTGCGGTCCCAAGCAACGCTTGGCATTTTTTCTAGCAACAGGCGGAACATGTGGTGGACACTTGATGAGCGCTTGATCAGGAATGCTGCTTACAATATAATAATAATATAATTAACGTCTCTGTAGGCGAATGAAACAGCTATCTATACGATTTCTTCATCTCCTGACCGCCTGGCACGACCATTCTCGATGGTTTTACTTACTTTTACGTCCGAGACCAAACGTCAAATGAAACATTAATGCTACCGTTTCACACAACTTAGTTGCTATTTACTCTATATATTTATATATATTGGTAGCACGAATGAAATTAGAACTCGCACGTATAGCAATCTCGACGTTATGGCCATGTAAGGCTGCGTTCACACGATTTCGTGTCTAGGTCGCTTTCGGATCGGTTTTTTCCCGATCCGGTTGAATCGCACTAGTATTTCAACGTATTTCAGGTGCATTCGGTTTTAAGACACGACAAAAAGCGAATGCACGTGTGAACGTGCTTTTTTAAATACTAATGCGATTAAACCGGAGCGGGAAAAAGCCGATCCGATAGCGACCTAAACACGACGCCGTGTGAACGCAGCTTAAGTCGTGGAAGGACGAACTTTTATTAGACGTTTCGTTTCGAACGTAAAAGTAAGTAAAACTATCGAGAATGTTCGTGCCAGGCCCGCTGGTAATGAGTGTGTTTAAGTACGTAAGCGACTCTTACTAATGAACAAATTCAAATGGCAGTTGTTTAATGCACCTGATGTGTCCCACAGCTGGTTCTCCTTTCCTGGGCTAATCCCAGCAAAAGCAAGCAGGTTGGCGTTATATATTTTAGTACACTTCCTCTCCTATAAATTTTGGTGGAAATCTAAATTCAAAATAAATAACTTACAAGTGTCATATAATTATTAAATCGCCAGTGATTGTAGTGAACAGATGTAGTCATTAATTTTAAGTTACTTAATAAATGCATTTTTCATTTTTTTTAAATAACCATCAAGTCCACCTCTTTCTCGGCTTGTGTGGTCGTCAAAAGTTGCATTAACATGTTTTATTGATGTGAAGACTACGACTGAGCCGATTTCCGTGGGATTTTCAGAAAAATAATTGTAGTTCCGCTGCAAAAATAAAAATCCTCATTTAACAGTCTCTGTCTTACCCATAAGTTGCGGGGTACATTTAGAGTATAAAATACCTTTGGAAATTTTAAATACACTTGCCGGCAACGCATCTGCGAGCACTCTGGCGTTGAAGTTGTCCATGGGTGTCGGTTTTCACTTAGGTGAATGCTGGCTGCTCGTTTGCCTCTTGTTATATATATAAAAAAAAACTTTATACGTTCACTCCAAAACAAATGAATTTTTCGTACACATGCATCAATGGTTTGACCTAGTTAAATGACGATTAGAATTAGTTCAAAGCATTTACCGCCGTCAATTCGATGCTCGACTGCTTAAATTGGCTGCTAATCGTTGGAAAGGGTTTAAAACGTAACACTGAATTCAAATTCAAAAGTTTTATTCTAATTTTCCTTCGCAAGCTAAAATTAATTGAAAAAATTATCCCAGGTTAGCCAGCCGGCTCTTTTTTCTCCGGATACAATTATTCTTCTTCCTAGCATTATCCCGGTCTAGTAGTACCAGGGTCCGCTTAGATTGCAGAGGATTTGGCTGTGGGGCGAATTTAGATGACCAATGGCCATCTGACGTCATCCTCGAAATCCCCACGACCTTACGACTAATATCACAAAGTGACATTAATTGGGTCCTACTGTTTTACGTGCCATCCGAAACACGGAGGAGGTCGGATATCAAATAGAAACCAGTGCTAGAATGGGGCACCCATCTATTACTCGGTCGCTCATTAAGGACCGGCAGCGCATCTGCTGGCCTTCTGGTCGTGCAGATGTCCATGGGCGCCGGTAGGCACTTCGGTGCTTCCTGCCTGCTCGTCTGCCCCCTTGTAACATAAAAAAAAAAGAAAAGTTCTTTGTACCTGTGTACAGTTATATTAATTATAAGGTCTGTCATAAAACCTCAGAGAGGTGTTTGTTATATGATGCTGTAATATAAAACAACTGTTGTTCATATCGTAACCACAAGTGTTATTGATCAATTTCAATTTGCTCATATGTTATATACTGCCATTTTCAATATCTTTTTTTCTTTAAGTGAAGTTTTGAAACCTACACCTAGAATGAATGAATATTCTTTATTGTAGGCCACAAGAATACATATTACTCAATATTTAGTCTTAGTAATAACAAAGTGTTATTACTAAGACTAAAAAATATAAATATAAATACAAGTGCTGTAGGTACAATCGGCAGCCTTATTGCTAAATAGCGATTTCTTCCAGGCAACCTAGATCACCGATATGGTTCATTCCTTTGCAAAGTGATAGACTTAGCATCTGCATAGTGAATCTATGGAATGCTAACAAATTGGTCTCCTCTCATGGCTCCCACAATGAGGAAGTACAAGGGCACTACTTAACAACCTTTTCTTAAAATGCATCATCAATTTTTAGAACCTTCGTTACTTAGGATTGGATTAAACAAGATAAGCAAATCTCTCGGGATATGATGCTATGCAGTAAATTTATTAAACAGATAGAGTTTTAATTGCATAAATCTTATAGTTTAGATTTTATTAATATCTAAACATACCCTAATTTTGACACTGACCTACTGATGATCATCAAAACCTGTTAAGACACTTCCTGAAGTGCTACACCCCTGAAATTTGGTTTGTAAGCTAGTACAAGTACACAACCAGCAGAAAAATTATAAAATTGGGGAGATTTACCTCCTAACCGCCTAAGCTAGGGGATGGAAGTTTGTATGAGATTTTGATGCTAGAAATCTGAAAATTGGTATATGTACTCCTTGTTATAAATAATGAAATACATACTACAGGATTTTTGCTAAATCAACATACCACCCTTTAAATAAGGACTGAATTTGCGTTTTTTACGGCATCACGTTACAAATCATTGGAATACTCGGACTTGTACTTTCTATAACATATATGTATTATACATATAAACCTTCCTCAATCACTCTGCTTATTGCATTAAAATCCATTGCGTATTTTAAAGGATCTACACGTACAAGGACAGTAAGCGACTTCATTTTATAGTATGTAATGATATATTCTTATACAGGGTGTAAAAGACATCGTACTGCAAACTTTGTGATAAGGCAACATTTAATGTCCTAAATAAAATCACAAAAAATATTTACCTCTGAAATGGGAGGCTACAGATATTGCCATCCTCATCGCATTCTTGAGCGCGAAATGTACCGTGAACATTGGTAGGCAATCGTCAACAAAATGTTGACGTGCAAAACAAGTCAACTACCCGCGCCGCGCTACGCCTGTTACGTATTTTTAAGTTTTATTTACATTGCGGTTTGATGTAAAAATATTGAAGAAATTTGTTTCTGATTTTAAAATCGCATTAGGACAGATAGTAATAATGATATTATACAGTATACAGTTTAAAAAAATGGTAAAAAAGTTGTACATTTAAAGAAAAAGCCGACGAAAAATTTTACCACTGGGGAGTCTAGAATCATGTACTGAACCCATGGAATGCGTATCCAGTAAAATGTCTTTTACACTCTGTATACAAATATCCCATTTTTTATAATTTGGAATTTGCACTGTTAGCAAGACGTTTATAAAGAACCCTAAACACTATATTAACTATAGTAACAAAACCGTTCTGTAGGCACACACCTAGTAATGAGTGCACTTGTAAGCAATCATTCATTTGCGCTGTCCCCTTGCAATTGTCGCAAGGTCTACGTGACACGATGCGAACGTAACGATAGCAGTAAATGTATCGCACATGAACTTCAAAGGCTGCGTAATAAACATCGATAGTTTGCACATGTTTTATGTGTTTACGGTGAAATTGATGTTGTTACGCATTCCTGTCCGTTTTCTATGGTTTCTTAGAGATTTTTCCATTCTTGTGTATTTTTTATTTCTTCTTCCTAGCCTTATCCCGGTTAAATACCAGGGTCGAGGCGTAGTCCTTTCTTGCCAAACGACCCTATCTCATTACGTATTTCTTTTTATTTTTAAGTAGTTTTAGAATTAGAGTCTGTTTCTTGTTCTGTTTAACTTTTGTTTTTTTCTTTTGCCAAATAAATTATTTTCGATTTTGAAATAAGAATACACCATATGGGCTAGGACATTTCTAAGACAGCCCCAATATAATAAATCCTTTGTGACCGCGTAAATCTTGACAGTAGCTACAAAAAAAATCGGAGAACTTGAAAAGCCTAAAAATGTTCAGAAATTGTACCTAAGAACCATGTTAATCTCGTTAGTTTTTAAATAAAATCGCAAATTCTGTCCATTAGCTTTGAAGGTACGATGCCACAGACAGCCAAAAACATACGGGCAAATCAAACTTATGGCACCCCTTTTTCGTAGGGGTAAATAAAGATTGCAATTAAAAACTCATGTATTTAGACATTCAGAGTGAATCGACATTTCTCATTTCACGAAATCAATTTGTTTTCAATTACGAATAGTTAATGCAAGCAGCATGACTTTTTCGCAATGTTTTTTCTCCCTGGACGATGCAGTGAGCGTTCGGATACATGGCTGTCTATCAAAAAGCACTTGCGGTACTGACGCCATGTGGCATGTGGATTTACCGCTCGCGGCATTTCCATGTTGACCACATCTATGTACACGGACAAAAACTCGCTGGAAGAGCTTTGATTAAATATCAATTAACGCTATAAACTCTTAGAACCTAAGTAGCTCCACAATTGAAGGGATTAACTGAAACCCAAAATATAATAATAATAAAATCTAATGTGAACCCGGTTCAAAACAGGCTGCTGGGTCTATATCATCTACTGTCATGCCTACTTTTAATACAAGCTTGTGAGCTTAGTTGGAGGGGTAACCGAAATATAGCTATACATAAAAATTATTTGTAGTATTCTTATTCGAACTCTTAAAAAAACACACATTACGAACCCTTGATCGATAGAACCATTGTCATATTGTGCATAAAGGTAAAGGCACCTGTCCTTGGAGTTTCCATTTTGATAGAAAAATTCACGGTATATTAGCTTATATTGTAATTTATTTTAATTTTCATATTATGAGGTTGATACTTGGTCCAGAATGGCTCAAGACCATAAAGAGTGGTAGCAGTGAGAGGCCTATACACAGCAGCGGGAAAGATAAGGGCTGTGTTAAAACCAAAATATTAAATTATGATTTAAGAAATGTTTGCTATTTAATGACAATCACAAGCTTTTGCCGGGAAGTCTACGTGAGTTCAGAAATTTTGGCTGTGAAAAAGGTCAAAATCACATGACTGCCATCAGACGCCATCTGCTGAACCTCCATAATCTCTACAATCTCACGACTGTTATCACTCAGTGACATTAATAGTGACACACTGTTTTACCTGCCTTACGAAATACGGAGGAGGTCGGATATTTGCAAGACAGTGTTAGAATAGGTCACCCATCTGTCACCCACCCGCGGTAAAATTCAAATTCAAATGATATTTTATTCAAGTAGACTTTTACAATCTCTTTCGAATCATTAAATATTCTAAAAGCTACCACTGATTCGCAAGAGTCGAGCCATGAGAAGAATCAGCAAGAAACTCGTTAGCCACTCTTTTAAAAATATTTCTTACAGAAATTAGTTTTTCACATTTTTGCATATTAACTATCAAGTACAAAGCTGGAGCGACTCAACTGCAAGCAGTTTTATCTTTAATATAGTCTTCGACAGTATAATACGCTTTACGAACAAGTGTGTTTTTTACGTGTAGTTTAAATTTAACTAGAGACAAATTTAATATTGCATATGGAATTTTTTTAAAGAATCGTATACTTGCGCCCACAAACGATTTCTGTACCCAGACGCAGGAACGGAGTCACAAGTTTATTCCTGCTTCTGGTTTGCCTATCATGCATATCACATTTTTTTATATACATGAATATTTTTTCTAACAAACATAATATTGGCAAACATGTACTGTGAAGCAACTGTAAGTATACCTATCTCTTTAAATTTTTCGCGGAGGGAATCACGTGGCTTTAAGTTATAAAACGATCTTGTGGCTCTCTTTCGTAATACTAAAAAACTACTTAACCTAGCGAAGAAACTGCTTAACCTAGCGAAAAAACGGCTTAACCTAGCGAAAAAACTGCTTAAAATGACAATCTGATTCCTATAAATCAACAATAATTATTATACGAGCGTAAAATTTTGTTTTGATGTAGTTTTTTTTTATATGACAAGGGGCTAACGAGCAGGCGGTACTCTTAAGTGACTACCGACGCCCATGGACAACTGCAACACCAGGGGGTATCGCAGATGCGTTGCCGGCCTTTGAGAAATGAATATACTCCTTTCTTGAAGGTCCCTAAGTCGTATCTGTTCGGAAATACAGACGCTGGTAATTAATTCCACAGAGCAAATTGTGCGAGGTATGAAGTTTCTTGAAAATCGCTTGTGGATTTTAGGAAAATTAAATGCTAAATTTTAGTAAATTTTAGCATTTTTAATATAGTTTATAGTGTCAACTACATAACTGGACAACCAGGCACCTATTTCGAACAAATGTCGCACGCCTAAAAGCTACCGACCTCTGATCTAGGTTCATTAAAGACCACAATGTACATACATACAATTTCCAATCTATATAGAAAAACGTAATATTTCTATAATGGAAACGTAATATTCCTATAATGAAAACGTAATATTCCTATAATGGAAATGTAATATTCCTATAATGGAAATGTAATATTCCTAAAATGGAAACGTAATATTCCTAAAATGGAAACGTAATATTCCTATAATGGAAACGTAATATTCCTATAATGGAAACGTAATATTCCTAAAATGGAAACGTAATATTCCTATAATGGAAACGTAATATTCCTGTAATGGAAACGTAATATTCATATAATGGAACCGTGATATTCCTAAAATGGAAATGTAAATAAAATAAAAATAGCTTTAATTTCTACTAAAATCTACTTATACAAATTTTATAAAGTTTTAAATCTAAACAAAAACATTTTAACTAAATGACTATATTTAAATTACACTTGAAAGTCAAGTTTTAGTAGTCGCCTCTGCGGCGTAGGCCTACTCTAAACGTTTCCACGTATCTCTTTTTCTTGCCTTTTGCATCCAATTCACTCCACGTCTTTGACTAAATATGTCTATCCATCTTTTCCTCGGTCTTCCTTTTCTCCTTTTTATGTCTCGTGGTACCCATTCTGTTAGGCGTTTCGTCCATCTATTGTCAATTTGCCTACAATTGTGACCTGCCCAATTGAAATGGAAATATAATAACCCTATAATGGAAACTGGGTCCGCATTAATGAATTTTTCAAAAAAAACTTTTTACAGACTTGAAATAAAATGATTTTTGAATTATCTACAATACTCGTACATTTGAAGAAAATCTGAGTTCCTTCTCCAGAATCCAAAGTTTCCATTAATCGAAGTTAAGTAATAAATTGATAGCGGTCGCGGAATCCATCTTTTTTCCATGCGATTTATGCACGGAGGGCCCGTAAAACGGAACAATAAAAACCCAAAACAGTAATAAATTTCGTGCAATAGACGAAAAGGTTCGAGTGTGTCTTATCACTGCGCCACGCGTAGCCGTTAAATCTCACAATAAACTCATGACGTAACGCTTTATTTCAATACTAGCCGATACACGCGACTTTCTTCGCATTGGACATGCAGTAACTTAAATAAGTAACAATAACATTTTAGTCAATTTAAAGCATAGCTAAAGTTTTACTCATTGTCCTATTAAAATTAACGTATTTTTCAGGGAAAATTCAATAAAAATACTTTTCTTCCAACTACGCAGTAATGTTATCATTAATCACTACATAACCGATAACAAAGGACGCCTTTTCTGTTTAGAACCAAAAACAGTACAATGCTGTATGAAATTTAATTACTGCTCTTTTTTTATATAACTTTACTACAGAGGTTTAATGTGGAAAATTTGTGGTTAATCAGGATCAAAAAGATACTGGTTTAAAATAAAAATTGACTGAATAAATTCGAAAAAAAAACAAAGGCATCTTTGGCCCAGTTTGTAAAATTTTGTTAAATTTATATATAAAAGACGAAAAATAAATAAATTTAAAGCTTAAAACGTCAAAAATTTATTTAAAATCGATAACACATAAAAAAATAAGTAATTGTTCCTTTTTTTTAAAAAGTCGCCAAAAAACTTGTTTAAAAAAAACTAAACACGTCGAACATAAAACCTCCTCCTTTTTTTGAAGTCGTTTAATAAAATACAACAACATCGATCAAATACCCAACCTGTCAGCGCTAAATAACATTTTAGTTAAATGCAGGCAACGCATCTACTAGCCTCCTGGTCGTGCAGATCTCCATGGGCGTCGATAGGCACTTAGCTGCCTGCTCGTTTGCCACACACTTACCCTTCAAGAGAACCTAATAAAACCCAGTGCCCAGGGCTTTCGTCATGCATTGGATGGGACATCATAGCTCGATTTGACACACGAAACAACTGCATTGGCTGATGTTTTGATGCTATCTCACATTAGATCGGCGTGAAGTGGCAGCAATGCTATCACGTCAAGTGATGGTATTGTTTTCGCGTTTCGCTCGGTTTGTGAGCGTACTGCGAGCATTCTGGTGGTGCAGATGTCTATGGGCGTCGATAGAAACATACCACCTGCCCATTTGCCCTTACCATTAAAAAAACTTGTATTAATATAAAAAAACAGACTAAGGGTAAACGAAGACTGTACAAGATAAAATGTGAGCGCCTATTATATTTTTACGCAATACAAAACGAATTCTTTGTTAAATCTTTACTAACTGTAAGCAATAACCCTGCTCTCTTTGTTGTATTTTCTTACGATTGACTCTGGTCTTGTCGTTTGACCTTTCCTTTTCGTTATTACACGTTTTCTTAAGACTTTCTCAAATACTTATTTTCCTTTTAGTTATTTCGAGAATAAAATTATTCGCTACAACGGTTTTATGTTATTTTTTTTGTCCCTTTTTCCAATTTTTGGACACAGACACGTTTATTGACTTTTAAAATTATAAATTCGTAAGTCTAGATACTTGGATATTTGAACATAGCTTAATTAGTGGCATTCGAATCGTTTGCTTGGTTATGCAACTCGTAACGCGACCGGGTTATAGATAAATAAATAAATCTATACTAATATATAAAGCAGAAGACTTTTTTTTTTAAACGCACTAATCTCAGGAAGTACAAATCCGATTTGAAAAATTCTTTCAGTGTTAGATAGGTCATTTATCGAGGAAGGCTATAGGCTATATATCATCACGCTAAGGCCAATAGGAGCGGAGCACCAATGATGAATGTGTCAAAATCGGGGGTCCTCTTTCCCATTTGAAAGCTTCCGGTGCGTGCGCTGCGTAAATGGTTAAAGTTTCGCAGAAGTCGTGTATGACAAAATTGTTTCCATTTAAAAGTTCTAAATAAAAGTCCGCGACAGCATATGTCTACGTTTTAAGGTTGGCTCAGTATAACCTTTATTATGCTAATCAAATTTGTTCTAAAATAATGCATTATTTGTGAAGGTCTTTTTATAAACGTGATATTAATTAACATCCAAAAACTATTGTTAAGCCTCTAAGTGATAAGCGTGGCACACGCGGACGAATTCATCGGGTACAGCTAGTAAATAATGTATACAGGACTATATGACATACGGACGTCTGTTCCTAAGGTAGACAACTTAACGCCTTTGTTATAGGTAACAGACGCCTGTTATACACAAATATATTTTGTTATAGTATAAATACATATAAATATCACACACGACCATTAGATGACCATTCTAGCACTAGTTTTATAAGACCCAAACTCCTCCGTGTTACGGAACGTAAAACACTGGGTCCCGATTGATGTAACTGAGTGATGTTGGGGACACACTGTGGGGGTTCCGGGGATGACGTCAGACGACAGTGGGCCCTCTTAACTCGCCCCTCAGGCACATCCTCTGCAACCTAGTACTAGATAGGAATAACGCTAGGAAGAAGAAGACTTGTAAATTTTAACATAACTTTGTGTAAAATAAATTATATTTTTGTATTTTTTTTTTTGAGTAAAAATATTTGAAAACCGCTTGTATCAACTATTGTTATATCGTTATTTCTGGTGACAATATGGATCTGTAAAGAAAAAGCAAATTAAAAATGGATTTTGCTCAAAACATTGTATAACGACTCGTAACAAAAACTCGCCAATTGCCGGAAAAGGGTTTTTGGACGTTTTTGATAATTTTTCCGCGACTAATACATGAAATAATTTTTAAAGACTAGATAATTAATTTATCTTGATTGAACTATTTTACAAATGGTATGCAATCTTTATTGTTTCCGTAAGTAATAAACCTATAACGGTGAAAATTATTTTTATACATATTATTTTTATACATGTATTGTAAATTCTCACCTTGCTGTTGCTTTTTCTAACTTCTTCCTAGTGCGTCTTGTCAAAATCTGTATTTAATGCTATAAGCGCCGGAAATTGGCTGTACACTTTTAGCTATAAGACCTAATGTAAAAAACCAAAATTCGCAATAAACATATTTGATTTGATTTCTGTTTTGATACAAAAGAAATAGCCGCGAAGCGGTCAGGTGCGCGATCGCCAGTCCGCTTCTAACCTATCCGTAACAGTTAAGTTTCGCACGGAATGTCAGACTCCCGGGACGGAATATCACTCATTAGAGAGCAAACAACTACTTCGAGAAAAGAATATACATGCATTTTTGGGAAAAGAAACCAAACTGCACAATTACCGAGTTAAGACTAAAAAGCGGGTTAAACAAGAGATTGATGAATATATCTTTGTTACTTCAACATAGAATCAGATCTACGTAAATAACCTATACAGCTGTATACTAAACACTGATATTTATCCGCCGGTACTGAATTTATCTCCGCTTTTCCGTCAAATCATTGCATAACGCTAGAATGCGCCTTGATTCGTAGCATTTGAAAAATTATGAATGACTAGAAACGCGTATTAAATATATAAATATATATGGACTATTTGACACACGGACGTCTGTTCCTAAGGTAGACAACTTAATGCGTGTGTTATAGGTAACAGCCGCCTGTTATACACAAATATATATTTTTTGTAAATATATAAATACATACATATGGATAGTACACCCAGACTCGATGCAGGAATCGAACCCACGACACCGGAGCAGAAGGCAGGGTCACTTCCCACTGCGCCAACGGCCCAGTCATTATAGAATCAATTAATATTTTACGTGTTGTTAAAGTTAAGCTAATGTTCTAACGAAACTATTCAGTATTCAAATCGGTGTGTAAATTCAATTATATTAACATATCCAAGTGAATTAATTCAATTAGTTACATTTAATTCACCATGTCATTGCAGTTCTATATTCAAGGTTACCCAAATGATGACACGGTGAAGTAAACAACGGTAAAATTGGGGTCGCTGTATTAGTTAACATCACTATTATACTATAAATATATTAATAGTATATAATTTTAGAAGCGACTATTTCTTATTAAAATTTAATAAGACGTAAGATGTTAAGCGTCAGCGGGAATGCGTCTTGTACGTTAATAATAATAATATAATAAATCTTTTTTTTTTTAATATTAATTTTGTTAATAATAATAAAATTAAGTTACATGGATCTGAAAAGGATCTGAAGTTATAGAGAGTTTAAAGATGACGTGCTCATCTCCTTATATTTATCCGATACTTTCAAAAACAGTGTAGTGAGTAATTGTATGGTCCATAGTGTAAACGGAAAATTAAATTAAAATGGAGAAGAGCGTGTTAAGACACGTTTTTATAGAAGGGTTCCGTGTCTGATACGCTATAAACGTATTAGTTAAATAATTTCAACAGTTGTTGTCCCATTTCGTTCAAATTTTTTTTCCTAACGAGTTTTTAGCATGTTCTAACAATATGGAAAATTTCAAGCCTCTACGTCTAATAGTTTGGAAATGCTAGAGGGAGGGAGGGCACCTTACTGGCAGACAGACGGACGGACGGACAGAGCGAAATTATAAGGGTTCCTTGTACGGAAAGCATTTTAATTATTAAAATACGCTTATATCTTTAAATTTATGCCATACATTTACGTTTACTTATAAAACCGCCATCGGAAGTTATAGGGTCAAAGTGACCATCATAACTTGATAGATTGCCATAAATTGCAAACTGTGAGTTAAGTTAAATATAAGCTGTGTTCCTGTCATTAAACTAATGTCAGCGTCATTTTGATTCACGCAACAACACGCTTGTAACTTAAATACCAAATCCTACGGCAACTTTAGTTAAAAAAAAAAAAATTGAGTCTATGTCTTCAAGAAAACAATGCTGGTAACCAAGTAGAAGAATAAACTCCTAGAGTTCACACTCCAAATATATAGGATGATAAGATTGTTAACCAGCTGGCGATGTATACGAAATCTGCATTGAACCGGTACCAGGTGCTCATGATCCTAAGCATTAATGGAACGAAATTCATCTATGACAGTAGACGCAAGAAGACGCAGTCACTGATATAATAAATTCATCTTTGCATAAGGAGTTCCCTAGAGCTATAATATTGTACAATAAAATGATCGTACAATAAGATTGAATGGCACTTTGAATCCAAACGATCAATTGTATTGCACAATAATCGTTCCATGGTTCTTTGGCAAACCTTGAGTTTTGACTTCTGCTCTTCAGTTAGTGACCAAGTTTGTGCACCATAGGTAAGGACAGGCAGTATACACATGTCGAAGAGTTTACGTTTTAGAGATACAGGAAGGTTGCCCTTCATGTGATCCCCCAAGGCCCAGAAGTTTGTTATTAAGGATGCGATATTAGTAAGGTAGGTAAAAACTGAGCGCTGATTGAGATTACACAGAAGACAGAGGAAATAAAGAGAGTAAGCAGAAAAATAATTTAAAAAAATTGTGTAAAAAAACTAAGACAATCAGCTGACGACTGTGTTAAATATTTCTATATGAAAATTAATCGCTGTTCGCTATTCTCCCTCAAATTTGAAACCACCAAACGGATTTAGATTAAAAAGTAAATTAGTAGAATATAAAAGGGGGTGTAGTTATGGAAGATTGATCTTCAAAAGTAAGTTACCTTGTAAAACTTATAAAAATATGTTGAAGTTACGTATAAATATTAATATTATGACCTAATAAAATTAAAGACATCAGGTATATACAAAAAGCCTAACCCTTTAACTAATATTCTAATTGCGATATAATTTGTATTACAGCTATACATCTGAGGGCCTAGCACGGACATTCTCGATAGTTTTACTTATTTTTGCCTTCGAAACCGAACGTCAAATGAAAAATTAATGGTGCCGTTTTACACAACTTGGCTGTTAAATATTGCTAGCATGAATGAAATCACAACTCGCACGTATCGAATCCTCGACGTTACGGCCATGTAATTCATGTAAAATGGAAGCAGGAACCTTCATTTGACGTTTCGTTTCGTAAGTAAAAGAAAGTAAAACTATCGAGAATATTCGTGCTAGGCCCCCTGAACTAGAGATCGCCGGATGGTCGAAATTCAGCCACAAATCTTTAGATATGCGTACCGAAATGTATTTGAAATGTGCATTAACACAAGCGATGTCGCTTGCAAAACCTACATATTTGTTGGAAATAAAAATTTGTTGAACTCGTACTGTAATTGCGATAAGTCGGAAAAGTTTTTCGTACCAACACTAAAGTCATTTAAAACTTCAAACCGCATATCAAGTAAGTGGCAGAACCAACAAGTCCGAGGAATTCTCCAAACTTCCAAGATTAAACGGTTTTCTTTATGAAACTTTTAATTCCAATTCTGCTTGTTAAGTTATAAGGTTATTGGAAATTGGTTGGGCGGATTTATTGCCACTAGAAATATGAGTAGCTTTCGAGTCTAAATCAAGCCTCGCATTATTGTCTACAGAGTTTTAATATATTTTTTAAGGAAGCCGAAAAATAATGGGTATCAATAACATCCTATGTTTATATAATAAAGTGATATTAGCAAGCGTATATAAGCTACTATCTTTGACCGCAAGCAGTGGAAGCTTATCATGCGTGGTCACGATCCTCAGCAGTGAGGTAATGAGAAAGAAGCGTTGTTTTCTACAACTTTCATCCCCTATTACACCCCTTTGAAATTTCATTTGTGCAACAAAGAGTACTCTACGTCCTTCTCTAGAATTCAATCTATCTCTATACAGAAATTTTATCAAAATCTGTGCAGTGATTTTGACATGAAAACGAAACAGACAGAGTTACTTTCATATTTATAATATAGATGTAAATTTGGTTTACAATTGCTATTTGTGTCCTATAGGCAATAAGACGGGCCCTATGCTGGTTTCTCACCTTAATTGCATAAAAAATTTAGTGAGCGAACTTATATTGTAATAAATATAGATAACAAGAGGCAAACAGAAAGTTTGGCATGAACATTCTCGATAGTTTTACTTACTTTTACGTTCGAAGCGAAACGTCAAATAAAAGTTCGTGCTTCCATTTTACACGACTTACATGGCCGTAACGTCGAGGATTCGTTACGTGCGAGTTCAGATTTCATTCGTACTAGCAATATTTAGCAACTTAGTTGTGTAAAACGGTTGCATTAATGATTCATTCGACGTTCGGCTTCGAACATAAAAGTAAGAAAAACTATCGAGAATGTTCGTGCTAGGCCCTCAGATGTAAAAGTGTAATCCAAATGTCATATTATATTCGTATTGATAGTATTAGTTAAAGGGTTAGGGTGTTTGTATCTACCTGAGGACCTCAGGTTCTAACGACCATGGACTCGCACTACCAGAATGCTTGCAAATACATAGCCGGCCTTCGAAAAATGCATATATGCTCTTTTCTTGTATATTTATGAACACTTTCAAGATCAGGTCAAAGGGACCAAATGCCCAACGCTCATATAAAATACGAAACACATAGTCTTCGTCGTTCGTCCCAAAACCCTAATATCGTTTACATAACATAAGACAGTTGTAGGGAACGCAACTAAATGGATCATTCGATTCTCGCTGCGATAGTAATTTGACGGGTCAAAGGATTCAAGACAGGGCGTGTTTGATCTATGCTCCAATGTATCGTATTGGGATTAGCCAATAGATCAAAACTCACACACATTTATAAATAACGCTAACAATCGATACAAATAAATAAAGATTTTTTTTGCATGTAACGTATATTTGAACAATTAACTTAAAAGCTTAATAATAAACCTCACAGCTTTATTTTCGCGATGTTCTCACAACTCGTACTGAAATAATCCATTCAAGTGAGGAAAGTTGTACTTAAATTAAATTATCAACAAAAGTAATTTAACCAAAAAGGAAAATATTGATATATCGATACCTTCCAAGTAAGATGTTGTAACCCCAAATTCACAGCTTTTCAGTAGAGCGTTACAAACACCTAAATTGTAATATAATAGTCACTTTTTAATGTATTATTGTATACAATAATGTAATCATTATTGAATATATAATTTTGTACACAAATGTGTTACATAATGACGATTTTATTTCAATATACATGTTTGTACCGCTCAACCGTGATGTTCAGAATTTGGGGTTACAACAATTTACGTAGGAGGTATCGATATATAGTCCTCCACATCGATTTCGATGACGGCGAACCAAGAAATCAAAGATTAGATCTTTTATTTGCCCTAATGTGGCTTGCTAACCCGAATTTATTCAAAAACACCCTTACAAGTATGCCGGATTATAATTAGTGGAACAATTAAATTAAAGGCTTAATAGTTAAACTCACAGCTTAATCTTTACGAAGTGTTCATAACATTTGTGCAAATATATCTAAAATATTCCATTCAAGGGAAGAAAGTTATACTTAAATTATTAACAAAATAAGTACACTTACACACTCAAAAAGCTTAGAACTATGGTTCCCAACCAGTGGTCCGCAAATGATATTAGATTTAGCGGATAGTGAGTCAAAAGATTGCGGGTGGTGGAGGCGGGACGCGGTGCCGTGCAAGGAATATTATGTCGTTTCAGTAATTTATGTCATTTCTTATTGAGTTATAATCAAAGTTTCGGTTTGATTATTACAGTCCATTTGCTAACAAAAAGGAATCCCTGGCTTATAAGTTAAAAAATATACTCACACTCAAAATTTAATCACCATTATAATTTATAATTATCATCGCACACTTCACATATAAGTACGCCGCGTTATATTTCTTGGAACAGTTGAACATAAAAGCAATTACTCACAGCTTCATCTCCGCTTAATTGTTCTTAAAACTCGCGCGAAGTGTGCTCATATCACATTGGGATGAATGCCGCATAATGAAACGGATGGATGAAATTTGTTAATCTATAATATACATGAAACTCTTTATTCTACTCACGTAAATCAAATGTTGATAACAAAAAATTACCCGACTGAGTTTGTTGTGAGCTATTCTCTTGAAAAACTCTTGAAAAACCCTTGTAAACTTAGTTTTAAGTCGTAAATTTTATCACTAAATTATTACATGATTAAAAATAATAATATTACACGTGTGACCTTCATAGATGCTTATAAAATATATATGATATAAATAAGCGATTTTAACAATGACTAACCGATGATGGACGGAACTAGGATGCTGCTCAATAATATTAATATACATTATAATATTCTCTTGAAGAACTCTTGAGAAACCCTTGTAAACTTAGTTTTAAGTCGTAAATTTTATCACCAAATTATTACATGATTAAAAATAATAATATTACACGTGTGACCTTCATAGATGCTTATAAAATATATATGATATAAA